>MU223344.1:1682756-1713720 GCA_018584345.1 Thuja plicata | reverse complement strand
AGTCATATAAGAATGCCAATTGAATTTCATTGCCAGATCATCTGTATTGGCAAAGTTATTAAGGATTTACTATTGAGATTTTAGGGTGCAAAATCTTTGAGCTCAATTTTTAGGACCTTAGAGGCTCTGGATCAAGGTCGAACCCCTAGATGACTAGCGCTTCGCGAGTCAGGCACTGTAGATCACGATCTTCCCTTTCCAAAAAGTGGTTATAATAGCCAAACAGAGCTACGGTTCAAAAGTTATGGCTTTCGGAAGTTTGGCTACCTAATCTCATGTTTTGTAAATATTTAAAGCTGACCCTTTTGTAATAAAAGTGAAAAATAATTAAATGCTAAGGGTAGTCAGCCTTAATGGCTAGATTTCTGGAACCTTCTCAGGCAGTTGAAATTGCCTATATAAAGAAGGCCCGTAGTGTTGTCTAGGGCAGTTCTGGGCAGATCTGGGTAATAATTCAAGGCTTTGTCCTACAAAATATTGTAAGCGGAATGCCCATGTGGCTTTGCATATTGTAATTCTGAAAGTTTGCAATTCCACATTTGTGGAGATAATAAGAAGCCCATTTTCTGTTCTTGCAAATTGTTGTTGCTTCTCTATTTTTTTTATGTGTTTGTGGCATTAAGGGGAGCACCCTTCATCAAATTTGATGTAGTATGTCCCATTTTTTCTCCAGTACCATGGAGTCCCTATATTGTTTCTTCAGTTTCTCTTGCAATGCCTTCCTCTAGTATATCTCTCCATATTCTTGTAATGGGTCAATGTCAAGTGTAGAGGGGTCACACTTTGGTATTTCAATGATTTCATCCAGTGTAACCTCTAACTTGTTCTTCTTTGTCTTCTTCTTCTGTTACTTAGTAAAATGTAACACCATTGCCAATTTCTCAACCTTTTCTATTGTGCTCAATGAAGTGACCTGTTGTCCTTCTTTCTGCTGCTTGGCATCGGTTTTAGCTCATGGGATGTCTACAAATGTCTTTACATTCACCTTAACATCGTCGGTAGCACTCTTGTCTTTAGGTTGTCCTTCAACTAATTTAGAAGTACCTCAGATAAGTCCAACTTTGTAACCTTCTTCAATATTTTGTAGGCTATGTCCATTGCACCTAATATTTTGTAGGCTATGTCCACATGCACCAAACTTGATCTCATCATCGGTAATTGTTGTTACTTTCAATCATCTGCCATCCCATTTGGCTCCTGTCATCTTTTCAGTCTCTACCTTCAGGGGATGCTTCAGTGCCTTTATCGGTTACAGGGTAATTGGTGACCGTATGGATGACATCTTAGGTTATTTCCATCAGTTCATTCAACCCTAACTTTTTTTTGTGCATTCTTCTTAGCACTAACCAAATCTAATCGATTTTGAAGACCTTCAAAAAAATTAGGGTATTGGTGAGCCCTTTAACCTCAATGTTTTTGTGCTCTTCCTAAAGTGTTCCATAATCATTACAAAGATTCTTGTAAGCTTCATCTACCTCTAACATTCCAATATTTGCAATCTTACAGTGTATAAAGGATCGAACATCTTCAACCAAAAAAAACCTAGATGGAATGCACGAAAATGCACCAGCGTCATTGGGTTGTGAGGCAACTTTGGGATGGATCTTATAATTAGGTTCCTAACATGCCATGTTCTTGATGAGCTTGAACTCATCTTTATTTGCATTTTTAGATTTCACGATTCATGAAGTAGATGGCATTTTAAGAAAATTAGGGCTTCTACATAATGAGTAAAAATAGAGTTGTCAGTCTCGAAGAACTTATTGTTTGTGCTTGCAAAGATCTCTGAACTTCTTAGGAGTGTTTTGTGTTGAGTCGTGGTCACTGTGTGATCCCTTCACTCTGTGCTCAAAAATCACCTTTGATGCTCTGCTCTGGGTGTCGTGAACAAATGATTTATTTTGATACCATATCTATAGTTGTTGCCCTAAAACATGTGCCATAAATTCTTACCAACTCATCAGTGTATGAAGAATGAGTTTGTTGTTGAAGACTTTACTGCCATCAATGATACTTATAATGTTTCAGAGTAGTCGATGTTTACTTTTCTTTTAGCGATAGGTTTTGATATCACTGACAGGTTTTGGTATCTCGGTAAATGTAGGCAGTCTTAAATTTGAGTGTATACCGATGGGTTTCAGTATATATGCCCGAAAGCATAGTTATCACATATTTCAACAAGTACAATAATGATGCATCTTTCTCATGCTAGTTTGGAATTGTATCAACATATTATGGAATTGATGTAAAGTAATAGCTTGGGGTAATACAGTTCCATATTTACTTGTTCTTCTTAGGTGGGGTTAGTGGTGTCACCGGATCCATTGGATGGGGTGTCACGATTTGTATTTCTCATTCTAGCTTCATCATTGCTTGAATATTTTCTCCACATTTTGTTTCTAGCCCGATGGATATATTTAATGGTGTTTCCATTGGGATATGTGCTTGTCTCTCTCATTCAGTCTCTATAGTCTTTCTTGAGATGACCAACTTTATGACAGTGTAAGCATACCATTCCGGGGTTTGTCTAGCCTATAGACTTTCTATTCCATTGTCACATATAGTTTGTAGCAATGTGACCCTATCTTCCACATGTTGTACAATTTTTCCAAGTATTATAGTCCCATACATACTAATTACCAATTCTCTTTGGTTGATAGGGAGTTTCTTGACCTTTAGGCTTCCATGTTTTCCTTTTCTTTTTCCAGCATTCAATAGTGGTGTGCTCATTAATTTCGCATGTAGGATAGTATTTATCCATGTAGGTTTGTTTCTTTGGTTGTTTCATCTCAGACTTAAATTCATATCCTTTCTGACCTTTCTTGTTACATTTATAACAAAATCCTATGAATGAAGATGTAGATTTAGGAATACCTTTCATTTTGCCTATCCATACATTTGATGTATGGCCTTGCTTTCCACAGTAATTGCATTTAAGATTTCTTGGTCTAGGATTTTCATAGACATTCTTTGGATTGGATTGATTTGATGATTATCCATTTTTGGTAAACCATAGACCGTTGTTTTTTTTGACTCTTTGTTGTCCCTCAAGAAAATCATCTGTTCTTTTATTGCTTTCTTAATCCTCTTTGATAATTTCATTATGCTCTTGTTGTATTCTTAATTCATGCTTTAACTTTTCATTCTCATCCCTCATTTCACCCATAGCTTCTATTCTTTCAATGAGCTCAACATTTATTTTGTTTGCCTCTTGACTCATAAGAATAATCTAATTTGTTATCTCATGGTGATGCTTTGTAAGTCTTTGTATATATATATATATATATATATATATATATATATATATACATGCATGAATATAAAAGTCTTGATTTATTTATTAAGAATTATATCGATAATTTATGACATGCATTTATTTATTATTTTATTTATTTATGTATATGCATGATTAACAAAAATAGATCTAGGGAAATATATTTGATTGATTATCTCTTCATGCATGCAATTTAAACTATCATATACAATTTAAGCCCATTTATGTTTTCATGCAAATCTGTGTTTGAAGGCTGAAATGATTTCAACTCTTGTAGACGAGACATGTATATCGGTTTTGCATTACAACACCCAAAACCCTAACTAAGAAGACCTGCATAATCCCCTCTTCAAAAATTAATAATTTCAATGAAATTCCTACTACTCAAAGCACAAATTTGAAATCCTAATAGTAATTTTAAAACATTCAAATGAACCCTAATGCCCATATGATTTATAACCTACTATAGAAATTTAATAAATTTGAACACACAATATCAAACAAGGAATTCTCAAACATAGGAATCCCAGTAGCTCAAATGCATAGAAGACAAGGATCTTAACAATTGGAATAATCAAGTTCCAAAATCCTGCCGTAATAACTAATGCGAAGATCCAATACAAATCCTAAAGAAAGCACGATTCAAAAATACTCCTAAGCTTTCAAAAAATTCTTTAACAACCTAAATTATTCTTCCACCTAGTTGAACCACCTGAAAATGGCTTTCAATTGAGATATATAGAAAACTAGGTAATTAGATTTAAAAAAGTGCAACCTTAATTAGGAATATTAATTATTAATTAAATATTAAAAGAAATCTTTTAATTTCAATTTCACTTAAAACGATGCACAACTCAACTTTATAAATTAAAACAAAGTTATAATTTGAAAAGCATGAGAATATTTTAATTAATTAAATTAAATTATTCATGCAACTTAAAGTAATATTTCATAATTCAATTTGCACAATTCATTACAATTATTGGATTTAATATTTATTAAATCTCAATTATTTAAATTAAGACTTAATGATTAAATTAAGTAATTAAATATAGGCATTTAATTGGTATTTAATTATTAAATAGCCATTTATTTAATATATTTAAATTTTAAGCTTATCAGAGGTGTAATTATGAACATTAATAATTACTATACATTAACCATCAAACACACAAGCCAAAAGCATCATAAATCCAACTGAAAACCATCAAAATAGAAAAACAAATTGAACATAAAAACCAAGCACACACAGAAGTCTCACAAATCCATGTCATCTTCACGGATTCAAATAGGATATTCATTCAGATTCTTGTCCCTTTCTAGCACAAAATAATGGTTTAGGGTTGAGATTCCGGCCTGAATATTATCCCCCCTCTTTTACCATTGTCACATTGCGATAGGGAACACTAACTCCTTCCAATTCATAGAAGACGTTACTTTGTACCTGCAAACATGTCATAATAAAGATGAACATACATACATATAATAAAAATAAATAAATTGAGACCACCACATCATATGGATCTGTCTAGAGAAAGTAACTACGACTCTATCCCATACTATATCAAACACGCCAAAATGAAATGTAAAACATACAAATGATCCAAGTGCACATAATATAATATCAGTACTGTCAGTAAATCCATAATCAAAATGATATCATAACATATAAATAAGTATCATGAAATAACCATAAATCCATCTATAACACATACTATAACACAACTATCCCACAGATCAATAATATAATAAAAAGTATTACATGAACATCCTTAAAACACACTGAAATAACCACACACCTGGAAAATCCTAAAAGTGTTCGACAACTGAAATTGAAAAGAAAACTAAGGGGTGGGTCTTATATTTATGAGAGGGTATTGATACATTAAACTACTTAGAGAGCCATTTTTAATAGACTTATCTCACAAGGAATGTCATAATAAAATACATAAAGTGTAAAATGGATTCATTTTAAAATATAAAAGAAATGAATAATTATCCACAACTTACCGAATCATACTACACCAGATGAATGTTCTAAGTCAAATGCTTCTATACTAATAGACACAATAAGAAGCACACAAAGTAGTGTGTTTATTAATCCTAACAGGTTATCATTGCATAACAATAGCTTATATTTAAGAGAAAGAACATATTATCATTGGTAAATCATGAAGCTATTCCACCCAAGACCATCGTAGTCCTATTTACTGAAATTAGGTTGTGTATCTATGTCACCCTGGTAATCATCAAAAGTATAAAGAGACACAGTATCTCATACATACTTAAAATTATATCCCCAGTTATAAGATTTTTTGACACCCACATTACAACCATAGTAAACTCTGGTAGAATTGGTGCACTTAGGCCCTTCCCATATTTGAAAATTGCTACTAGCTAATTTTTTACCCACACAAGGATTTAAAATCAAGACCCATACAAGCAATACACCCATAGATCTCAAAACATTAATTTTCTGTATGACATTACAAATAAATGTATTTGAACGATCAAATGTTCAGGTGTGGTGCAGAAGGATTTGAGCTTCGTATTTATAGATATAGAGTAGGAATATATGAAAGTCAACTATTTTTGTTGTATCACAAAGATAAATATTGGATGAGTTGTTATTCTATGTTTCCAAGGCCTCCACCAATCTTTTCGAGGCCATCATTACAAACCATCTACCTTTTACTTTAAAATATGTTATTTGTTAAATAATTTTCATCATTCAAGTATCGAGTTAAATTTTTCTAGTGCTAACAAACTATTTTATCTTTCATAAAATGAATACACAAAAACTCAAAAAAAATAAAATTTTAGGTGAATTATTCAATTGAATAAGGGTTTCACCTCTTTTTAACAATCTTAAATTTTTAACAGTTTTCATTACCACGTAAAAAAATTAAGGTATAGAATTTCTTTGACTTCACCTTCCTCGTTTTACAAAATCTCATCACTTTTAAAAAGAACTGGTGGATATAGAATTATAGTGTATGTTGCAAGTAATTATCATGTTTCATTTGTCTATTTTTTCTATTATATTTTTCAACTTTTCTTAGTATAAATAATAAATAATAGATGCTATTGTTAGGAAACCATAGAGGTAGATATTCTCAATTATGTGGCACTTGTTCTATATTGTTGGTTAGTAATATATTTTCATTACAATCATGATTGATAACTTCAATTTTGTCTACATACAAGAGGTTCATTTTTTTTTGTTTTCAACAATGTCTTATACTTTGGAAATTCCAAAAATATTATTTGCCCACTTTTTAATGTCTATTGTATGGACATCAACTGAAATTATAAAGATTATATTAATAAATATTAATTAAAAATTATAGATATTGGAATATAAATTTTTAAGGGATAAAAGTGAGATGTTCAAAGAATTTTTTTTTTTGTATTTGGGTGATCTCACAATAGTGTGTCCCACTTTTTGAGACGAAGGATTTCAGACTTTCAAAAAAAATTTCTTTTTTGATGGCTTCACGCGAAGTACCCTCTTTGAACGAAGTGGTTAATAGACTTCGCGCGAACTATATAAAATGGGCAGTTCGCTCGAACTAGACCCAGTTCTAGTGAACCCTGTGAATCAACAAAAACCCAGAAATTTAGGAAAATTTTCCTTGGTGGGTTCTCTTGAAGCGGGTTTGATTGAACCCCCTCAAACCCCTTTGCGTGAAGGGGTCTTTGCGTGGAGGGCCCTAAAATGAAAATTTCCCCTAACAAAACAAAAACCTCCTAAAAATTGTCCTTTCAAGGTCTTGGACAAGGATCAAATCAAATGTTTTTATGAAACAAATGATGCCAAATGATGTGATTTAGAACAAGCTTTCTAATGAATATAATTTTAATACATATTGAGTTCGTTATCACTTTCAAATAGTAGTTTAACTAAACATAGGTTATTTGGTCATTCAACAACCTATCTCTTCAAGGCTTTGGGAAAAATAGTAAATTTAAAAAAAAAAATGAAAAATAAGTAGTAAAAGAGTATTTGTGTTACCTTTTTATAAAAAAAAAATCAATATCGATATATAGAGATCAAGTTAGAGTGATCCAAGTGACCTTATGTCTAAATTACTGTTACTGTCACTTTAGAACATAATAAACTATGAAATATTGACCCAAAATGAATGAAACCAATTACATCCTTTATATATTGAATTTACAAATACAATTTTGAAAGAACTACATCATTATCATATTTTAAAAAAAAGTTATGCTGATCCAGGTGACAGTCACTTCTTAAAAATACAGTTTTTTCACACAACCTGCTTTTCAAAGGAGAAGGAAAAATGAATTTTAATGAATTTAAATTTATAAAAAAAATAAAATTTAGAAACTAGAAATAAAATTCTAAAAGACCCTAGTTTACATAATCTTCAAATTCCTTATAGTATTGTGGCAATAGGTGTTCGAAAGTGAATTTTTTTCTCAAAATGTTGATCTTTGTGTCAAAGTTGGCCAAAAAGTGGGACACACTATTGTATGACCACCCTTTTTTTTATTAATTATAAGCTACAAACATATTAGAAGTATATTGTTTAGATACATTTTTTATCACTTGAAGCTTGTAAACTTGCACACTAATGACTATACTATGAGAAAACCTAAATTTTATATACTTTTTTATCATACAATGATGTTACAAAAATGATGCTCTTTTATAAAACTTTCTATCTATTTTTATTTCTTCTTTTTCTTTATGTTTTGTTCATAATTAAGACACTAATAATTTTGTATTTACTAATGAATTTCAAATAAAAATTTATTACATATGTTGAATAAATTTTGTGTTCTACCAAGTATGTACACATGATAGGTAGATGTAAGTTGAATTGTTTATAATCACCTTTAGAGACTACAATACTACATGTTTGTTATTAGAATAAGTAGGGAGGGGCCCCAACCCATTATAGATCTAGAACACCATCAAAATAAAATAGTGCTAAAAAGAATGAACAAAAGACTTACTCAAGTCATAACCAAGGAAGGATTGGATAAATGGGACAACCAAATAAACATTTACATCTTTTACCCATTTTAAAATTATGAACAATGTAGAGTTCTTACCAAAAAGGGAAAAAAGAACAAAGGAAAATAGAATAGTTAGCCAAGAGGAAACAAATTAGGATTGGGCAAACAACTATCTAGCTAGAGTTGTCTTCCATATAGGTTGGCACAAGATAATAGGGAGACAAAACCTCTTTATAAGCCTCGCATGAGGAAACAATATGGATTGAAGAAGGTGGGAATGAAGTAAGATAATGAGACAGAACATAATCACTAGAAACGACATATTAAATTGAGGGATAAAAAATATGATGAATGTCAGCAGAGAAGGAAACATTAAGACTAATAAGAAAAGTGGAAGAATAGAATGACCACCAGTCATATTAGTAACCTACTCACAAGCGACACAATTTTATTTTTTATTGAACAACAACTAGAGAGGATTGATTTGAGATATCTTAAACATCAGAATCATTACGAAAAGTATAATATGTTGATGTCGAGCATTAGTTTTCCAAGAGGAGGGGTATCAATTAGAATCCATGGGAAATGACCTAAGGCTTTCCAAATCATCTCATAAAAATAAGTAAAATAGAATTTTAAGGAGAGATTAGGAAATCTCACCCAAATAGAAAAAAAACATCAATGGACCTTTCATTCTTTAATCTTCTCCTACACTCATTATTTTTGTGACCAATTTTTTTTACAATTGTAGCAGTAACCATCAAACACACTAGATCTACTATTGGATCTATATATAAAATAATTAGGAGTACGACCATACATAATTTTAACAATATCCTAAAAAATTGCTAGATCCAAGTTATCACACCTACTTCTACATACATTTACAGTATCTCCAACCTTATGAAATTTGAACATAAAGGTTGGTAGGCTTTCTTAAATGAAGTTATTAATGTTATGTTTTTTGGAGACTTACCATCTTTCTTGATTTCATTTGTTCCAAAGGATTCTCCCTCTTATAAATTAGTCTTATTGGTGTAACAAATTCTTATGGTATCCTTTCTCCTTCTTTGATTCCTCAGCTATTCATCGAGTTTTGCAGTACTCTCATTGAATTTCCTAAGTAGATTATTAGAATTCATCAACTCTATTGTTAGTTTCTCATTCTCATTTCTCATATTTTCATTCTGTCATAGGGATTCTTAAAGTTCTTCATTTGTATCATGTAAATGTTTATGCATTGTAGCAACATCTTCTTCAGATCAAAAAAATTCTTCTAGTTTAGCCTCTATGATTTCATCTTTGGCTTTTAGGGCATCTTATGCAATTCTCCTATCATCTTCTGCAGATATTCTTGCTTCCAATTCTTTACCCATTATGACTGATTGGGTTTCCATTTCTCTTCTGGTATTTTTCTTATCCTTTTGAAATTCTCAATCTCCATAGTCATTTCTTCGAAGGATGCTTTAGATTCATAAGATCCACTTTGTTCAGACAATATCTCAATGTAATCTTGACTCTCACATAGTTTCTCAAGAAATTCTTATATTTTATCTCTTGAATGCTTCAGTTGATTCTTCAAATCCTCAATGATCATTTCACATTCTTTGAGTTTCTTTTTGTGCATCAACAAACACTCCATATTTTCCTGAGGGATCTTACCTGACCTATTAGGCTTGTTCAATACAACTTGGCTCTGATACCAATATGAAACAAAACTTAAATATCTTACACAAGATCCAATATGCAAAAGAAAATAACATAGAAAATTAGCACATAAGCCATTCACACCAAACAGATGCAAGACACGAGATTTTAACCATGTAAACCCTTATTGGAGGGAGAAAATTATGTGTGGGGATAATGCCCACAAATTTTAGTAATGCACCAAATAATTTTTCCCTATTAGGAGAAGTTACAAAACCTTGTCAAAGGTATACCCGGTTAAGAGTATCTTGGCCCAGTTACAAGATAAGATGTCTTGTTACAGACTACTCTACTAATAGATTTCAAAATCCCTCTAAGAGTTACCTGGTTAAAGGATTTACATATTAAATCTTGTTAAATATTCTTCTTACCCTATCAAGACTAACCTTGTAAAAGGATTTAACTTGCGAACCTATTATGGCTTTCCTTGAGATAGACTCAAGAATTCTTGATATGATATTTTCCCTTTCTTTTTGATAGATCCTCTTTATCTCTAATGACTCCACTGCCTTATACATCAACCAACTCAAAAAATAATCAATTTCAATCGCAACACCGAAACATGTAATCCTAATTCACAATTTCATCCATCTTTTATAATAAGTTATACAAGTCAACCTTTAACCTAAAACATTTTACCCACTGACATAAAATTCAAATCTAATCCTACAAAAACACATTGGTCAATGCAATAAAGTCAATAAAACATAAATCAGGTAGTAAACAATCATTAACTAACATTAAACTGATCAGTAAATTGATCAAATCAAAATTTTCTTATAGTCCTCTACTCTTCATACTAGTGTCACTTGAATCTTCAATAACTCAATCAATTATTTAAACTACCTGATTTGATCATAGATATAGGTAGATATACCTTTTCAAATGATAAATGCATGATCACACACCTTAACTTGATCTCCAACTCCAGATTCAATCGATTGAGTGTCGCTCAATATTCTTTACCCAGTTGACTATACACTTAGTCAATTCTTCAATTGAATCTCCATCACCATCAGTAAATTTCATCTCTCACCACTAATATATCATGTTACTAGCAATGAAAAAACCTCAATACAATACAATACTATGATCAAAATAAAGATCATCTTCACCCAAATCCAATAGACAGTCAATTCCATAAGCATGGAGTGTAGTAAAAAATAAACATTTGCAGATTGGTACTCCAAGATGCACCTAACATGGAAAGGTTTGAAGATCCTGGCTTGGGATGGAGAGGATTTTATGGAAGCCTTAACACAAAAATAATATTTTAAATGGTCCCCTACATTGTATGGAGGAAATATATAAAATTATGATGGTTCCTCAAGAAGGAACTATGGAGTTTTTAGAGGGGGTGGTTATTGATGATTGGAAGTGAAAAGTGGTGAGATTTTTTTTAAAGCTATTTCTCATTGGTGGAAACAATGATGTATATATCCTTGCAATGACTTACAAATTATGAATATGTAAAAAACTGGAAGCGGAAGGAAAATATAATATAATAGTTAATGCTCTTAGAAAAGGAAAGACACCAAACTTGAAACTCTAGGTAGTATTATAAAGGACACATGAGTTAATGACATCATTTTACAAGATTATTATTAATCACATCTACCATGAATAGAATGTATATGTGGACTTGCTAACAAAATTGGGAGTCGATAGATTTGATAATTGTAATAAATACAATTGTAATATGAATATGACAAGTACTAGTAGTTCATGACTCATGCAATAATAGTTATAATCATTACTCTGTAAGGAATGATCTATAAGGGATAAGTACAATTACAAGAAAAATCCTTTCCACTTTGAGAAATTGTATTATTTTTAGGGAATGTGGAGATAATAGATTTGGGGATATACTTATAAATATATGACACAATTCAATAAATTGAAGCATACGAGTATTATTATGAGATCATTATTTTATTATTTTGTGGGTTGGTGGATATTTATCTATTTAAACAACTCCATAACCGAATGGTCTCATTCTAATTTCTCAAGTGGAGAACATTGTGAGGAGGAAAGTATGGAGAGTCCTATTTGTATGAGAAGTGAGAAGAGGAAATAATATTTTACGATTTCATCTGAGACAAAAGATTGAGATATGTATGTAAGTAGAGCGGTTTTATGTATATGGAAGCCATTAGGATGATTTTGAGTATGGATTTTTTGTTTCTTTAAATCAGTATAGGGTAAATACTAACCTTACCTATAAATTCCTATCCTCTTTGTTTGATTTGGTTGTGCATAAAGTTGAAATAAACTACTACTTCTTAGGTCTTTCCATTAGGAATATTCTTTGTTGGAAAAAATATATATCGTAGTTCTTTTAGAGAGAGGGGTAAGGATACCCTAGGCTAGTAAGTTGCCAATGTTTTTATAATCATACTCTAATGTCATTTTACAACCATTCATAATGAAATTGAGTATGGAGGCACTTGAGAGGAACCAATGCTTGACAATAACAAACAATACAAATTCCTAATAAAATTTTACTACATTGATGTGGAGATGAGTTTCCAATGGCTAGGGTAATTTGTTAAAATTCTTGGTTTAGAGGCCTTCTATAGGGAAAAAGTTCATAAGAAGGTTCTTTAGGTTGGAATTTTGAAATATTTCTTGATGTCTCCGTCTTTTTTTGATATTGTCGGGGTAATATAATGCATGAATAGTAACCCATATAGTAAAATTGAACCTTTGTTGTCAATAGTTCTGTTAAGTCTGTATATGTTTCTAGACAGTGTCTATAATGGAATGTAAAATCTTGACAATGTATGTAAATAGCCAAATGTAATAAGATATAAAATATAGATAGTATCTTTAATGAGAATGGGGTTTAATTCTTAGTTATTCAAATTATAATATTACCCTAATTGTATACATGTAGGATGATAATCATTAACAAATAAAAGATTGCATAAAGGTACACCTCTTAGATACTATTATTCAACTAATATTTATGAGATACATTGTTATTGCATTCATATTATCAGTTACATTGTGCTCTAAGTATTGATCATATTCAAATTTTCAAATTCATACTTGGTCATTACATTGCACATTCAAAGTAAATGTAATTTTCTTGTCATATTACATCTTTTACATTGGAACTTACAGGAACATATGTAGAAAAGAAAGCATGATAGAAGCATAATGAGGTGTAGGGGTCCATGCATTGCCTTTAAGAGGTCTTCGGCATTCTACAGCTAGTTGTCTTCATTGTCCAACTCTTCATCTCCTTTCCATTGTCTCTATTTGTCCTGCATCATAGGTCTTCTTTTAGTCCTGTGTCCTGCATCATGGGAAAAAAAGGTGTTAGATCCAAATTGGATCTAAGAAATGCATGAAAACCTAAATGAATCATACAAAAATCGAAATTCCCTATTTGCACAGTTACTAATAACATCAATGAAAGGGAAATGTATGCATCTACACTTAGTGAATAGTAATATCAAAGGGACTTATATCCTTATCAAACCCTTTATTATATTTGAAAGATGCAATGAAGAAGAGATAATCAAAGTGATGATCACTCTGATTATCTAGACACTCTAGGAATCAAGAACAATGTAGCTATGTTTTATCCCCTTTCCCATAACAAGTTTCAAAAAAGAAGTGGTATCTTGAAAAAGTGGCATAGTTGTGACAATGTGATGTTTAAGCTTGCTGAAAATAGATAATAGATGTAATGTTGTTTGTGAGTATCACAATCCCGTGCTCGAACCTCATGAACATGTGAAAATTTTCAAACTGTGCAAGCAATGAGAGAAATCAAAACTAGGTGCAAGACAAGTTGTGTATATGAAAAGGAGAAAGAATTTATACTGATATGCAAAATTCAACATTGTTGGTTAGAGAATGAATTACATAACAATCAAATGAAAATTTAATATTGTTATGCAGATGCAGTTCTTGACAGTGTATATATACTGAAAATCAAATGATGGTTCTCTTTGAAGATATAAAAGTTGCATATTACTGTATACCTCTTTCTATTTCTACCAAGTGACATACATATGCAGATGAAATTCATCATGATGTCATCAAAGGACAATAACAATGTATTTAAACACTTATTGATATCAAATGCAAAATTCATCAAATGTTTTTTTCAACACTGGTGTACAAGGACAATGTGTAAGTTCATAGCAGAGGTCTTCAAAGTAGGAGAGGATGCATGCAATTGTATAGATTATTTCTATCAAATGAAACAGATATGCAGGTACAGAGAAGAACTGAATAAATAGTGTTTTCAAACTAAAATAGTGATATGTA
Organism: Thuja plicata; assembly: GCA_018584345.1. Taxonomy (NCBI): domain Eukaryota; kingdom Viridiplantae; phylum Streptophyta; class Pinopsida; order Cupressales; family Cupressaceae; genus Thuja; species Thuja plicata. The sequence continues at coordinate 1,699,466 of MU223344.1, read as the reverse complement.
GAAAGAGATGGATAACATTTCAAAGAAATGAAACATACATGTTCAAGAAGAAACAATGTTATCTAAAAATACAAAGGATATGTGTCACTGTTATCTAAAGTGATATGCATATACATGGGAGAATCATAACAATATTATAAAAAGGAAGATGATAAAGAATTCAAATACTATTGGTATCAGATGGAGAGTTCTCCCTAATGCTACTGGAGAAAATAAATGACAATGATATTTATTTTACAAATAAATATGCATGCACACAAGAGATGAGTAAACAATATGTTCCCAAAAGACAAGACACCAACAATTTTGTTATTCATTATGAAATAATGTAATATGCATATAATAGAAAGAAGTGTAGTTCAACAAAAGAAAAATACATTGTCTAAAAGTGTTGGGCAATTCAAAACAATGTTTTTAATGGGTGTTACAAGCTCGTGCTCCAACCTCATGGATAACATTCTTATTGGAGTCACATCTTCAATATAATATATTTTTCATTTGTCATTTTGCAAGATGGAGACTAGGTGATGGACAAGACCAGACAACATGGTGGCTACTATCTATCTTAACAATAGTAATGTTTAAGTAGCATGTTCACTGTCGACAATGGAAAAAACACAACAAAACCTAGATTGACAACCATGTAAGATATCCAGTGAAGGGAGCTGACAGATGTAACTACTCCCGAAGGCATATCTCAAGCTAAGGGTTAAGAGATAGAAAAAAATGCATGGATCTATTTTAACATGGGCTTTTAAAGCCAAAAATTAGCTCGAACTTCCAGAGATGTAAAGCGGTGGTTCAAACAGAGGTACCATTTAATGTGAAACAGAGGAACCCAGAAGCATTGTGATGAATTAGAGAAGCACGAAGACATTCAACAATCCAAAACAAGTCTTAAAACTATGAGATGTGACATCAACATCAACAACTGTAAGCATGGAAAGGGAAAGACAGAAGATAACTCATCTGGAGTTAAAAGTTAAGAGGTGAAAGTTCAAGAGCACCAGTGCTATAATTTTTGGAGCCCAAGCTCCATGAAGACTAGCATGAACAATGCCATTGATTAATGCCAAGGCCCAAATAGAAATATTGCACTCCAAAGTTAATGCAATCGAGCTCTATGTTGAACATATTTTAAAAAGCCAAGCTTCAGACTACAAGGAGATAACTTCCAGTCAAGAGCCTGAGCTCTATTTTTAACTCCAAATCAAGATCCCGAGATACATTTTCCATCCTTGTAGTCAAACATAGAGTAAATTGTAGTTATATAAATGGATTCTAGCCTCATATCACAAAATAGAACTTCTAAGGCAACAACCCAACTCCCAAACAATAGTGTTGACTTCCAAATTAAATAGCTCGAGCATAGAGAAGCAAGGGAGTTCTAGAAATCAATGCCATGTTCATAGAAAAAGTGACACCATTGGGCTAGGGTTTCAAACCCTCATGTCTTTACCAAACACAAGCAATCGAATAAACAAAATCCAAGAAACAAATTCCAGTATGATAAAACTTTGAAGTCCATCAAGTACATGGAGGAGTTAATACATTAAAGACTACAGTAATGTGTAGTAAAAGCCTCTGGGTTATCTTTCCCAAGTGGAATGACAAAAATGCAACAAACGTCAACCTTTTTCCATGATGGAAATGCCTCACTCTTTGAAAGAGTTTTAATCTCATATTGTATGGTGTCAGTCATGTTAACCCAAGGATAGGCCAAGAGGGATGGGCTTGGGGTTCATGTTTAGGCATAGTTTGGGTTTTGTTGTATGAGGTTAGGCTTGATTAATATGTTTTGCATGTATGTTGGTGGTGGTGTTTGAAAGATGTATATTTTTTATAACCAACATTAGGGGCTTGGATTAGGGCATGAATTATGCCTATTAGTTAGGGTTTCTAGTTGATTTGGAGGGATTTTTTAGGGCATTGGATTTTTAAAATTATCCTTGAGAGGGTATAGGGGTTCAGAATTTTGAGAGAAGGTGGTTTTATAAACATATATGTTCCTTTATGCCTTTTTGGATATATTTTGTAATCATAGGTTCATTTATGATGCAAGATTATGCTCAAGTGAATGTAACTTATTCCTTGGCATGTAACCATTTTGTAAATTTTGAAGAAAATAAAGCAAGCTCCCCATTATTCACTTATTTTGAAAGTTTTGATGTCAATCCTTTTCAACTTTTCTGCATTTAAGTGTAATGTTTTTTATAGCATAGATAAGTGAATTAATCCAATTCCTTGTCTAAGTTGTCAAAATACAACCTTTTGTAGAATTTGTATGTTTGTTGGCAGATTATCATTGTTTGTGTTTAAAACCCTAATAGTGAATTGTTAGGGTCAACCTATATGTTGAGTAGTGAATGTTTACTGCAAATCTCAATAGTGTGGGTCTTGTGGATTTTGGCTTTAACTTTTGATTAATCTAAATCCATTTTTCTGTATCACCTTTTAGTTTATTTATTCAGTTTTAAGTTATCATTTTCCTTTTCCCCAATTAGAGAATCAGTCATAGGTGATATTCCAAATCCAATAGGAACCAGCCTAGAATCCAGAGATTCTTTCTTAATCAGATTCCACCCACAACTCATGAAGGTTTCCATTGTTACCATGAGATATTAGTATGCCCTAATACCTGAGAGAGGGTAATATTTCAAGGCCTTAACAAATAATATAGAACAACTTAGACAAGGAAGGAAGGTTTTTCTTTGTCAAGGGTGTAAATAATTTAGGGTTGTAATATAGGGTCAGTGTGCGCTATTTTGAAGGTTGTGTATAGAGTTCTTGCATGGCCAAAGTGAGCAATTTTGAATGTAATAGATAGATTTTAAAATATTAATGCAAATCTCAAAACCTAGGTTGTCTATTACAATTAAAAAAAGGTGTAGTACAAGTCATTTCAAGAATCTTAAGACTGACAATTTAGAGTCTCTTCTAGTAAAAATTTATTTAAATTATTTTATTTTTAATTATATGGCATCATATGTAGAGGAAATTATTACTAGCCATTTATTTTAGTAAGGATCGTGATATTTTAGCATGAGATGGCCCCAAATATCACACAATAATTTTTTTCACATCCTTATCATAGGTCATGTAGTGCAAAACATTTCATTTTTATAACATTTAAATAAAGGAACATCCTTCCATCACAATTAGTTGAGATATGTTTCACCATTTCATTAGAAATAGAGCGAATTATTTAGAATGGATATATGCCTACACCTATTTTTTCAAAAAATTATATCTAAAGTTTTTAATCCATATTATTTAAAAAAAATTATAAAAAAGATTAATCATTAAGCTTAGAACCAAAGTAGTACTATTAGGAAAAAAATGTGGGTTCACATTATATTTGTAGTTAAACATCTTAAATGTCAATATTTGTTCGATTTTTTTAAATATTCTCACTCTAATCCTAAATAAGAATCTCATTAAATTAATGCTAAAATTATATTCAAGATGGCAATTTTTCAATTGTCTAGAAAATCCACTTGGAATAATTTATAGTTTTGATTCCTATATTTGTTCTCATTTCAAAAAAAATAAAAATTTAGTGTTTTATTTTCCATGTTTAGTTTCTCAAACATAAAAGAATACTTTCATGATCTAATGCATCCATTAAAGAAGGGGTGCCGGCAAGGAAATTTAGGAGAGGGTACTAATACATTAAACTTTAGAGACCCGTTTTCAATAGACTTATCTCATAAGGAATGTCATAATAAAATGCATAAAGTGTAAAATACATTCATTGTAACATATAAAAGAAATGACCAAATCATACTATACCAGAAGAATATTCTGACTCAACTCCTCCTATAATCATAGACACAACGAGAGGCACACAAATCAGTGTATTTATTTATCCTAACAGTCATCGTTGCATAGCAATAGCCTATATTTCGAAGAAAGAACACATTATCAGCAGTCAATCCTGAAGCTATTCCACCCAACACCACTGCAGTCCTGTGTACTGAAATCAAGTTCTGTATCTGCTTCACCCTTGCATTCATCAGAAGTATAAAGAGATAAAGTCTCTCTCACGTAATTAAAATTATATCCTGCGTCGTAAGTTATGCCGACACACACATTACAACCATAGTAAATCCTAGCAGAATTGGCGCACCCAGGCCCTTCCCATATTTCAAAATGACTACTAGCTAATTTTCTACCCACACAAGGCTTTAAAATCAAGAGGCATACAAGCAATACGCCAATAAACCTGAAAGCATTAGTTTTCTCCATGACGTTACAAATCAATGTATGTGACTGATCAAATGTTTAGATGTGGTGCAGAAGGATTTCAGTATTGTATTTATAGAGGAAGAGTAAGATTCTGTAAGTCGGCTTTTGTTGTTGTATCGTCAAGATAAAGATTTGATGAGTTGTTGTTCTTCGTTTCCAAGTCCTGCAAAAAAAAATTTCGAGGCCATCGTTACAAACCATCTACCTTTTACTCTGAAATATGTTTTTTCGGTTAAATAATTGTCCTCGTTCCTATCGAGTTAAATTGTTTTTCGTAGCTATGTCTGTAGATATTATCGCGTCCAAATTTATTTGACAGACAATTCTAACCAAGCGAACATTTTATCTTTCGTAAAATCAATACACAAAAATTTTAATAAAAAATATTTTAACAGTGAATTATTCAATTAAATAAGAGTTTCACCTCTTTTTAACACTGCATAAGGTAAAACCTTTCCATTATCCCTATCTTACAGTGCCGTCTGAACCTCGGACTTCACCATCCTCTTTATACAAAATTTTATTGCTTTTAAAAACCAAGGGGTGGATATAAAAAAAATAAAAAATAAAAAAAACAATATGCGATGGGCCGGAGCGGGAGCGAGAGTGGAGGTTTGAAAGCTAGGGTTTATAAAAAAAGAATTCATAAAGTTTTCTTTTGTATCTCCGTCCTTCAACCCGTGTTAAAAAATCCTCAGCTCTGCCCTTATCTCTTGCCTACGAAAAGTTTGAAAAAAGTTATTAAAAACAATCTCAGCTTCTTTTAGTTCAAATATTAATTTATATGTAATTTTTTAATAGCTGTACCTACAATATGTGAATACTTTTCCCATCCTTAAAGTGTTACATTCCCCGTCCTAGAAGCATTGCAAAAAATCTCTGACGTGCTTGGAAGGATTTAGATACTCTATTAAAATCTCTTGCTTTGTTACATTTGGAAGTATGTTTAGCTGATCAAGCTAGACAAGTGTTTGTTCTTTGATATAATAGTATCGATTCTTTATTAAAATGCGCATGTCTGTAGTCAGCTGCAATTATTGGGTTCTAGGAGATTCAACAAATTTAAGACCATCTACAAAATTCCGGCACTTGGCATACATGTTTAGCATATTTGAATATTTGTTCAACTTAATTAGGTTGATATATTTCATGTCAAATGTAGAGGCCACGTGCTCTTTGAATCATTCTATAAGCTTTTCATGACTTATATGAATAAATTTTTCCACATATAGCATTAAAGCCCCTCACGATTTCAAATTTGAAGACTTGTGCATGAAATATTTGTAGGTAAGTGGCTTGCTCCTATTTATGTCATTATGATATTCCTTGTTCTTCCCTTTTGGTGCAGGCGAGGCATAAGGAGGTCTTCTTTGCTTGCATATAAATAGATTGGTTTGTATATACCCATATCTTAGTGCTTGTATTAATGTCCCTATGGTTATGTAAGTCAAAGATTTCTTGAAGAGGAAGCAATTGTAGTTGGCCCTTTCGCTCAATGAAGATTTGTTAGCTTTCCCTCTCTCAGTTTATAATAGTGTGTCCCACTTTTTTGAACATTTTGATTTTTACTGAAATTACATATTTTTAAGGAAATATGATGATTTAAGTCTTGAGAGCTCCCATTTGAAGGAGTAAATTGAAAATGGTTGGATAAAAGCCTCTTGGATCAAACTCTCTTTTGTATAATCTCTCTACTCCTCACTCACACCTATAATCGAGTCTCCTTTGCACCGATCAAAATACTGATAAACAATCACCTTGACATTAGCTTTTTGTGGGATCAAATAAATTCATTTGACAAACCCAAATACATGACGATAGTACTGAGAGAAAGTTTTCCAGTGATTATTATTTTTATATATATTGAGTTGAGGTTGTCTGACCATTTAGCAACTTCTCTATTAGATGCTTCTCAAAAAATAGTAAATTAGGAAGACAAAATTGTTACAAATATCTAGGAAATAAGTATTTATGTTACCTTTCTATCAAAAAAGGAAAAATGAATTTATATCAAGTTAGAGCAATCCAAATGAACCTATGTCTGAATTATAGTTAATGCAGTGCTTCATAACTTAATAAACTATAAAATATTCAACGAAATTAAATGAAACCAATTGGATTTTATAGATATTGGTGTTACAAACCTAGCTTCAAAAGAATTATGTTCTTGTCAATTCTATAAAAAAGTTATTGATTAAAGTGAGTGTCACTCCTAAAAAATGCAGTTGGCCAAAAAGTGGGACATAGTATTGTGAGATCCGTGTGGTCTAGAAAAAGCCAATTTTGTAGGATCCTAAGGGGATCCACTTTATTAAGGCATTGATCCCCTGTCATATGGATATTGAGTGCAACTTAAAGGTGATTGAATGGGCATTTGAATTGCCCTGTTTGTATCTCCATGGTCATTTTGGTGATGTAGAAGGCTATATATTCATAATTAGACATATGTGTTAGGAGATAATCTCTAATGCAATTATATGTGGTGGTCATTGAAAAGACATTATGGGATATACATTGTTACATGTACATAATTGCAAAGGATTGGTATTGTTTATAAATAGTATAAGAAAGTGTAATAAAACTGGGTAGTTGCATGGTCATACATTTCCATGATAAGCTATAGTATTTCAAGGGGGGTGATTGAAATTGATTGTGGATCCTCTCTTGCCACATTTTTTGGCTTGGGGTAACGATAAGTTGATTAATAGCATACCCTTATGATTTATTACAAATTGCTTTTTAATGTTCTTTCCTTTTTGTCTATGGAATGTTGCTCATTCAAGATGGATTACTAAGTAAATGCGAAATGCAATCCTTTATATCTTTATGATTCTAGTGCAAATTAAATATGCTTATCTTTCTTTCTTACATGTTGTGACTTTATTTCCTTATAGATCTGGCATAAGTCTTAGGATCCAATCAATCCTATTCATAAAACACCTTTATTTCTATTCTAATCTAGTTTACTACTCAGTTAGCATAAGTTAATTAGTTATTATGAATTTGATTATATCTTAAAGGAGCCACACTTTATTAAAACATTCAGTAGTTTAAGCATGATATATTTTTAGGTATGTGTAGTGCATAATGTATACTTATTTTTATTGTTCAAATCCAATTTAGTATGACTATATTTATCTCTTATAAACATGTTGCAAATCAGTGACCAAGTTAAGTTTGCAATAAAATGACAAAATTCTTAAAAGTTGAATGTTTCAATTCCCAAGGATGTTTTTTTTCACTTTTTCTTAACATATAAGAATATTGTAATTAGTATAGTTGAATATCATGTAATTAAAAATTGAATTTAACAAGTTGAATATTATTATGTTAATATCTTAAACATTTGCTAGGTGTTATATTGAAATGAATGTCATGCTTTATAAAGATGAACTATGCATAACTATGCAAATAATATAAGATGAACTATATTTAATATAGAATTATATCTTATCTCCCATGATGTCCATGTAGAGGAGATCTCAATCAGGCAAGAAGATCATTTATGTATTCATTCATTCATCGATTATTCAAACAAAGAGTCAATCAAGCATAACAACAATAAAGACCTTTGAGGAGTATTCATAGATCTTGTGAATGACATCCTTGATTCTTGTGTACATTCCAAGATTCAAAGACTTCATACAAATACATTCAAGAAGTATACAAGAATCTTCCTAGACATCACGATCTCAGTATCCATTTACGATGTTATATGCATTTACATTGTAGATCTAATATCAACGTTAAATTTACAATCTTTCATTTCTTACAAATATCATTTATATTACAAGTTTGATTCCTCAACCATGGTTTGACTAAGGAAAACCCCTTTCTAAACAAAACATTTCTTATTTTTTATGTGCAGGTATAGGTGGCATTCACACTAGATTAGATATGGGAAGTTGAGGACCTAATAGATGGTGCAGTAGCACCTAGGCTATCCTCAAATCCATAGTTAGTTTTGGCTTGTAAAGGACTCTAGCCAAGTCAGTATGTTTTTCCTTAGACCTTAGAAGGTCTTGTTTTTGTGTGTGACTAGGTGAATTAGTGGTTAGTGCTAATTTCATTCTAGTTTAGGTTAGTTTGCTTCTAAGCGTTTAGTCCCTAGATTAGGCCTAAATATGGGACATGGTGTCTAAATGTATCCTATAACTATGCAAGGTGAGAAATATGCTTAAATAGGCATAAATGATGTTATTTCATCAATTTTTATGGGTTAGAGGCTCTAAAAGATAGTTTGCATCATAAATGCAAATGCTCAAAAGTTGTCATGACAACATTTGCAACTTTTCCAAATGTTGCATGCAACTCGACAACTTTGGATTACCCTCATTCTAGAAGGGGGAAATAAATTCTAGTGGCCCAAAATGGTGGAGGAAGAATCTTTAGACACTCTATGAATCATTTCACTAGGTATATTGGAATCTAACCATGTTTTTGAAAGCAATAGAACAAGTTTTCTAAAAAATAGAGTACAGTTGACTCATTTGAATGTTCTTTGTGTTTTAATGGATTGAAATACTTGATCTAAGTGTGAATTCATGTAGAAGGAACATATTAAAGATATTTTCATTCAGAGAGAAAGTAGTTTAGTGTTCATTTGTTAGTTGTAGGAAATTGTTGAAGTTTTAGAGAGTCTGTTGGTCCAGTTTAGTACAATTTTGGTTTTATGGCTCCCCCATGAAATCCAACCGTGGGAAACTCAAAGGGTTAGATGAATGAGTTAGAGGAGCATCTCTAAAGTGTACATATTTTGGTAGAACTTTAGAGGAATCAATTTTATAATTTTAAAGTCACACCCTAGACGAGCTAGGACTATCTGATTAGGTGTATGGTAGGAGAAAAGAAGAATGCAGAGGCAAGTGTGTGTATGAAGGTTCTGATCCAAGTGTGGTCTTAGAGTCTTTAGGTTCTTATGGGTCCCTTGTGTCAATTTTTGAGCTCATCCAATCCATTTGGATGGATGTTTCCATCAAAGTTAGTGAACTTCCTGTGAAGAGATAAAATAGGCCTAATAGCCTTACAATTCAGGACAAAGGTGTATTGAAAGCTTGGGGACCCTAGACCTTAAAAATATTTTAGGTCTAAAAAAAGGGTATATGGATGCTAGATTAGTTTTATGGGTTGTTTGGAATATTTAGAAGTAAATCTAGAAAAACCCTCTGGATAGGGCTAATTGGTCAATTAGGCCTAATAGTATCATTTGGAGAGAAGCTTTGGAACTCGACCAAATTGGGATTAAAGACTTATGAAAATGGGAATGTCTAGATGCATAATGAACATAAAAGTAGTCAAAAAGTCCCTTGTAGCATTTTTTTAGTTTTCATGAAGGGTTTTGGTTTGAAATCCTTCAAAGCAATTATGTACCATTGAGACAAAACTAATGGTAGTTGTCTGTCAAGGTGAAACAAGAAGAGTTACATTTAGAGACGAGTTGGAAATAGTTTAAGGCTGAGTCTATTGAGGCTATTGAGATCCTAGAAGATAAATAAGGATCCTAGGTGGACTAGGGCAAGAAAGGTCTTGTCTAGAGCATTGTGTGAGCACGTCTTGGGGTTACTTCTATCAGATTGGTATCAGAGCTTTCCTGATTAGACTTGTGGTTAATGTTCCATCCAACTGAATTACTAGGAGAGTCAACAATGGTTACTAATGTTGAGTTATATAAGAAAGTGGATGATCAAGAAGTGGAGAATAGAATTCTCTGAGATAGATTGGCTCAATTAGAGAAAAAGGGAGATTAAGTTGATGAGAAAGTAGATAATGTGAAGGATAATGTTGAAGGGAAAGGTAAAGATCTTGCGATTGATTATGAAGTACCTGAAGCTGACCATGTCCTTAATAAGGAGCCATTATTGAAAGCTCTAAAGGCTATGAGTGGAAAAGAACTAGAAGGAGTTCCAATCTTTACTAGTAAGATGGAGCCATAGATAGTCCTTGACTAGATAGAGGGACTAGAAAACCATTTTTAGTGTGATGGAATCATTGAGACTCAAAAGGTGAAGGTTGTAAAAGCTAGAATGAGAGGGTCTGCACTCACTTGGTAGAAATTCATCCAAGATGAGAGAGAGAAGGAAGGAAAGAGGCCCATTTCTTCATGGAAGGCTATGATTCCAAAAGTCAGAGATGCTTATATCCCTTAGGATTATGAAATCCAATTGCATAAGAGAAGGCAAGGTCTTAGAAAAAAGGACCTAGATGTAAACTCATACACTGAATAATTTTAGAGAATTTGCATGACATCAAGAGTTGCAAAGGATGAGAAGGTTAAGTTAGCAAGATACCTTAATGGACTAAAGTGGACCATAAAATATGAGATGAGTCTTTTGACTCTAGACACCATTCATAAGTACCACCAAATTGCCATCAAAGCTTAAGAGAAGTTAAGGAAGAAATAAGAATCTAGTACTAAAATAAGAAGAGGTAGAGGGAGAAACACTAAATGATAATGAGGTGGATATCGTGGAAGGAGTTATGAAGCCAAGAACCAAGGGGAGAATAAATTTTTTGAAAAAAAAGAAGGAAACTCCAGTAGGGGAGGTTCAAATACAGGAAGGAACTCTAATAGTAGAGGAAGAAACAACAATCAAGGTAGGGGCAATTACTTTGCCAATATGAAGTGTTACCACTTCAATCAGATGGGACATCTTGCATACAGATGTCCAAATAAGGGTTCAAATTCTCAAGGAGGTGAAAACAGGGTGAACTATTTGCAAGAAGAAACTAGTGGTGGAAACAAACACCTGCTGTATGCTGAATGTGGACCTCTGAGTTCAACACAAACACAACATAGTCCTTACACAATCGCTTAATTCACAAAGACAGACATGAATTGTTTGCTCTGCAAATTTGATTGAGGTGACATGTTGCCTCATAATTAGATGTGGATGTTGAGTATTACCCTCAGAATGAGAGCCAACAACCTGACCATTGCTAACATGGAGGATTTAAGAATGCAAGAAGAGGAGAATTGCCATTATTCTATGAGAAATCTATAACTAGTCTATGAAAAGAGATGCAATTAAACTAAGAAATTGAATTGCACTAATCTAAGAATGAATTTCAACTACTCTATGCAAGGAGATGCAATTAAACTAGCAAAAAAGCAAATACTTTTAGTCTAGAAATGAAAATCTTGTAATCTATGAAAGGAATTTGCTCTTAAACTAGAATTGAATTGCTTGTAATCTATGAAGTCTTGAGAACATCAATTTGAAATATTAGATATAGAAATGAATCTTAAATGAAAGCATATATCTTTAATTCCAAATGAAATTTATACTAATTATGCAAATGAGCTTAAAAACATGAAAATCAAATGTAAATTGCCTATAGTATTGATGCTCTCCAAAAAGTCCTCTCTAATGAAGAAAAGAACTCCAATTTATAGAAAACCAAGGAAAGAGAGTGAAGAGTTTCTTGAAAAGAAACAATTGTCTCTTCATTATCCATTTGAGACAAATAAGAAAATATTATTTAAATAAAAGGGTGAATTATTGCCACATAAGTGTCCTTTCACATGGAATTATGGAATTCCTTTTGGAGGACAATTCATCTAATAATTAAATAACATTTCAATTCCTTTTATGTATATTAGCTAAAGGGGGTGGAATTGATTTAATTAAAAGCACTTAGGACTATAGGATTAAATCAATTAATCTTAGTGGTTTTTAGCTAATAATCATTGAGAAATTAGGAATTAAATGTAATGTTAGATTTATGCAAATTTGAGTTTTCTACATTTGAAACTCAGTCAATTAAAGTCAATAAGGAGAAGAATTTGCCTAATACAATAGGACTTCGAAGATAAGAAAATGCACCAAAATTGATTGGATTATTAAGTGCCAATTTTGGGGTGTTACATTTTTCCCCTCTTTGAATTGATGTGCGAGGAGCGCATTGATTCAAAGAATAGTCTAAAGTGAAGATCAGAATTGGGGTTAGGTTGCCCTGATGTCCACTGAGAGCTAATGAAGATCTACAACTATCTCCAAAATCAGGGTTAGATTTCCCCAATATGAAGGTAAGCCCTCCGAGATCCAGGTTAGATCACCTAGATAATGGTTTAAAGAGTTTTTGAGAGTTATCTTCATAACGAAGCATAACTTTTAGGAATTAGGGTTAGATTGCCCCAATACCCAATGAGATTTGAAGAATCTTCTCTAGAACAAAGCTTAGTCCCCCAATGTCTAGGTTAGATTGCCCAGACACTGGTTAGATTGATATCTTTCACAAGACTATCCCCAGAATGATGTTCAACCTTCAGAAATCAGGGTTAAATTGCCCCAATACCTGTCTCAAAAGATAATCAATTTAGGATTGTCTCCAGAATGAAGCATGATCCTTGACGGTCTGAGTTATATTGCTCAGATACCTAGCAAGATAAATGACAAGATGTGAGATCATGGAATATCCAATTTTGACTGTAAGGTATGAAAAACTGAATATGCCCCAAGTGATGAGATGCCCCTAGCGATGAGGACTTTTGATTCAGATCAGACTGATTCGAGAATAATGCGAAAAGATCAATGATGCAATCATCCTGCCCCCTTGGGAGCGAAATTGAAAGAAGACACATCATGATGATGAGAGAAAGAAATCATAGAAAAGGATATATCAGGAGAGAGCATAATCAATTTAGAGCGATCGATAGGTCCTTTTGATTAGGTTTGACCATAGTTGAGTAGAATTGACTAGAGTTGACTTTGATGAAAAGATTGCAGAAGCTGAGAAAATGATGACAAGAGATAATCCTTAAAAGAGAGTGACACCAGAAAGACAACTATACAAGCATATATAGAAGTGTCAGATTTTGATTTCGATCATGAAAATTGATTCAGCATATAGATGAAGATAGAGAGAGAGGATCGAACACTCGTGCAGTCGAGAAGAAACCATGATGAAAGATGAGGACCCTTGAAGAATGAGAAGACAAATGAAGAGAGCACCAAAATGACCACGATGTAAGCCTAAAATGCGAATGTAAGCCTACAAAGAAAATGCAAGCCTAAGATAAATGCAATCCTCAGACTTTGGTTGTTGGACTCATCGTATTTATCATCATCGGGTGCTTTGGATCATCAGAGTCAATACAATCCTTACTGGTGCCACTACGACTATAAGAATATGAATATGACTTTTATCAGATAAAATTTAGGAAATGAACATAAGCACTGAGGCACAAAAGCCAAGGTGACCTGAACATTATTTCCAGCTTGATATAGTAAAAGTTCACAAGTAAACAAACAAAGCAATAACAGTCAAGGAGATAGTTTCAACCTCCCCTTGGCATACAAATAAACAAGATCAAGGGATGTGAGGCTTTTCTAGCTTAATGCAGAAGCTCTTATCACATACACCTTGTTTATTTGACATTGCCAGATCATCAAAACCACACCAACAAGTAGTAGACAAAGAAAATATCAATGAAATCCATAAGAACATACAATATACGAAGAAAGAGTCAATCATATCTCAGCATCTTTCAAGGTTTACGAATGTGTCTATGTTAAGGGTGTTGAAAAACACCGTTGTTCTTGTGAGTGCAATGTGTTTGATTGCTATCGAGAGATGTTTACGTCGTGAGAAATCCGAAGTGTGTTGAAAAACATAGATCTATCCAAAGAGAGTGTTGAAAAACACTGTTTGATTAAGGTGTTGAGAAACACTAGTTATGCCAGTAGAGAGTTGTCCTTCAGGACTGACAAGATTACTGACTCAAGTGTAAACCGAAGAGCGATCAAAAATGGGGAGCCATGCCCCCGAGTAACGAATGGATCAAAGCCGAGAAAATAGGTAGCAAGACGATGAGAGAAATCTCAACAATGTAGCAATAGTAGGCAGACTCAGTGAGAACCACTAGTGACTATCACAAGAGATATTCTCAAGCATAATGATCAATAATGAGATTGAAGCATCAATAGGCAGACGCAGTGAGATCCACTGGTGACTGATGTGAAAGAGAGTCTCAAGAAGAGATGAAGTGATATGAAGCATCGACAGGAAGATGCAGTGAGATCCACTCGTGACCGATGCAAAAAGATAAGACAATGCCCCCTAGATCAGGAACATGCCCTTGAGATTGAGAAAAATCTCGAAGATGACCGCAAGGAAATGTATGAGCACACTAAAGTAGGAAAGCGAACTAAATAAGGAAAGCAGATTAAAGTGGGAAAGCAAGAGATTTTTAGTCTTTTTAAATATTTTACAATTTTTAGACTTTTAGAGATTTTACAATTTTTAGATTTTTAGGGATTACCGATCTCAAGCAAGATCACATTGGTGTGCCCCCAAATGTCTAGCAAGGTGTAGGACACTACCGATGGATTAAAAAGTTGATGTATGAGATGAATAGGCAATGATGGATGAAGAGGGTGAATGCAACCCTTAAAGATAGTCTCCTCAAGATTACCCAAGCTAGGGAAACAAGAATATAGAAAATGTAGGCTCATGGAGTGATGCTGGAGACAATATAGGATAATGACCTAATGTCATGAAAGAATGTGGTCCAAAAGAGTGGACATATCAAGAGACTTTGGAGAAACAATTTTTTCAATTTTGATCAAGACCAAGGGGTCAATTTTGGATAGGACATAGTTATGAAAGTGTAATTAGGATAAGGGGTGGTGCAGGTATAAGTGTATGTTTTGGATTATGGCATGAATGCTCAGAGACAGGAAGGATAGGCTTGGGATAAGCAAGATCATGATAGGGTAGCATGAAAAAGTGAATAGGCTGATGGAAGGGATCATGAATGTTAGGATACATGTGTGTTCAAGGATAGGCTCAACCTTGTCAAGATCAGCAGAAGGAACATAGACGTTCACGAGCTAGTTGGACATAAGATATGAAAGATAAGATGAGATGGAAGGATCTTGCCCTCAAGTGAAGAGTGCAAGTAGGAGGAATTATGCATGATGCCCGTTTTCCATGTTTTCATCATGGTACTTATCCAAGGTGCCACAAGAAGTGGTTTTCACCATAGGATGAATTGATTTCTCTTTACTTTTGCTACCAAGGCACCTGTTTACCAATTTTCACCAAGGCACTTTTTCATTTTTTTTTTTTGAATTTATGGAGGAACTTAAGCTTCGTTCTCTTTAGATAGTGCTCCTTCAAAGGATATGTTATGAGGGGCCAAGGCCACTAAAAGTATGGTCAAAGGTTTTGATAGGAAGATGAAAAGGAGGATAAGGAAAATGGAAGCCAAGATTTTATGCAATGGATTGGATGAGAGAAAAAGAAGGAATGTAAGGACCCAATATGGAAGGATAGTAGGTGACAAGATCAACATTGAAACACCCCTTGAAGGGTAGTGAATGCATGGAGGAAAAGTGGATGAAATAGATTGAGATGTTGGTGGATGAGTGGATATGGATCTTGGTACACGAGGACCCAAGATGGAGTTAGAAGATGGGAGATGTGTAGATGGAGATGAAGTGGAAGACTTTGAAAGCTTGGATGCCAACTCTGATTTTTCCTTTTTGTTCAAGCCTTTTAAGAGAGACTTGGGAATCCACATAACTTTTTCTTTTGTTTTTGTATCCAAGTCCTTGAGAAAAGACTTGGGAATCCATATAGCTTTTTCTTTTCTTTTTGTATCCAAGCCCTTGAGAAAAGACTTGGGAATCCATATAGCTTTTTCTTTTCTTTTTTGTATCCAAATCCTTGAGAAAAGACTTGGGAATCCATATAGCTTTTTCTTTTCTTTTTGTATCCAAGTCCTTGAGAAGAGACTTGGGAATCCATATAGCATTTGATTTTATGCTTGCATTAGATGATTTAGAATGTAATTCTTTCATTATGGATTTAAGAACCCATATTTTCTTTGATTGGGTTCTTTTCTCAGTGGACCTTTGTGGTCTCTTGAATATTTCCTTTTTATTTGTAGTCACATGTCGATTAGATGGGACATAGTGATATTCATATGTAAGTGGATTCTTGTAATTCTGATTTCTTCATTGCACATCCAAATTGCTTCCAAAAGACTCAAGAATTATGGATGAATAGGGCTGATATGACTGGTTCATATGGAGGGGTTGATAGGGAGACTTCAAAGATGTATGTCTTTTTTGATCTTCATAGGAGATTGGGTAAGTATATGACAAGCTAGTAGTGATAGGCATGGCAGATGGAGTGATATAAGGACCCAATATAGATGGGAGGTTTGACGGTCTCAGCTTTGGGATATAAGGACCAAGGATAGATTTAGAGGATGGAGAAGGCATATGGTTACATTTAAATGGAGGGATATAAAGTGTGGAGGGGATATCAACATCTTTAGAGAGAGCTACATGGCCAAGGCACTTCTCTTTTGAATTCACCTTTATTTCAATAGGTGCATGAGTAGCTTTGATAGGAGCAGCTGAAGCTTCAGGGGATTTATTTTTCTGCAAGGGATTTGGAGGAACGATGTTTTCTCAAGGTGGATATGGAAGAGCATGACAAAGAGATGAAGGG
>MU223344.1:1656987-1682702 GCA_018584345.1 Thuja plicata | reverse complement strand
TTTCAATAGGTTCATTAGAGATGGTGGCAAGGATATCTTGATCTTGCTTGGGAGATGGAGGAGTATGTAGCTCTTGAGGTGGAGGGATATCTTTTTGGAAGAAAAAGGATATTAGAGGATCATCCTCTGAATTTAAAGATATGGGAACTTCATCAAATGTGGGAAGAGATTGTATAGAATCATCATGGGATTCATTAGATATGTGACTTTGGTCAACCATTGGATTAAGATGGAGGGTGTCTTGATCTTGATCACAACTGCTATTTGTTTTCTCACATTGTGGATTCTCCTCTTGACATGGAGCCACTTTTAAGGATGAGGTAGGAGTTTTGATCTGTGTATGAGGTTCTTGGCACACTGATGGATAGTCATTGGGAATAGGCATGATAGGCATTGAAGCACATGGAAGCTTTGGGTCTATGAGCTTTGAAACCTGAGGAGGACTTGTAGTCATATGCAAGTTAGCTTGGATCTCCTTTAGAGGCAGCTCTTGAGGATAAGTATAGGGAACAACATGAAAAGCATTTGGACTTCTGTCAGATGGGGGATTTGTGGAAGATTTGGCAACTCTAGGAGATGTATGAGTATCAGAGGAAGTAGAGGATGGAAGGTAATCATTACAAAGCACCGGTTCATCATTAGCATGATCTTTCTTGAGAGTGCAATCTTTATTTTCAGCATGAGAATCTTTAGAGGAGAGATTCTTATAGTATTGACATTTTAAATAAGTGCAGAAGGCTTTCTTTTCCTCAATAGCGGCATCAAAGAGGTATTGTTCATCAAAATCATCAAAGTCTCTTTCAAAATCAGACTCATATGGATCACCATCACAATCTATCCAATACGACCCCCCATTACCATTAAGCATGAGCATACAACGAAGATGATGCTCAAGAATATAGGTATCATTACATTGTCCATCATCATATTGTCCAGGATAAAAATTGGGATCATCATCACATTGTTCGGGATAAAAATTGGGATCATCATCACATTGTTTGGGATAAAAATTGGGATTGATATACCCAGATTCACCGATGTTGGAAGAAATCAGACAGACATGATAATCTTGTTCCTCCCTTAATCATTGGAATTGAGATCCCATAATTCAAATTTGTTTCCATAAATCTTCCCTAAGAATCTCATCTTTGGTTTTAGACATTGTAAAATTGTCTTGATGCGCTTGCTTAGAAGATTGAAAAGGAGGTATGATGAAACAACTGACTGACTGACAGGTACTGAAGTGATATCCAAAGTGCTGATTAAGTCCAAGACCAAAGGATAAAGGAGATAATGTCCAACTGAGAGGGAGATAGCAATGGCTTTGATCTTGAGTCAAGGTTAACTAACCTATTCTCACAACCCAGAATAAGGACAACACAAACAAAGACTGATAAGATTGAAATAGATAATGGGTCACTTGGACTAGCACAACAAGGTCAGATTTTGAGACACAGTGCAAACTATTTTCTAACAAGATATCCAGGCTTAGGATAGTTTTAAGATGATATAAATCAGCAATCTCTATTTCAAGGTATCAAACATTCATTTAAAAACACAAAGTTTCAATTAGGTAGTGATGCAAACAGTAGTCAAAAACAATTCCACCAAGGACAAAGCAACTTGGTAGAAACATGGGAGTCTTTGTTTGAATGGTAGAACGGACAGTTTAAGACTCAAGAACAAACACTCAATTATCCCTACAAAGAAAATGGGTTGAGAAGACAAAATATGTGCCCCGCTATCTTATGTGTATGCATTCACCTCACACAGTAGTGTCACCCTCGAAAGAGCACCCGTGTTTTTGGTGTTTCCAAGGACTATGTATATATGTTCAAAGGTAACCCTTAAATATGGGCCAGCATCATATACCACTTCAAACATCCAGGTGCATACCTATGTTGAGAATCTAGGGGAGAGATTCTTCCCTCTCCCTACGCACAGATTATGCCTCCTTTCGGAGGTGAACCGGGTAGGCATCTAACTAAGAGAGTGTTTAATAGGCTTTTGTTCACAATAACCTCTGGTGCCTTTGACACAAAGTTGGGGCCTCACAGCCACACCAACACTTGTAAGTCACATACCCTTGCAAGGAAGGCTGGGAGCGGCACCACTCAGTATGAAAAACAAGGCTTTCTCATGATGATAGTCGAAATCAATGAGGAAGAAGTTACTATGGCTTTGGAGTCTTTGGACTACAACAAAGTAGACTTTTTTAGAGTGAGGTGGAATCACTGGCGAAAGGTGTGTACTCACTTGGGTCATTCCCAGAGGTTCAACTTCTGGCAGGCCCTCTAAAGGTGACTCAACTTGGTTCAGATTCAAGGGTTTGATTTTTTGATTCTCTCAATGAGAGAAGAGCATGCTTCTCTACCTTTGCACCTCACCCAAACACATCAAGCATGTTCATCACTGAGATAGTTTCACTCCACCAAATCCACAAGTCTTTGGGTTTCTGGTTCTCTCAAAGAGAGAAGAGCATAATCCCCTAACAAGTAGAAGTGCTAAAGATTCACTTATCTTGCTTTGCTTCCCCAAGTATCTGTCATGCTAGCAACATCTGGGGCTCAGATTCATCCATGGGCATAACTTCCATGTAATGAAGAGCCTATTACCCTACTTTTCTATTGGGATCCTTACAAAATTTTAACAAAGCCCTATTTAGACTATGTGAATGAAAAATAGTAAACAAACATGACGTTTTAATAATGTCTCTTACTATCGTCCTGCAAGTAAACCGTTAGAATGTTTTCATCTCTAACAAGGGAACCTGCAAAACACTATTATGCTGCAGTAGAAAACTAGAAACAGAAAAATCAAAGCACAAAATAGAGGTCAGAATAGAGAAATAACAGATTAAAAATTTTGAATTTTAAATGCCTGTCTGTAAAAGTTCGCGTGAGAAAGTACTTTAATGCACATGAGAAAGTACTTTGAAGCATGAGATCTTTCTGTTTTCTCGTGCGAGAAAGTGTTTTGACGCACGCTAGTTTTTTGTTTTCTCACGTGAGAGAGCGCTTCAATGCGTGCGAGTTTTCCATTTTCTCGCACGAGAAAGTGCTACTGGGAGCAAATTTTTGTGCGGGTCGACGCAAAACTTTGCGCGAGACTCCGTACCAGTGTAGTACGGACGTATGGCAGAGCTCAAAAAACACAATCAAGAAATTCAAAAATGAGGCCAGAAATTGTTTTTTTCTACCCCACGATGGGCGCCAAAATGTTGTATGCTGAATGTGGACCTCTGAATTCAACACAAACACAACATAGTCCTTACACAATCGCTTAATTCACAAAGACAGACATGAATTGTTTGCTCTGCAAATTTGATTAAGGCAACCTGTTGCCTCCTAATTAGATGTGGATGTTGAGTATTACCCTCAGAATGAGAGCCAACAACCTGACCATTGCTAACATTGAGGATTTAAGAATGCAAGAAGAGGAGAATTTCCATTATTCTATGAGAAATCTGCAACTAGTCTATGAAAAGAGATGCAATTAAACTAAGAAATTGAATTGCACTAATCTAAGAATGAATTGCAACTACTCTATGCAAGGAGATGCAATTAAACTAGCGAAAAAGCAAATACTCTTAGTCTAGAAATGAAAAGCTTGTAATCTATGAAAGGAATTTTCTCTTAAACTAGAATTGAATTGCTTGTAATCTATGAAGGCTTGAGAACATCAAATTGAAATATTAGATATAGAAATGAATCTTAAATGAAAGCATATATCTTTAATTCCAAATGAAATTTATACTAATTATGCAAATGAGCTTAAAAACATGAAAATCAAATGTAAAGTGCCTATAGTATTGATGCTCTCCAAAAGTCCTCTCTAATGAAGAAAAGAAGTCCAATTTATAGAAAACCAAGGAAAGAGAGTGAAGAGTTTCTTGAAAAGAAATAGTTTTCTCTTCATTCTCCATTTGAGACAAATAAGCAAAGATTATTTAAATAAAAGGGTGAATTATTGCCACATAAGTGTCCTTTCACATGGAATTATGGAATTCCTTTTTGAGGATAATTCATCTAATAATTAAATAACCTTTCAATTCCTTTTATGTATATTAGCTAAAGGGGCTGGAATTGATTTAATTAAAAGCACTTAGGACTATAGGATTAAATCAATTAATCATAGGGGTTTTTAGCTAATAATCATTGAGAAATTAGGAATTAAATGTAATGTCAGATTTATGCAAATTTGTGTTTTTTGCATTTGAAACTCAGTCAATTAAACTCAATAAGGAGAAGAATTTGCCAAATACAATAGGACTTTGAAGATAAGAAAATGCACCAAAATTGATTGGATTATTAAGTGCCAATTTTCAGGTGTTACAACACCCTGAGGTTCCTTTAGAATCAGAATAAGGTGATAACCTTATGATGAGAAGACCTTTAATAAAGGAGTCAGTAAAGGAAGAGCCTAGTCAGAAGAGTTCTCTCTTTAGGGTGAAGTGTAAGATGATGGGAAAAGTGTGTAGAGTGCTTATAGACTCAGGGTCTACTAACAAAATAGAGTTAGAGGAAGTAGTCAGCAAGTTTAAAATGATAAGAATACCCCACACCAATCCCTACAAGGTCACCTGGCTAAACAAAGGGCAACATGTCCTTGTCTGTGAGCAAGCTTGGGTGAAGTTTTCAATTGAGAGGTATAAGGAAAAAGTCTTATGTGATGTCCTACCTATGGATGCATTCCATCTAGTTCTAGTTAGACCATGGTAATTCGATAGAAAGTCCATGCATGATGGTGCAAAGAACTCGTACACTTTTAAGAAGGACAATGTGACATTCAAAATACAGTTACTAGTAGAAGATGCAAAGATGAAGTCATCTGGCCCAAATGTTCTCATGGTGAGTGAGAAGGATTTCTTAGAGGCATTGGAAGAAGGATAGGGAGTTGGTTTTGCATTGGTGTTGAGACCAAAAGAAGAAAGTGCATATAGAGTAGTGAAGAAGACAAAGTTGTGAAAGGAAGTGCAGAAGCTGCAACAGAAGTATGAAGGCATAGTAAGTGATGGAAAACCATCATCCCTACCACCTAAGAGGTCAGTGAGACACAAAATAGGCCTATTCCATGGAGCTACCCTACCCAATAAGGCATCACATAAGATGAATCCTCAACAAAATGAGGAGATAGCTAGGAAGATTCAAGAACTACTAAGCCAAGGTCTAATTAGGAAGAGAATTAGCCCTTGTGCCATGCCGACTATCTTAGACCTTAAAAAGGGAGGAACATGGAGGTTATGCATAGACTCTAGAGAAATAAATAGAATAAGCATTAGGTATAGGTTCCCTATCCTTAGGATAGAAGACCTAATGGACAGTTTAGGAGGAGCAAGGTATTTTACCAAGATAGACCTAAAGAGTGGCTATCATCAAATTAGGGTAAATGTGGGACATAAGTAGTTAGAAAGTTTAAAATGATAAGAATACCCCACATCAATCCCTACAAGGTCACCTAGCTAAACAAAGGACATCATGTCCTTGTCAATGATCAATCTTGGGTGGAGTTTTCAATTGGGAGGTATAAGGACAAAGTCTTATGTGATGTCCCACCCATGGAAGCATGTCATCTAGTCCTAGTTAGACCATGGTAATTTGACAAAAAGGCCATGCATGATGGTGTAAAGAACTCATACACTTTCAAGAAGGACAATGTGACATTCAAAATCCAATCACTAGTAGAAGATGCAAAGATGAAGTCATCTCACCCAAATGTTCTCATGGTGAGTGAGAAGGATTTATTAGAGGCCTTGGAAGAAGGAGAGGGAGTTGGTTTTCCATTGGTGTTGGAACAAAAAGAAGAAAGTACAGATAGAGCGGTGAATAAGACAAAGTTTCTAAATGAAGTTTAGAAGCTACAGTAGAAGTATGAAGGCATAGTCAATGATGGAAAACCATCATCCCTACCACCTAAGAGGTCAGTGAGATAAAAAATAGACCTAATCCCTTGAGCTACCATACCCAATAAGGTAGAATATAAGATGAATCCTCAATAAAAATGAGGAGATAGCTAGGCAGATTCAAGAACTACTAAGCCAAGGTCTTATTAGGAAGGGCATTAGCCCTTGTGCCATGCCCACTATCTTAGCCCCTAAAAATTGAGGAAAATGGAGGCTAGGTACAAAATCTAGAGTAATAAATAGAATAACCATTAGGTACAGGTTTCCTATCCCTACGATAGAAGACCTAATGGACTGTCTAGGAGGAGAAAGGTATTTTACCAAGATAGACCTAAAGAGTGGCTATCATCAATCAGGGTAAATGAGGGAGATGAGTGGAAAACACACTTCAAGACCACATAAGGACTATATAAGTGGCTTTTCATACCTTTTGGGTTATCCAATTCCACATCAAATTTCATGAGGTTGATGAATGAAGTACTTAAAGAATACATTGGAAAGTTTGTGGTAGTGTACTTGGATGATATACTCATCTATAGTAAGAAAAGGGAAGAAAATCTCAAACAAATGGAAATGGTTTGCAAGAATATACATGAGGAGTAACTGATGATAAATTTGGAGAAGTGTGAATTCATCAAGAAAGAGTTAGTGTACCTTAGATTTTTGTTATCTCAAGGTAACCTGAAGATGGATCCCAAAAAAGTGGAGGCCATCATCAACTGGCCTAATCCAAGAACAAGCACTAATGTAAGAAGTGTTCATGGCTTAGCACAGTACTATAGAAATTTTACCAAATAATTCAGTACAATTTGTGCTCCTATTTTTGACACTATCAAGGGTGGAATGAAGACTAAATTTGTGTGGAATGAACAAGCTAATAATTGTTTTGAGCTGCTGACAAAGAAGATTCCTACCCAACTAATTTTGGTTTTTACAAGCTTTACAAAACTATTTATAGTGAAATGTGATGCTAACAATGTAGTCATTGGTATTTTCTTGAACCAAGAGGGAAGACCAGTTGCCTTCCACTTTGAGAAACTAAGTGAAGCTAAGAAGAAATACTCTTTTTATGACCTAGAGATGTATGCTCTGGTCTAGTCCCTAAGAAAGTTGAGGCATTATTTTCCTCCAAAGGAGTTCATATTCTATTCAGACTATCAAGCATTAAGTTTCTTTAACACACAAGATAAACTAGGTCACACGCATATGAAGTCGGTTGAATACCTATAAGCCTACACCTTCAAAATCAAACACAAGAAGGGGTTGTAGAATAAATTAGAAAATGCCTTAAGTAGAAGAGCTTTCACCATTCAAGAGATCCAACTACAGAGCATGGGGATAGACAAATTCAAATACATATATGGTGAAGATGTGGACTTTGTAGACATTTACAAGGTATGCCAAGAGTATACAAATCACTTCCATAGTCAATTCTCTGAGTATAATTTACAAAGTGCTCTATTGTTTAAAAAGAGTAAATTATGTGTCCATAGGGGTTCTATTAGGGATAATTTAATACAAGAGAAACACAATGGTGCACTTAGTGGCCATTTTGGTGTGAATAAAACTCAAGAATTAGTTCAAACATTCTAAATTTGGCCCAAGATAAATTTGGATGTTAAGAGATATCTAGAAGGTTGTGTTATCTGTCAAAAGGACAAAGGTACATTTAATAATGCAGGCCTATACCAACCTTTACCCATTCCAACCAGACAATGGGAGTGTCTTTGTATGGATTTTGTAGTAGGATTGCCCAAGACAAAGCAGAGAATGGATAGCATTTATGTTATTGTGGATAGATTTAGCAAGATGGCACACCTTTTACCCCGCAAGGAAAAAAATGATGCAAGTCAGATAGCATGACTATCCTTCAAGGAGGTAGTCAGAATACATGTTTTTCCACTAAACATAGTTTCTGACAGAGACACAAAGTTTATAAGTCAATTTTGGAAGACTCTCTGGCACAAGTTGGGAACCAACTTATCTTTTGGATCTACATACCATCCTCAGTCTGATGGAAAAATATAGGTAGTCAAATAGGATTCTTGCAAATCTCCTAAGGTGTCTTACTAAGGAGTATGGTCAAACTTGGGACCAACTCATTGGGAAAGCAGAATATGCCTACAATGACATAGTGATAGGACTACTGGTAAGAGTCAATTTAAAATAGTTTATGGCCTTCATCCAAGAGGCATATATTGTTGGGATTAATGGGAAGTAGTTCTAAGAGGGGAGGGGTGAATCAATACCTCTAAATTTTTTTGTATCCTTTAATCAATTAACCTTAGTAATCAATTTCATGACCATTCAATCTGATCTAAACTATCTTGATGTGAGTTATATCAATTTATAACATTAATAAACATGTGAATCAGTCATAAAAATATTCATGAAAATAATTGACACATAACACAAGGGATGATATAACAGAAAATTCATGTTAGGAAGTAAAAATTATGGTGGGGATGGCACCCATAAAACTTACTATCTGAAGATTGGAAAGGGTCAGTTAAGGCTTACAATTTGATCATATCTAATGATCTACCCTATTAGGAGTATCAGTGGAGACTTGTTAAAGTATACTCTATTAAGAGCTTTGGAAACACTGTTAAGTGTGGACTCGGTTAAGAGATCTGATGTTGGAGTGTTAAATCCACCTTCCCTAAAAGTATTTTTACACTTTTCTCCACTTGTTAGAATGATAGAAAATTACAAATTGACCTGGTAAATGAAATCTACTATTGCTGATATAGATCCAATTTAGTTTACATGAAAAAGATTATCACCTAATTGTGATTGATTAATACCTCTAATTATATGTTTCCACTATTCTTTCTTCTGCTAACCAAATCCTCCTTTTGTTGTTCTTTTTCCTGAAACTCTCAATTCAATTTATAGATGTGATCATTTTTTTCTCCTCTCTCTTTTTTCTTCTCAAACACACATTCTAATGAATGATTGCATCATGTATTTATAGATGCATTGACTTCGTCGAGTTTTGATAAAAATAATGTGAAATCTAAGATCAAGTTTACAACTTATACCTAGATCTCCTAGTCTATGTGTTTTAAATCAGTAAGTTTGATTAAAACACTTATATTAATGTATCTTGTCCTGAAAGAAATGGATTTAAAACAATTAAATATCCTATAAATAGAATACACTTTCTTTATCTAATGTGGAAGTCAGATCCACTTTTTGTTGGCTACAACTGACTTTCGGTTTTTTCTGTTAGTCATGCTTGACTATCCTTCGATTTTTTCTGTCGGTTGCACTATATCTCTCTTGTTGGTCTGCACTATAACTTTCTTTTCCAGTTTCACTATCAAGTTCCACTTTATCTTTTGCCTTTGTGGTTTTCAATTTACACACTAACTTGTGTCATCGATTCTCTCTGTACTTAGTCATCTTTGATGATATCTTAATCTAATATTCAATTTTCTCTTTCCTGTCTTTCAATGTAGGCTTATCGAAAGTGTTGTTTGTATATTAATGACAAATAAATGTCATCAATCTCCCCCTTTGACATTAGTATCAAAAAATTGATATGTGCAAAATACTAGTAAAATGTTAAGTATATAAAACATATATAATCCTTAGTAATTTAATGACTCCCCCTATGTATATGACGATATATATCTATACATATGATATATTTTCCTTCTACACATCATTTTCCATTTATAAATATACATACACGTATCTACCATTTGCCCATCTGAATGAATGTACATAATATTTTCCCTTTTTATTTTGTACTTATATCATTTCCCCCATTATTTGATATTAAGGGAAAAGGTCATTTACCTTATAGCTTATCAAAAATATGGGAATGTGAAGACTTCATGTCCTCCATCATTTTCTCTCATTTCTCTTTGAGGTTTTCCAGAGCCATGTGCTACCGTGTGATCTTTGAATGCATATCATAGATGTTGTCTGCTACAGGCATCTCGGGAGTTCCTATCAGTTGCCTTGTAGAACTGATATGATTTTGGAGCATTGTAAGATTTGGCAGAAGTTGAGCTTGTAGCACTGTTACTTCTTCCCTAGAATATGTTTCAGCTTCCCATAGCTCCTTCCTTAACCTTTTTCCCTCAATTATCTTCTCAGAATACAGTTTGACTGCATTGTCTCCATCTGTGGTTAAGCTACTACACTGTTTGCTAGATCTACATATAGCATTTATATATTTTCACTATTTTCCTTAGTGAACTTATTTATTATGTTCATCTTTTGAATCAAGGTTATAGCTTTAGATATAATTGGGTCTAATTCATATATGAATTCTGATAGCTTTACCTTATTTACTGCCACTTCTTGGCTGATGTTCTCTATGAGATTCTGTTGGTACTTCATTTTTTCTCTATCCTCAATTGCCTTCTCATCATCAATGTTCTAAGTTGTGATTGCATTAGTGAGGGTAGCTACTTGATCAAGTATAGGATTTTTTTGATAAATATCAACATTGGGTACAATTTGATGTAGTATGTCCCATGTTGTCTCCAGTACCATGGACTCCTTGTTCTATTTCTTGAGCTTCTCTTGCAATTCCTTCCTCTGTCATATCTCTCCATATTCTTGTAATGCGTCAATGTCAAGTGTAGAGGGGTCACACTTTGGTATTTCAATGATTTCATCTAGTGTAACCTCTTACTTCTTCTTCTTCTTCTTCTTCTTCGTCTTCTTCTTCTGTGACTTAGTAGAATGTAACACCATTGCCAATTTCTTAGCCTTTTCTATTGTGCTCAATGAAGTGACATGTTGTCCTTCTCTCTACTGCTTGGCATCGGTTTTAGCTCATCGAGTGTCTACAAACGTCTCTACATTCACCTTAACATTGTCGGTAGCACTCTTGTCTATTTTCTTAGGAGTACCATCCTTTGATTTTTCTATTTCATTGGTGTCCTTTCCATCATCTATCTTGGTGTTTTCATTCTTGTCCTGAGTATCTACATCTTTTTCCTTATCTCCTCCAGTAACCTTATTAGTGTCGGTTATATCTTGAGTATCTCTGATGTCTTGCTGACCATCTGTGTTGTCTTTGTTTTATTTTTCTCCTGCATCCTTTGGGGTATCCTTCTCTGGTGATTTTCTTGTTTCTTGCATGATATTGATAGCTTGTATCAATATAGGCATGTTGCCTAGAATATTCACCTGTGCAGTATTAATTGTTGTGTCCTATTCATCAGTTGTGTCTTTTGCAACAGTGACATCTTCATCCTTATTAATTTCATCTGCTGGGTCATTGGTAATGTCAATGACATTAGTATCCATAATGTTTTCATTTGTGGTATCATCCCATATCTCATATGCAACATTTGCAGTCTTGTTCCCTATTGTATCATCCTCTTCTTTATCTAACTCAATGGATGTATCATCTTGATTTTCCTTGTCAACATCTTTTTCTTGAAGGTCTTTGTCGGGGATTACCTCCTCAATAGGCCTGTTCATGATTTTGCACCATTTCTTGTGGTTGTCTTATTCAAGTTCAATTAACTTGCCTTCAAGAAACTTATATTCCCTCACCTTTGGTGAAAATTCCTTTTGTGTTTCTCCATCATCTCATCTATCTCTACCTTCTTAGATTTAGGTGAGATTAGAGAAACAAGTACTCTCTCTCTGATCTCTTTCTCTTTTTTCAATGCAAATGTCCAATGGGAGGATAATCTATCCAAGAGTTCCCTTGGTATATAACTTCCTTCAAATTGCATTGGTACATATTTGAAGTTGTACATTTTAGCTATCGTGTCTTCCTCAACTTTATTTGGATCTTCTTGATTTATTTTTTGCCATTTTATAATGTGTGAATCTATAATAGATCCAAACTTTGCAATATATACACAAATTTCATCAATAGTGTCATATTCTTTTACCTTGACATTTTTTGCCTCTATGGCTTCATCTTTCTCTATGTCTTCTATGTCCTCTTGGGTTCTGATGAATTTCCTTCCCTTCTTGTTTTGTCCTATTTTTGGTGCGGGAGCTTTCCTCTTGTAAGTCCTGGCCTTTCCTTTCTTCAGAGGTGAAGGAGTAGATTCTTTGGATGTTTGGCTTGAAGTCCTTAAAGAAGTTGTTGTGCTTGGTTTCTTAGATGGTGGAGGAGGTGGTGAATCTGAATCTATTTCCTTGGAGTCATTATTTTCTTCATCTTTACTGACATATAACAATTCTTTGGTTTCCTCCTCTTGTTCAACTTCTTCACCTTCCTGAGCTTCTTTCTCGATTACTGATAGAATCTTCTTGAGATTATTTACCATCTTGTCTTTCTTTTTTACTATCTTCTTGACTACTAGGCCTAATTTAATTCATGTCTTTGCCTCTTCATATGTGCCAAACCTTGGTTGTTTCTTGTCTAGTGCTTTATTGATTAAGACATCAATTGCCTTTGTTGCAAGATCAATGTTGATCTCATACTCCAATGGTTGTAACCATGTTGTCCTTGTTACAACTGGTTTGATGTAAGTATTAACTATGTCAACCGTGAAGCATATCTCATCCCTATAGTGCTCAATGAGTTTCTCAAGGATTATTACCCTCTTTTGTATTCGGTCTTTGAATACATTAAAGTATTCATCCATGACAGTTTCAAATTTATCTCCCAATGAAACTATGTACTCACTAATTTGCATGGTGACCAGTTTGGTGTTGTCCCATTTCACATCTCCTACCGATGGGAACTTTTCTTGAAAATAGAAGAAGATACATATTATTAGAGAGCCAAACTTACAATTGTTTGACTTTGCATTCCTATTTTTCTTTAGGTTGTCCTTCAACTGATTCAGGAGTAGCTTGGATAAGTCCAACTGTGTACCCTTCTTCACATTTTTGTAGGCTATGTCAACTTCACCTAATTCTATGTTGTTTAATTTTCTTTCCTGGAAGAATTTGTAACCTAAAACACATGCACCAAACTTGATCTCATCATCGGTAATTGTTGTTACTTTCAATCATCCGCCATCCCATTTGGCTCCTATCATATTTTTGGTCTCTGCCTTCGATGGATGCTTCAGTGCCTTTACTTTATCAATTACGAGGTAACCAGTGACTGCATGGATGACATCTCAGGTTATTTCCTTTGGTTCATCCAACCCTAACTTGTTGTTGTACATTTTGCTCAGCACTAACCAAATCCAATCGATTTTGAAGACCTTTGAAAACATTAGGGTATTGGTGAGCCCTTTCACCTCAATGTGTTTGTGCTCTTCCTTAAGTGTTCCATAACCATTACAAAGCTTCTTGTAATTTTCTTCTACCTCTAACATTTCAATCTCTGCAATCTTACAGTGTATGAAGGATCGAACATCTTCAACCAAAAAAACCCTAGATGGAATGAGCGAAAATGCACCAGCGTCGTCAGGTTGTGAGGAAACCTCTGGATGGATCTTATAATTTGGTTCCTCACATGTTGTGTTCTTGATGAGCTTGAACTCATCTTTCTTTGCATTTTTAGATTTCACCATTTTTGAAGTAGATGGCATTTTAAGAAAATTAGGGCTTTTGCGTAATGTGTAAAAAAGGAGTTGTCAGTCTCGAAGAACTTATTGTTTGTGCTTGCAAAGATATCTAAACTTGTTAGGAGTGTTTGGTGTTGAGTCGTGATTTTTGTGTGATCCCTTCGCGCTATGCATGAAAATCGCCTTTGTCGCTCTGCTCTGGGTATCATGAACAAATGAGTTGTTCTGATGCCATATCTATAGTCATTTCCCTAAAATACATGCCATAAATGCTTACAAACTCTTTAGTGTATGAAGACTAAGTTCGTCAGTAAAGACTTTACTTCCATTGGTGATACTAACAATGTTTCAGAGCAGTCGATGTTTACCTTTCTTTTATCGATAGGTTTCGGTATCACTAAAAACTTGTTCATGTGTGCTTGTTTACCGACAAGGCTCGGTCTATATTAGCAGCTTTTTCTCTTAACTGATGTGTCTTGGTAAATGTAGGAAGTCTTAACTTTGAGTTTATAACGATGGGTTTCGGTATATATTCTTGAAAGCATAGTCATCACATATTTCAACAAGTACAACAATGATGCATCTTTCTTATGCTAATTTTGAATTATATCAACATATTATGGAACTGATGTAAAGTAATAGCTTGGGGTAATGCAGTTTCATACTTACTTGTTCTTTTTAGGTGGAGTTGGTGGTGTCACCGGATCCATTAGATGGGGTGTCACCATTTGTATTGCTCATTCTAGCTTCATCATTGCTTTAATCTTTTCTCCACATTTTTTCTCTAGCCCTATGGATATATTCAATGGTGTTTCCATTGGGATATGTGCTTGTCTCTCTCATTCGGTCTATGCAGTCTTTCTTGAGATGACCAACTTTATGATAGTGTAAGCATGCCATTCTACGGTATTTCCATCCTATAGATTTTCTAGTCCATTGTGTCATATATTTTGTAGCAATGTGACCATATCTTCCACATGCTATACAATTTTTCCAAGTATTATAGTCACATACATGCTAATTACCGATTCTCTTTGGTTGATAGAGACTTTCTTGACCTTTAGGCTTCCATGTTTGCCTTTTCTTTTTCCAGCATTCAATAGTGGTGTGCCCATTTATTTTGCATGTAGAATAGCATTTTTCCATGTAGGTTTCTTTCTTTGGTTGTTTCATCTCAGACTTAAATTCATATCCTTTATGACCTATCTTGTTACATTTATAATAAAATCCTATGAATCTAGATGGAGATTTAGGAATACCTTTCATTTTGCTTATGCATACATTTGATGTATGGCCTTTCTTTCCAAAGTAATTTCATGTAAGGTTTCTTGGTCTTGGATTTTCATAGACATTTTTTGGATTGGATTGATTTGATGATTCTCCATTTTTGGTAAAGCCTAGACTGTTGTTGTTGTTGACTCTTCGTTGTCCCTAAAGAAAATCATCCATTCTTTTATTGTTTTCTTCATCCTTTTGATAAATTCATTATTCTCTTGTTGTATTATTAATTCATTCTTTTACTTTTCATTCTCATCCCTTAGTTCACCGATACCTTCTATTCTTTGAATGAGTTCAACATTTATTCTGTTTTCCTCTTGACTTATAAGAATAATCTAATTTGTTATCTCATGGTGATGCTTTGTAAGTCTTTGTATTTTAGACTCTTTTTGTTGTAGCTTTTCTATGATCTTTCTTCTATCATCAATAGCTAGCATTCTCTCTTGTTTAGCATGTCTAGCATTGTTCATGACATCAATCATCCTTACCATCTATGTCTCTTGACCGATTTACAGAGATTTAACTTGTCGAGCCAGATGAAGATTGATTTCAGTTAGGCTTGTGATCCTTTCTTCTGATGTATATGATGCTTTGTTTGTAGTTGATCCTGAAGACTCAAATAAATCTAGTATCTCTTCCTCATGATAATCTATCTCATTACAGCAAGGTGACATATTCTTTCTTTCATCCACCAACTATCTCATATTTATTCTAGCTTCTTTATAATGTTCATAAACCATCATAATTTCAATATTTTTAAATTTTTTTTATCAAGTTTGTACTTCTCCATTGTATGATCTTTCTCTTAAGCCTTTAATATTTTCAATAAGAGACTTAGCTTTGATACCAATTGTTGGGATTAATTGAAAGTAGTATTGAGAAGGGAGAGGTGAATCAGTACCTCTAAAATGTTTTGTATCCTTTAATCAATTAACCTTTGTAATCAATTGCATGACCATTTAGTCTGATCTAAACTATCTTGATGTGAGTTACATCTATTCATAACATAAATAAACATGTGAATTAATCATAGAAACATTCATGAAAATAATTGACACATAACACAAGATATGATATCACAGAAAACTCCTGTTAGGAAGTAAAAACTATGGTGGGGATGGCACCCACAAAACTTCACTATCTACAGATTGGAAGGGGTGGGTTAAGGCTAACAATTTGATCACTTCTGATGATCTACCCTGTTAAGAGTATCGGTGGAGACCTGTTAAATTCTACTCTGTTAAGAGTTTTGGAAACACTATTACGTGTGCACTCAGTTAAGAGATTTGATGTTGGACTATTAAATCCACCTTCCTTGAAAGGATTTTTATAGTCTGTTCCACTTGTTATAATGATAGAAAATTACAAATTGACCTGGTAAATGCAATCTATTATTGATGATATAGATCCAATTTAGTTTACATGAAAAATATTATCACCTAATTATGATTTATTAATAATTTTGATTATCGGTTTCCTTTGTTCTTGGTTCTGCTAACCAAATCCTCCTTTTGTTGTTGTTGTTCCTAAAACTCTCAATTCAATCCATAGATGTTCTCATTTTGTTCTCCTCTCTCTTTTTCCTACACACACTCACATTCTAATGAATGATTACATCATCTATTTATATATGGATTGACTTCATCAAGTTTTGATAAAAACAAAGTTAACTCTAAGCTCAGGTTTATAACTTATACCTAGATCTCGTAGTCTATGTGTTTTAAATTAGTTAGAGTTATTAAAACACTTACATTAATGTTTGTTGCCCCTAAAGAAATGGATTTAAAACAATTAAATATACTATAAATAGAATACACTTTCTTTATCTGACATGGAAGTCAGATCCACTTTTTGTGGGCTACAACTAACTTTTAGTTCTGTCTATCGGTCGTGCTTGACTGTCCTTCAATTTTGTTTGTTAGTTGCACTATATTTGTCTTTTCGGTCTTCACTATAACTTGCATTTTGGGTTTCACTATCGGGTTCCAATTTATCTTTTTGCTTTGTGATTTTTAGTTTACACACTAACTTGTGTCATCGTTTCTCTCTGTACTTAGTCATCTTTGGTGATCTCTTAATCTGATCTTCGGTTTTCTCTTTCCTATCTTTTGGTGTAGGCTAACTGAAAGTGTTGTTTTGATACTAATAGAAATTAATGTCATCATATATGAGCTCTGACATCTAAAGGATGGAACCAAGGGAAGTCTATCTCTGGTTTTTAATGTTGTAGACCTTGTTTTATACAAAGGACCAATGCTAGATTCAGATAAGAGTTTTACTAAAGTCATATAGGAGGTGGAAGAATTCAATTTTCCATCTGCACCAATCAAGAAAGAAGAACACATTTTGGATTCTAGAGTTTAAAAGAAGACAAGAAAGAAGGAATATAAAGAACACTTAGTCAAGTGGAAAGGACAACTAGATGAAGATGCAGTATGGATAAAGAAATTAGAGTTCAAAAATTTGGGCATTGACCTCAACTTACTCCTCCAAGGGTGGATTGAAGTCTTTTCATTTGGGGAGGATGGTGCAGGAGCACCTAGGCTATTCTCAAAGCCCTAGTTAGTTTTTTCTTGTAACTGACTCTATCCAAGTCAGTATGTTTTTTCTTAGACCTTAGAAGGTCTTTTTGTTGTGTTACTAGGTGAATTAGTGGGTAGTGCTAATTTCATTCTAGTTTAGGTTAGCTTGCTTTTAAGTGTTTAGTCCCTAGATTAGGCCAAAACTTGGGAAATGAGGTCTAAATGTGTCCTAGACCTATCTAAGTTGAGAAATATTCTTAAAGAGGAATAAATTATGTTATTTCATCAATTTGTATGGGTTAGAGGCCTTAAAAGATAGTTTTCATCATAAATGCAAAAGATGCTCAAAAGTTGTCATGACAACATTTGTAACTTTTTGCAAATGTTGCATGCAACTCGACAACTTTGGATTCCCCTCATTCTAGGAGTGGGAAATAAATTTTAGTAGCCTAAAATTGTGGATGAATCATATTTAGACACTCTATGACTCATTTTTCGAGGTAGATTGGAATGTAAGCAAGTTTTTGAAAGCAATAGAGCAAGTTTTCTAAAAAATAGAGTATAGTCAACTCATTTGAATGTTCTTTGTCTTTTAATGGATTTAAATACTTGAACTAAGTGTGTATTTGTGTATTAGGAACATATTAAATACTTTTTCATTTAGAGAGAAAGTAGTTTAGTGTTCATTTGTTAGTTTTAGGAATTTGTTTAAGTTTTAGAGAATCTGCTAGTCCAGTTCAGTGCAATTTGTGTTTTATGGCTCCCCCATGAAATACAACAATGGGAAACTCAAAATGTTGGATGAATGATTTAGGGGAGCCTCTTTAAAGTGTAAATATATAGGTAAGATCTCATAGGAATATATTTTCTAATTTTTTAAAGCCATGCCCTAGGCGAGCTAGAAGTGTTCGGTTAGGTGTATGGCAGGAGAAAAGAAGAATGTAGAGGCAAGGGTGTGTATGAAAGTTATGAACCAAGTGTGGTTTTAGAGTATTTAGGGTCTTATAGGCCCTTGGTGTCAATTTTAGAGCTCATCCAATCCATTTGGATAGATTTTTCCATCAAAGTTAGTGAACTGCTTGTGAAGAGCCAAAATAGGCCTAATATACCTACAATTCAAGACAGAGGTGTATGTAAAGCTTGGGGATCCTAGAACTTAAAAATATTATTGGTCTTAAAAAAAGGTATCTAGATCCTAGATTAATTTTAGGGGTTTTTTGGAAGATTTAGAAGTAAATCTAGAAAAATCCTCTGGATATGGCTAATTGGTCAATTAGGCCTAATATGATCATTTTGACAGAAGCTTTGGAACTCAACCAAATTGGGATTAAGGACTTCACCAAATGAGAATATATGGATGTAGAATGAAAATACAAGTAGTGAAAAAGTCCCTTGTAGTATTTATAGAGTTGGCATGAAGGGTTTGGGTTTGGAATCCTTTAAAGAAATTATGTAGCATTTAGACAAAACTAATGGTAGTTGTCCTTAAAGATAAAACATAAGAAGAGTGATTCTTAGAGAAGAGTTGGGAATAGTCTTAGGCTCAGTGTCTTGAGGCTATTGAGGTTCTAGAAGAGAAATTGGGATCCTAAGTGGACTAGGACAAGAAAGTTCGTGTCTAGAGCATTCTGTGAGCACACCTTGGGGTTACTTCTAACAATAGATATTATACAAATAAGAATTACATAAAGTGAATAGAATAGGTCAACCTTCATGACCTAGTCTTGGGAATAGGTCAACCTGAATGACCTAGTCCTAGGAAAAAGTCATCCTAGGCAACATAGTTCCCCTAGAAAAACTTAAAATTAGTTTTGAAGGTCAGTTACAACTTGTGAACCCCATTTCTGGTTATTTTACAAAGTTTTATGTTTCTTGTCAAACTGTGTATTCTGCAACATATCACTTTTGTCTATTTTTCCTTCTATCTTGCATTGGTCAATCATATTTCCCTTAATAATTTCTCTATAAAAACAAATAAAATGATGGATCATTTCCCTTTCTTAACGTGTGAGTCTTACTTGAGTCTACTATGTCATCTTCCTTCTAATGTAATAAATAATTGGTTCTATGTTGCATTACATAACCATTCTAGAACCCCTTAATATTTACATAACCAAATTTCTTTATGTTAGAAGAATCAATATATCAAAATTTACCCTCTATTAAAATTTGAGCTATTTTTCCTTGTCAAGGGCAACTTGGGATGTGTAGGGCACAAATTTTTCAACCCGTGCATTAGGAGTCATCCTTGACATAATAAATTTGGCTCAAATTTGAATTGGAGATTGGAATTATGATTTTGAGCATGATAGTAAATCCTTAGTTGGCCTTCTTCAAATTTTGAACCCCCAAATGGTGAAGAGAGGTATAAATATAAAGCTACCTCCATCATTTTTAGATTCATCTATAAACTTAGAATTAGAGAGGTTACATTGTGATCCTGTTCAATAATTTAATAATTTAAGGAGAAAATCAAGTCAATTTAATCATTCAATCATTCAAGGAGAAAATTGAGTCAATAAAAAGGGACCATACTCTTTAATAAAAAAGGAGCTAGGAACTTTGGAAGGATGCAATGTTTCTCAAATTTTACTAGAGATTTCTTACTCTAAAACTCCATCACTCATTACCCATAGGACTTGATTTCTAGATAATTCTTCATTTTTTGAAAAAATTACTTCACGCCTAATATGAAACTCTATATTTCTCCTAAAATAACACCTTATTTTACTCTATAAAGAGTACTTCATCCATCAAGAAGATCCCCTTAAAGAAAATATATTTTTTCTTGTAAAAAATCCTTCTCCAATACCTATTCCTCAAAAATTATAGTGATTCAAAAGTAAAGTTGAAAATTAAAATATTGAGTTGTATAAAGATTCTCAATAATAATGATGAAACATGAAGAAAATATTATTTAAGATAAGTTCTTGTAAATAGTAGAAAATAGGCGATAATGCTCCAAATCACATTTAGCAATATAATACAAAGAGAAAATTGAACATTTTTTCTTATTTGTTTGTTAGACCACACTCCCATCCATGTTTTTTAGACCACTCTCCCTCATAAATATATGGTTAGATTCACCATAACCACTAATGTACAAGGATATTGAAAAGCTCACATTATCACCCCAATGAATGATGTTTCATAAACATAAATTCAAACATCAAATTATTCAATTATTACAACTATAAGTTAAGGAAGCCAAAAACAGAAGAGGGGGTATAGATACCTAAGGCTTTAGCCCAATGGATATTAAATAAAATGAAAATAAGGGCAATTCAACTAAAATGGAGCTCAAAAATAAAGTTGTGTATCTAACTTCATATATAAAAATATAGTATGTCGTATTGATTCCGTTACAAACTATTTTTAGTGCACAATTGTAAATTTGATCAAAGATATCTAAGGCCAATGAAGCTAATGATACCATGGCTACCACATGAAGATGGATTAATCAGTCAAGGGAACTAAGTTAGAAGATAATAAATTATACAATAAAAACATACAATAAATTAGAAAATATTGAAGAGGTAATGAAGATGCTACATGAAGAGATTATCAAGAAAATACCTATTGAGTTGCCTAAAATTTTGGAGCTAGTTGCTCCAAGTCATCAAATTTTTTATGAGAATATTTTAAGGGAAATGATGAGTTGTTGCATAAAAAAGTAGTTGAAAATTTAAAAATTTAGACAAGGCATTTTGAAAGGTTGTAAGAACAAGTTTGGAGCTTCTTATAATATGATTCAGAGTATTTCAAATCAAATAAATACCTTTTTGAATTTAAGGATAAGATGATAGATAATTGATTCTCAAAGAAATATAAATACAAACTAGTTTGAAAACATAATTTATTATATAATCAAAGGTGACTCGCCAAGTGGAATATCTTTAATTTATGTTTAGGTACTAGGATAATGAGACTTCAGATTGTATGTGAAGAATTTAAAAAGAATATTTTGCAATATGAAAAAGGTGAGAAATGAGTTTTTTATTTGTTGGTTTAGATGGCTTAAGTAATAATATAGTAAAACGTGTTGTAGATAAATTCTTGAATTATAAGAACAAACTATTATAAAGGGGGGTGTCAAACTATTATGTAACAATATTTTTATTTTCATTTATATATATTATTACCATAATACGTTGTGCAACTCAAAAGGCTAAATTGAATATTCACATAATTTTTAATTTGCATCATAATATTTTCAAAAGAGAGAGTCTTGGTCCTCCTATCAATAAGTGCATATGGGAGAGGACCCAATAATTGAGAAACCTAACTTTGCACTTATCAGAATCCTACATGGAAATTTCAAATCATTCATAACTTTTTACAACCACTTACTTGGAAAGTCCCATACTTATAAATAAGGTTTTAGGATCACATCAACATGCTTTTGTCCAGGGTGTCTAAAGGAGCTATCCAAAAAAAGTGAGACCAATGGTCATCCAAAAGTGATATACATACTTGTATTTTTATGTTTCATGACATGATTGGTTTCTTTTAAGAATAAGGGAATCATTATGACGCAGGAGCATCCAGGAATAGTGGGCAATCTCGTGTCACCCAAAAATGTTTTGGTTTGATTTTGACTTGTTGCTTGGGAGCTCGGTAATCTAGTTGGTAACTACCTTGAAGTTCCTTGTTGGAGTGCTTAATTACCTATTTTCTCTATTATTTGTGGCTTGGTCTTAGTGACTAGTTGCTCGGTCTCAGTGACTTCTTACTCAATGGTGTATTTTTAGTGGGGCTTGACTTAGTTGTGCCTCTCACTGAGTCATCTCTTCTCAGTGTTGTTGATCACTGATGAGGTTTATGCTATCTGTTTGGGCTAGCTGACTGGTGCATTTAATTTTTGATTGTGTGGGAGATGTGAGAACATATATCTTGTTTGGTTCACTCTCCTATGCAGATTTAATGACCGTTACCAGCTGAATGATGGATAACATGTTGGTTGTGTGTTCTTGATGATGACTTTTCTTATTTATATTATTTCAATTGTACGACAAACTTGTGGAAAATTTGTATAAAAGAGAGTCCACGTTGATGTTTGGGGAAGGAGGATAGGTAGAGAATGGCAGAGATGAGATGATAAAGTGGAGGATTGAAAGTTGATGCAGATAGTTTTAAGTGGGTATATAGAAATTGGCAGATTGCTTGGAGGCTTGTGAGCATAAGTTCAGATCTGGTTTCTTACACTCCGCTATATATTAGACTAGGAATGTTGGATCATGTGAGATCTTGTTGATACTATTATTTTTTGGGCCCTGAATGGGAAACCCTTACAACCTGACATGTTGATTGTAATGTTTGGTTATTAATAACAATCTTATTATTTCTTTGCATAACTTAATCTAAATCTAAGTATTTGTTAATTTAAATTGTTATATATCCTTTTTTGGATCCTTCAAGATTGATTTGATCAAGTGTTATTAGAGATGGTTCATTTATTGTGTAGATTAGAGTTTTCAAAAATTTGGAGAGATGCTTCTGAGAATATTGGTCCCTAGGGCTATTGCAGATCTTTCTGAGGAGGTGGAAGCGAGGATAAAAGAAAGATTTAGATCTAAGATGGTGACAATAAAGAATTAATTCATGGAAGGTATCAAAAATGATGGATTATAGAGAGATCATAGAACAAATGATGGTTATGAGGAAGCTACTAAAGACTTTGAAGTTGCTAGATCTAGTGGAGATATAGATCTCGTTTGAGTACAATTTACCGAATGGAGGTGTCCAATTTTCTAGGTACATTGAGACCCAAGGATCTAATTGATTGGATAGGTTAGTTAGAAGACTACTTTGAGTTGGAAGAAATTGAAGTTTCACTTAGAGTGGGATTAGCACAAACTAATTTGAAAGGATATGCTACTTTATGGTGGAAAGAGTTGCAAAGGGATAGAGAAGAAGGTGAGATGAAGATCAATCGGTGGAGGTTGATGGAGACAAAGCTAAAGGCTAAGTTCATTTCTTCTGAATATGAACTTGAGTTGTTTAAGAAATTGTAGAATCTTAAATAGAAGGATATGACTATGAAAGATTATACCGAGGAGTTCTACAAGTTGACTATTCTGTCTAGGCATAGAGAAAATTATAACGAAAAAATGGAGAGGTATATTAATGGTCAGATATTTAATATCTAGGATGAGATTGGTATGTTGAATATTGAATCAGTAGAAGATGCTTATCAGTATGCATTAAAGGAAGAAGATATGCTGAAAAGAAGACATTATGGTAATTTCTAAGGGAAAGAGTAGCAGTGACAGTCAATACAATATTTATGGAAAGAAGAAGATGAACTAAAACCTATTGAATCGAGGACAAGAACAGGTGGAGGTGTATACATAGGTACTTGTTATAACTATGGTTAATAAGGACATCGGTCATTAAAATGTCCCCATGAAGATAAGAAGGTTGGTAGTCATTGGAATGTTGTGGTGAATGAGGTTGCTGAGAATGAACCTGAGGCGGAGGTTGTGACTCTCTTTCTTAGGAGAAAATGTCTTCCCTCAAAGAAAGCCAATTCTTACAAGAGGAAGAACTTGTTCAGGACTCTATGTAAGTCTGGGGGTAAATGTTGTAAGGTGATAATTGATGGAGTTAGTACCGAAACCCTATTTGACGAGGAAATGGTTCATAAAATTTGTAAAAGGTTGA
This sequence comes from Thuja plicata, assembly GCA_018584345.1. NCBI lineage: Eukaryota > Viridiplantae > Streptophyta > Pinopsida > Cupressales > Cupressaceae > Thuja > Thuja plicata. The sequence continues at coordinate 1,658,883 of MU223344.1, read as the reverse complement.
GGCATCCTTCTCCTTAGAGGATAAGTTGGTTGCAAGAAGATCATGCAGTAGAAGTGAAGGAGCGGTGCATGGTAATTTTTTACATTCCTCCCACTAGTAGAATTTGGCAAATAAATGACTATGTGACTAAAAATTTTAGTCACGTGACTAAAATTTTTAGTCACATGACCAAAACTAATTATATTTGGCAAATAAATGACTACATGACTAAAAATTTTAGTCACGTGACTAAAAATTTTAGTCATGTGACTAAAATTTTTAGTCCCATGACCAAAACTGATCATATTCTACTAATTATTTGTAATTCACAAGTATAAATGACTAATTTGGTCATTGGGTAAACTCACAAGGTCAGATAATTACAAATGACTAAATAAATGACCAAATATATGACTAAACAACTAGTCACTAATAATTAGTCACCCAACTAAAAATGACTAAATAATTAGTCATCCAAACAAAAATGACTTAATGAATGATTATTACTCCTTTATAATAGCATCTGATAATATCATAGACTTATATACCTAGAATTTCTATTTTACCAGTAATGCTTGTTCATCAATAGTCTTAGTGCGTGAGCAATCCATCTACACCTGTCTCATGCCAGAAATTTGGCTTTCAGGTGATTTCAAAAGTGATTGATAAATAATATTTAGAGATATAATCACAAGGAATAATTACCATCAAACAAATGTTTACTTGTGGTTTACTATTTCAAAGTAGTTATTTCTAGAAGCAATTAGATTCAATTTACAATATGGATTATAGAAACATAATGGTCCAGTCCTCATGAAAGATAACATTAGTGTAAAGCATGAGACATTGAAGGGAAAAATTTGCAACTACAAAAACAATGGAATTTAGATGCGAAAATTGAGTGTGACCCGAAATGTTGATGCAAAAACATTCAACACAATCTAATCCAAAAATTGCATCTTATTGTAGGTTTTGAGTCACATGTATTTAGTGGAAGCATTGAGAAGGGCAATTTTTTAGTCAAATTCATTACATATAGGTTAAATACACTTAGCTTGCCACCCCATTTCCAAAACCTTTAGGAAGTGTCATGCCTTATGACCATTCGTTATAACTTTTGTTTCCCCTTATGCTATCATTCCATTCTAACATTAAATTACATTCAATAATTACATTCTATTGAGAACGCTCTGCTAGGGTTTTCATGTGTACGACTTTCTGTCTGTGTTTACGCTCTGAGCCTTCCATCTGTCATACCGCATTTACTGTGGGATCTCATTAGGGTTAGCCTTTAGTATGGCTCCGGCCAACTTCGGCCCAGCAGTTACAGCTGGTGCTTGAGTTGAAGCTTCGGACTGCCATGGCACCGCCTCCGAACAAACGTCCTCGCAAGTTCATCACGAAGGGCTTCCCCGAGGTAACCCTCATATCATTCTTAACCCCCAGGAATTTGATACTGCATGTGAATGGCTAGAGAAACATACGCTAATTGGATATTTTGTGGGTCGTACTCCTCCTGAAAGTATCCTCAAGGACTGGGTCAACAAGAGCTGGACCCCTCATGGGGTCCGTCTTGACGGAGTGCAAAACCTCACCAAAGGATTTTTCCTTTTCAGGTTTGCTAACCCTTCCCAGGCGGACGTAGTTTTTAACCGTGGTCCCTGGACTGTTAGGTCCTCCCTGTTAGTCTTCCAGAGGTGGTCACGAGACTTTACTGTCTCCGATGATAAAAAACTTAGGGTTCCTGTTTGGGTTGAGTTCCCTGGTCTCCCTTTTCCATGCTGGCCTTCCATTGAAGCTATTGCTAAGACCCTAGGCAAGGTCATTGTCATGGAACATGACAAGTTTTTCAATGCTCGTCCCCAGAAGAGGGTTTGTGTGGAGGTCGACCTTTCTAGGGACCTCAAAGATACTGTG
>MU223344.1:1618256-1656887 GCA_018584345.1 Thuja plicata | reverse complement strand
AAGTGATTTCTAGAATATCACTTGATCAAATATTTCACAAAAATAAAATATTAATAAAAAGAAATGCCCACTCCTTATTGCATAATAAGCATATAACTTCTTTATTTGTCAATTTTATTTAACCTTACAAATAAATAATATAATAAATATATCTACTAAAATGTTTTGTTAAGTTCATTTTAATAAATATATTTATTATTTTATTTATTTTTTTAAAACTAAATTATAATATAATAAAGTAGTAATATGCACACAACTTTATTAAAATTTAGTTATTAAAAGAAAAATAAATACAAAATAAAAGAAAATTCAAATAAATAAAATACAAGGAAAACAAATAAAATTTTCCTTAGGAGTAGGAGAAAGGCATTCCTTGCATATTCAGGTGTATAACCAGTTTAAGATCTTCCGCTAGGCATGGAACCAGCGGGGTTTCACAAAACATAGGCCCTTCACTCTTTCCTTCATGTCACTCACAAGGGCTCCTCCACTGCCATGGTCACCGTAGGGCTTCTTCTCTGGGAGATGGTAATGCATCTTATATCTTATTCTTTCTCTAATGCCTCTACTTTTTGACACATAGAATAAGCCATGTCTGTTGTGTCTCGTGTCGCACAAGGCAGGAAAGAGCAAGGAATAGAGATTTACAGAGAAACTTCTGACCTTGGCAATCCTTCATGACAAAGCAATGTTGGTCTTTCGTACTTGTAAGGTACATGTTGGGTTTTATCTAATTTAACACACAGTTATTGTCACATCCTCCTTTGCAGCTACATTTTGTCCTCTAAAAAACTAACACATTGTCAAATGTTATGGATAGGTTTAAGATTTGTCATTTCTTAGTATTTTAAGACTGACTATTTTTTGTATTGCAGATGCAGGAAAGGTGACCAAGTTTTGTAGAATATTGAATCCTCAGCTTGCAATCCAGCACATACTTCCTTGTGTGAAGGTAATTTGAATTGTACAAACTATACTTTCATCGGAATTCTTTATGCTTGTTTTAAAAATTGTTATACTTACACTTCTATTGTTTAGTTGTTCATGAAGTTAGATTTGTCTTAACAGGACTTATCAACAGATTCTTCACAACATGTCCATTCTCCCTTGCCTTTTGTTATCATGGGTATGGCTCCTATTTTGGGGAAGGTAAGATTTGATTTGGTAGATTGTATCTTATGCTCATCTTTCTGCGTTCTATAATTGCTATAAAACATTTTGTATGATATTCTCATTTAATATGTTGTGGTAAACAATTTTAGTTTCTAAGTTTTTTATTTCTTATTAGTTATTACCTTATCATTAGACCACCATAGAGCCATAGTCCTGCGAGTATGGGAAAATGAATTTTTGACTACTCCAGCCAATGCTAGCCAGTGACCATAAATTTTCTGTAGCAGCAGTACTTAGATAGTGGTTTCATAGTTTTCTTATTTTCCAAGGACCTGTGCTAATCCCATTGTTGCAACCCAAAAGCCTTGTTGAGGGAATGTTGGTTGGCCTAGGAAATTGACTAGGTTGGAATCAGAACCCTTAAATTTTTCATAGTCTCCTTTTGTAGAAAAATTCTCTTTGAGCATGTTTACAAAAACTATAAGAGTTTTAATTGCAAAGCACAATTTGTGTTAAATTCATTTTTTAAGCTTCACTTGCAACTGAGTTTCCATCTAAACGGATATGAGCATAAAGTAGTTGTGATGTGTTTCTTGAATAAGAGGTTAGTACCATGTTTTTGTTAAATTATGTTGGTCATGTATTGTTCTATTAAGAGTTTAGGTAATGTTGGTTGGCCTCCACATCCTGGACAATGGTTTAAAGTTTTTCAACCCAATTAAACATTTAACAGACAACTCTGAGCACCAGGAACAATATCCTCTACTCTAGCCAAGAAAATGCCATAAAATTGATGATATTTTTCTATATCTTGACCACCACTATCATCAACTTGGACCCCATTGATCCTGTGTGAAATACGAGCTGACTGTTGACAAAGTAATTCAAGTTTTAAATAGAGATAACTTGAAAGGCCCTATAAACAAATCCTTACTATGAACAAATCATCACTTGTTTCACATTGATATTGGCCTTAAGGAATTCAGAAAAAATGCAAAAGAGATCACAATAATAGGGGAAAACCCTATGAACACATTTGAAGACAAAATGTGCATAGCTGATTTGAGAAGAGGGTTTCATAGGTTTCAATTGGAGTCCCCACATTATTGCTCAAACCATGTATATCATGTCGGCAATAGTATCATAGCAACTCAGCAAAGATGACTGCACAACTCCCACTCTGATGATAGATAATATAACCTTGTAGAGTAGATCCATCATAGTTAAATGCCTATACAATCCCGACTTTCTTTTATGAATGTATTGTTACCATAAAAACTTAAAAGACATGAAGGAATTCATGAATTAGTAGATGGTATTGAGACACCAAATGCAATGTATATCTTGTTGTCTGACACTATTCATGAAAATTTTCTGGGCATGGATTTTATTCTACTATCTTGGCTTCATAGACCTAAATATTTTATCATTAGTAGAAGGCTTGCTAAGCATTGTTTCTCTGGAATTTCTAACACTACCAGAACTTATACTTGCAGAAAATTATGCATATATGAAGTAACTCTATACTGACTATTAGTGACAATCTCTATGAGATATCATGGAAGAATAAATTAATATTCAAGAGGAAAGAAAAATTCCCATGCGTCCTTCCACTAGTTGAATAAAGCACCATAGATTTAAAACATATGGTCAACATTGTTTCTTTGTACTTTTACTCTTTTGAAAGTGTATAATAACTCTCACAATCCTGCAATTGCGTGCATGTGCAGTGTAAAGTAAATGCTGACAATTCCTCTTAGTGGAAAGTATGGTGATAATAACTTCCTATTTCCTAGCAACAAACCTGAAGGAGAATGGGTGCCATAAAATTAAAGAAGTAGTTAGCAAACATATAGATCAAGTGTAGATTCTGGAATTCACAAAGGCTTCTGTGGAGGCATTCTGGATAGTCCTATTAAGAAAGTCACACTATCAACCTTGCTTTACTGAAATAGAAAACCCCCTGTCTGGTTGGAATAATTTGATTGGTTAGCATATATAGGAAGGGGTTGAACTTGAATACCTTCACAACTATGCTGGCCTACATTGCTAAAAAATGTTTCCTAAACTCCTTGGGCAACTTTTAAGCCACTATTTTTATGATCTACCTAACCACTAGGTCTGCATTTTTTTTCCTGTAAGCATAATTAATAGTAACATGGTTGAAGGAATCTATAAGAAGAATACTTTCTTCCTATTGGCCCCTCAGTTGCAAGCTAATGATTTTCCTTTTCCAACTACTTCAATTATGACCTTCAAATCATTGTCCAACTAAATCCTTCAAAACCTCTTTCCATTATCAATTTTAAGTGGTTGAAAGAGTCTCTTACATTCTGGTGGTTTTCCTAAATAGTCTGAAAAGAAACAACTTTCTTCTCATCCACATCTCTGCAGACACTTCTTGCAGGAAATTAACTAGGTTGGAATCAGAACCCTTAAATTTTCATAGAAACCTTTTGAAGAAAAATTCTCTTTGAGCATGTTTCCAAAAACTATAAGAGTCCTGAATTGCAAAGCACAATTTGTTTTAAATTCTTTTTTTTAGCTTCACTTGCAACTGAGTTTCCATCTAAATGGATACAAGAATAAAGTAGTTGCTCTGTTAAGAGTTCCTTTTTGTTCAAAATTTACCTCTGAGTAGCTGTACTGCTCATTGCAGACCAAGGAATATATGGGTAAAGATACATAGATGTAGAGATGTAGCAATTTGTTGATTGAATAAAAGGTTAAAACTATTTAAGTTAAATTATGTTCGTCAAGTTTTGTTGTGTTGACAATTTTTTTGGTTCAAAAATTGTCTCAGAGTAGCTGTACTGCTCACTGCAGACCATGGAATATTTGCTCAAAGATACATAGATGTAGAGTTGTAGCATTATCTCTTCCAAAATCCGACAATTGTCTTTTCGGCGCTAGGGGTGGGAGTGAAAACCATATTATAGTTTAATTTATTTCCTTTTGGTTAGAATTTGTATTCGACTCTCCTTGGAAATGTTGGGAAGGCTCGAAGGAGTGACTCCTAGAAACTCTTTCAACATCAATTGTTGATGTGCATACAGTGGAGTTGGACAACTTGGATTGTGGGTCAATGTGCTAGCTGATCCTCTATGTAGAAGATGGAGATAATGTCTTAGATGCTTGTGGAGGGGCATGTTCTCACCAATATATGACCGCATAATTGGACAACTTTAGTATTCAGAGGTGACTACCTCAAAATAATGAAAATGATTAAAAAGGGGCAATAAATACGGCGGTCCTTATAGTTCCCTACAAAGGCCAATGTTCCAAAGTGATTTCTAACTACGAATAAAGATACCAGCACCTTTGGTTAGGATAGAGATAATCCTATAGCATTTCACATTAACAATATTTGTCTTAGATCTCACAGTAGATTGGACTATTACATCAAGAGCTGCAGTGCAACATAGTTACTGCCAAGTGCAGGCAGGGAAGATGTGGAAGATAGGAGGGGAGGGAGGAGAAGATAAAGATGTGTTTGGAAAATAAATGCATCTATTTAATTATGGTGGGCAAATTTTTCTAAACAAACAAATTGTGTTAAGATTTAAACCCAAGTAAGGTTGAGTTTTGCAATAGTGGGAAAAACTTATTATGTTGAGTCTTCCATTGATCTGTTATAAACATCAACATTCATCAGAATTTCTGGGTCTTTTAAGAGCAGCCTGCAAACCCCAAGCACACCCTGCTGCATTAATAGATTAATGAGCTTTTCCTCAGTTTGGTTCTGTATCTTTGGCATGGGATATTTTCCTGAGCAGTTATTCAAGTCATTGGGGTAAGCAATTTCTATTTCAATCAGCTAAAGACAAGCATTTCAAAAAAGGAAAGGCACAAGCACTCACATCTGTAAATCAGAAGCTAACCATTACAATGTTTAAATGGCATAGATTATTATCTCAAAAATCAGTAATTTATTAGCCTTTTCCTCAGTTTGGTTCTGTAACATTGGTATGGTATATTTTCCAGAACAGTTATCGAAGTCATTGGAGTAAGCAATTTCTATTTCAATGAGTTAAAGACAAGAATTTCAAAAAAGGAATGGCACAAGCACTCACATCTATAAATCAGAAGCTAACCATTACAGAGTTCTAATGGCACAGAGAGAGCCATTGTATTCTAAATTTTCATTTACCAATTTTTTTTTAATATATTATGGATCAATTTTGACCTGAATTTACCATGGTTACACAACTGCTATCCATTCCTTACAACTGCTATCCATTCCTTCCAATCTCCAGATGAACAAAATGTACTAATTCTTATGAAGGCCTCAAAGGGTCAGAAGACTCACAAATTAATTTAATTAATTTCTTTCAAGCTAGATTCCTCACTACAATATACAAATAAAGTGGCAAGTAATGCTAAATGGAACTGAATTGTTTTTTTAAGGGCAACTCCAATAGATCTCAGCATGTTTCCTAGGAAAATAGAAAAGATTGAACTCCAATGGATCTTAGCATGGTTCCTAAGAAGGAAAAAACCTAACCTAACTTACTCTACAAATAGAGTTCATGCTCAATAAACAAGATTATGTTTGGAGCAGCCCCTGATCTTAAGAAACAATTGTGGCTAGAGGAAACATCAAAGTAGCAACAATATTCTTTATGTCATCAGATGAGATTCTTGACTTGTGAAAGTTACCCACTTGTTTTGGTCCATTAGCCATTGTAGGCCTTCTTAAAAAAAAAAAAAAAACATTCCAAACCTTCAAAGCTGAAGCAATCAAAGTAGAAAATACACATTTTAGAACAAACATAAAAACCAGTGTTCTTTGAAAAGGTATAAAAAACAAAAACCCACCCACTTTAAATTATTTTGACAGATTTCTTTTGGTATCAAAGAATTTTCTCTGTTGCTAGAAGCTCACACATGAACTGGTGTTGTATAATCAAAATGGTAGAGGCCTATGTTGTGTGCTTGTAAACTGTTGAGCTTTGCAAAAACTTCTTCTTACTATGTGAGTAGGGGTGAGGGAGAATGATTTGATAACTCTTGCCTAGCAGTGTACCAAGCTGGAATACTTGTCATTACGAGTTCCTTCACATTTCTCAGTTCCCATCCTGATGAGAGATCTAGTGAGATTGACAGATGAGAGTTTGAAGGCCATTGCTCATAATTTCTCAGAGCTAGAAGCAAGCAGATCATTTCCTTTTGATTTCCCACTGAATAAAACAACATAAATGAAAGTCGCTTAAAGTCCTTAATGCAGGAAGAAGGAATCTTATATTGAAGAGCTGCCACGTAAGATGCACCACGTAGCCAGTGGAATATGTGAACTCAATTTCTGAATTTAAGGAGAGTAAAGATTAAAAAAAGTTGTAAAATAAGAAAAAATATGGGTTTTACGCAAATTAAAACCATATGAAAAAGCAAAAAAAGAGGAGAGTTCAAGGTTGAGAAAGTTTTTTTTTTTAAAATTGCAATGATAGATTCGCAAATTCTATTTAAGAAATAAAATATAATTGAACAATAATTTATATAGCTCAATCTTTCAGAAGAATTTTCCCTCACATCAGTTTTAAAGAGAAATGCAATGAACTGCTGAAATGGAAAGCTACAGGAAAACAATGGTGAAACAAAATTTAGAAAAAGTAATATTGAAGGTAGTCTCCATATTTTCACTGAGGCCCTGGCTCTTAGTAAATAAGGAAACTCTCCCTTTTAATCAAGTTGGATAGTATTTGTGTACATTATGCCTTAAAAAAAGCTCAACTCATGACCATGAATTGGAAAAAGGCTCCACTAAGGCTGCACTTCAGGAAAAATAGAGAATTCCAAACTGTTGTGTGTCAATTTTCTCAAGATTCAGAAGTATTCTACCTTGAAGTTTTGTTTCTTAATCTACATATAGTAACTTGAAATAGTTCTCTAGAACAAGGTATCTATCTCTATTTTACATTGCATATATCAAAGAAACAAGTGGAATGGAGCTACCTATAGCCATTTTATACTTTCCATTTTACAAAAAAATTTGGCACCTAGGAATTTTGAAAAGATGTCAATGCCAAACATTTGCATGCTCCAGATAGAATTTTCTTGTATACAATTCAAACTTTAAAAAGAAACTAGGAGAAAGTGTGGAATTCTCTAGCTATTGTAGAAATCATTGTGATTTTAGATGCATGGGGGTGTTTTTCTTACCATACTTTCTATTTATATTACATTTGTTCGATAGCATGCACATAATTCACAATATTGTTACTGAATCCCTGTCAAAACATGAGATGGCATGAGAAACTCAATTTAATTTTATATGAATTTTGTTTTAGCTCATGCATTTCATTGACAATCTGAGTCTAGGTGAATTCATGAGGCAAACAGGAAAAATATGACCATGGCAACCTATTTGACAAAGTATTATGCCAAGATCATAAATAGATCTCTCTACTTTGTTGCTGACCTTGAGATATAGACCTGTTTTATCTAGAATTTTATACATTATATACAAAATTTTGAGCAAAAAAGCATGACTTTAGCTTCTAGGACTTGGGAAACCTACCTAATTGAGTGGGTCATGTTGTCACTTAAAGGATCCCAAACATCAACACCGTTGCAAGAGTTGGAGGCAGAAAAATCTCCAGCTAAATTTGCAATAATAAATGGAGTCCTGTCATCATATAAAATTTGTCATGTTGAAGGATTGCCAGGACCCAAGCGATGTGAACTTTGTTGTTGCTTAGAAACATGCGGAGGAGGCAAGTGAGGTGGACAAAAGATTTTTTTCTCATATTTGTGTTTAATCCACTTCTCCACAACAACATCTGGATAATCTGAAGTTGGTATGCTATATCCATTCGACACATTTTCTTTCATAACATGCCCAATAAAGCATGCAATCAAGTTATGAAGAATAAAAATTGAAATTCTAAATCTTCTTGAATTAAATAAATGTGACTTTACCATCCGGTTGGTTACTTTGAGCGCAATAAGAATAAAAATTGACATTCTAAATTGTCCTAAATTAAATAATTTTGACACTACATCCAATTGGTGAATTTGAGCACACGTGGAATGTAATTGTCATTGGTAATTACTTAGGTTCATTCATTGTGCTAAAGCACCAGTTATGGTAATTGTAATCAAAATGTTATGGGCTCAAACCTCATTGTGCATACCCGTCATGTTGAAACAAAAATAGAATTTGAAGCCAAAGAATGATCAAAGCTTGATGGTGCATTCATTTGTATGAGCTGCACTTTAACAAAACCAAAAATATTATGCAGCTGTGATCTAAGCCTAGCAGTGCATTTTGTGCTTAATAATCACGATGTTTAGAAACACGATTGAAATTTTTTATTTTGTTTTGGAGGGTGGATGAGAAGGGACCAATTTAACAATTCGAACAAAAATGACAGCTAATGATACAGACAAACTGAGGTTGTGAAATCAAAATTGAACTTTATGGTTCATTTTTCTAAATTTTAGTAAAGGGGTTCTGTGATCAGAAATATCTATGATAGCCTAGGTTAAAGCCCCTTTCTGTAACAAGGGAGCCCAAAACCATCAACAGGCATGTTACTAGGTTATAATATAATTAACATCAGGTACATCCCATTTTAGAACAAATATAAAATAATTTATTTTGAAGAATATAAAATCTGTCAATTGAAAAATGTAAATTAATTCTGCACTGATGACTATTCGGGCTGCAGGGAATATATTAAACAATCTGCCAATTTTTACACTAGAAGACTGCCACTTTTGCGAGCTAGGGGTCCACGTAATTTAGGCTTATGATTTTGGGGTGAATTTTTTTTTTTTAGAGTTTAATGCATTAGTTTTGAGCATATGTAGGCCTTTCCTTTTTGCAATGGGACTGATTTTCAAATGGAGTATTGGCTTCACGACCAGAGGCTTGTTAAAACCCTCAATTCATTGAATGCTTGAATAATAGTAGTTGGATAACTATGAAGGATTTAAAAAAGGTATACTACTTACTTTGGCGCATGCATGAGGGAAATTGTGAGAGGGGTTGACTGAAGCTTTGCCAATTTGAGAGTGTAGACAATGGCAGTGAAGCCCAGACCATCTGTGTCAATCTTGTTAAATACGGAATTAAACAAAGAATGATGGTTAGCCATTGTCTTAGAATCTATAACAACACCCGTAGATTTCTTTTCCATGCCAAAATCAGAATATGTCTACCCTTGCATTCCAATAAATCTCTGCAATTCTTCAAAATCTGTAAATCCTGAATGACTTTACTGCAAAACAAGTGTTAAAACACTGTCAATGACAATAGTACAAGCTAGGCCATAAAAGCTTCAATTTCTTTGCTGATTCAGCCACGCTTCTCAATCCGGAAGCACATTCAACACAACTAAATGTACAGAGTGGAAAAACTACCTAAACAACAATTCTTCAATCATAAAAGTTTTCTCTACAAGTGATAGTCCTTTGATGTGTAAGCTTGCAGAATGCATATAAAATTTGGAAGCATAGACAAGGCACATGGATTTTTCCCCCAAATTCATGCTATGTAGTCTGCCACGACAGTATACCACTCTAACAACATGCAGAATAATCATTTCGTAGATGCCAAGTGCTCCTCTTCATGTCAAGTGCTCCTCTTGACTTGCAAGCTATGACGATTCCTAGGACTGTATACTGATCTTCATACAGGGCCTGTGAGATTGTCAGTGTGTTTTTATGTGCCTTCTCTAACCTCGTAAATCCTATTCTCTCTACCATCAACCAATGACATTGCTGAAAAATATTTTAAAGAACTTTTAACCTTCAATTATAAGCACTTTCATTGATTGAACATAAGCATAAAATGGATCCTTGAAGAAAGTTGAATGGTGATTGGTCTGTCTGAATATTAATTAATCACTGCTTAACTAATAGCCCTCAGCAATAGTTACTGCCATATACATGGCAGGAACTAATAAAGTATACAAGACCATTGTATTCCTCCAAATGATGGGATATGCCACACTTGAAAATAAGTAATTTATAAGAAACGTCTGAAGTTGACAACACACTGCTTTTTATTTTCAAATTACATTAAGAAAGTAACTAAGTTTGAGAAGGGGTGTGAAGTTGGAACACTGATTATTATGTTCAAGTTACAAATTCTTTAAAGATTATTTTAGCAGAAAATGAAGTGTCTAGAAATAGATAGTGAAAAGATTCACCTTGGAATTTGTACATAGCATTTCATCTTAGGAAATGCTGAAACTTTATAGAAAGAACAAACATTGACATATCATGTCATCCCAAATTCTCAAGGAATATATTGGTCAAACTTTATCCATAATTGGTGACACTTGATTCCAATGATTTTGAAGATTGTTTGGATGGATGATGGATTGCGTTGATCCATCAACACTCTAAAGGAAATGGTTGATGTACGAATTCATCCTAGTGCTGAGGGGTTAGCAGACATCCAAGAATCCCGAATTTGTTTCCAATCCATGGCTTCCCTATTTTCTTAATTATTACCAGATTTACTGGAACAAAAGGTGAAGGGCATAGGAGGATTATTTGAAGAGAGTCAGAGCCATTCTACAGAGATGTCAATAGAGAAACATGAAGAGTTAAGGGAGAGTGTTTACAATATGTAATGCACACACATCTCTTGGTCTGATGTTAGGTTGGAAATGGAACTAAGCTTGTGGAGATGGAAAATGAAACAAAGATTTTTTGAAGGCAAACTATCTAGGCGACAAACTCTGCTTTGGAAATGCATTCAGAGAATATCGTAGAAGATGAGTTTATGTTTTATTGAAAGACCTTACAAAATGATAGGCCTGTAGGCAACAAAAATGGTCATTTATTTTCTGACGGTTCACCATGCTAGTTATGCATTGCAATTTACTTTGAAAAAAATTACTAACCAAATCAGGAGCATTCTATTTGTTTGACAAGTAAAAATCTATTTTTGGACATGGTTTGATGAATCCTTTTAGTCTCGCTTCCCTAGCATACAATGATTTCCCTTCGACAAAGTTCTATTTGTTAATTCTTGTACACTGTTTACTCTTTTAATCAGGTCATGCAAATTCATGTTGACTAGAATAATAGTCATAGCTAAAGAGATTATTCTTTTATTATTTATATAATGCTTCTGCCAAGATTAGAAATGAAATGAGTGATTTTGCTAGCAGGCTCAAAACCTTTATTTTATTTTAGTAGTTGTGCTATTTAATGTGACATGGAACAAAATACTTTGACATGAATGTGGTTGCGTACTATTATGAAGCATCGTAATTTCCTTATATGATTACAAACTTATAATTCCAATAATATTTTACTGTGTCTCCCCCTTAGTTTTATTTGCAACACTGTGAACATCTGCTGGAATATTAATCTTTACTGTTTCTGTGATATAGCTTACATTGGGCAGTAAGTTGATAGAGGATTGTGAGAAATAATGATATTTTATATTCAAATAATAGAAAATGTTTCTACTATGATTACAATAGAGCATTCACTGATCCTCATGTCATTTGGTTGAAGGATAATTTTTTTTGGCTATGTTCAATTTGACAAACTGCACGGATTTCCTGTAGAAGTCAATGGTTGTTTTCTTTTTTCTTATCCTGAAATGGATTTTTTCCTTCAATATATGTAGCAACTATTGGTTTTAGATATTAATAAAAAGTTGCATTTGTAAAGAAATGCTTCTGAACATAGGGTATTCTTATTTATTTTTCAGACATTATACATGTCAAATTTAATTAAAATCGCCATGGTTCAAGCCTCTAAAATTGCTAGTGTTGATGGGTGTATGAATTTGAAGTCTTTCATGTTCACAATATTTGATAACCCAGTTGAATTCCCTATTATATATGTACTTGCAATCTCAATGTTTTCATGTGCTCCATATAGCTTTTTTTTTAAAGATATATCAAGATAAATTGGTGCAAAGGAACTAGCAATTCAGGCCTCAATTATTTATATATATGCAAGGAAATATAATGCTTTTAAGGCTCTGGGATTTGTGTTCATTTAATAGAAAAGTATGAAAACAACACTTTAAATTAGTCATGCAGGATTGAATTGACTATTTTAAGCTGATATTTATACTTTTACAGTTAGGGTTTTGCAGGAGATGTGAATAGCATAACAGTTGGTTCTGGCACAAATATACAAGACAATACGCTTGTGCATGTTGCAAAATACAATCTTGTTGGAAAGGTTCTTCCTACAGTTATTGGGAGTATAGTTACAATTGGTATGTAATTATATTACAATTGCTTTTCATGAATTTATAAATGCATCTACTGACTACTTGTGATTTCTCCTGGTTCTCTTTCTAGAACCAATTTAATTCTTCCAGAGCCTCTGAATGCATTAGGCTGCTTATATCATGATAAATGTGACTACCATATTTTGTTGCTAAGTTTCTCCGTGCATAAATCTACGATGAATTGCATGAAGAGCCTGGCTTGTATAGGGACAATATGTGGCATGGACTGCATATGTTACATAGCTAACTAGCATTTTAGAGATTGACATGTTTAATAGAGTACTATTTTTACAATGTAGATCAATTATCTAGTTCAAGTAGCTTATGGCGGTTGTAGAACCTGTTTATTTTTTCTTTTTCAATTCTCTTGCATTAAATTTAAATATTTGAAGTGGCAATATTTTGCCGATGACGATTTCTGATTTGTGAAAAAATCTTTCTGGGGGTGGAGGATTTGCTTACCTTTTTGTTTTAAATTGTCAATAAATTTAGAGGGATGTTTGCAGTTGTCTTGACTATTTAATGATCTATGTAATTTATATTTGTAGCTGATTTAGTGAGTTATAATAAGAATTGATATGTTTGTTTGACATGCTTGTATGCTTTAGGTAGGTCACGGTGTTGTTCTGCATGGGTGCACCATTGAGGACGAGGCATTTATTGGCATGGGTGCTACTCTACTTGATGGATTTGTCTTGGAGAAAAATGCTATGTTGGAGCTGGGTCACTGGTGAGACAAAATGCTAGAATACCTACTAGAGAGGTAATTTGCATAACTTCCCATGTAGGATAAGAATAAATTGAAACTTGGCATTGTATAAATATATATTGAAAAGTAGCTAAAACTTCTTTTTTTTTAATGTTACTGTGTTTGGTTGGTATTTACACTTGACTAGATCTCAGATCCTTTAATGGACTTCATATTAGCTTCTATGTAATGTTTTTCTTGATGATTCTTTGTTACAGTAGTTCTCAAATAAATGCTAATTTCTGTGATAAGATTAGGAGGAAAAGGAATTTCATGTCCATTTCAATACTAAATGATTGGAACCAAGGTCAAAATATCAATTCCTATTTGTATAAATGAGAAGCCAATTACTCCTTTAGAATATCATTCCATATGTTCTTTGAATAAGCATTCATACACACCATTTTTTCAACAAAATCAAGATTAGCACAAAGTACGGTTTTTTGAGCATATCAACATCTTAAAATCTTTGAGGATATTTTGTATATGTTCAAAGTTTATTCCTCTTAATTATAGTTTAGGTCAACATGATCTATTGGTGTGTGGCTAATAATTAATATTCTTTTACATTGTGTTTTTACAATCTAGGGTTTCTATTATTAGCATTCAAAGTTTACCACGTCAGTTCAATTATGGATAATAGTTATGAATTGTTGTGATGTGTAAACTTGCATAAGTGCAACATATATTTCTATAAGGAAGTCATTTCAAAATTCTTAATTTTTTCAAATCATTTTAAGTGGTCTCTACACACATTGTAGAGTATACATTTTTTCCTATGATTGTGCCCTTCACTGTTGTGCCCTTCATTATGCCCTTACTCATTATGATTTTGAAATTTGGCATGTTGTTACTAGTCTGTTATTTTGTTAGAAATTGTGGATTTTTGACTGAAGATTAGCATGGTACATGTAGTTTCCAATGCAGCAATGTGGATTTGGATAGATGGTTGAGTATTGGTATTTTTTGCTTGTTGTTTCATATTAGTGATCACTGTCATTTTTGTTTCATTTGTTTTGTTTGTGTAGAGAAGCAGATATAACTAAGGAGTGTATTGAGAAGCTTTTAAAAGCTGGTGCAAATGTCATTTTAACAACAAAAGGAATAGATGACATAGCTCTAAAGGTGTACTTGCATGCTATCTCACATAATGAAACTGGTAATGTTACTGCTGTTTGGATCAGCTGGCTAATGTCTATTGATTTTTTCTTGGTGCGGTACTTTGTTGAAGCTGGTGCAATTGTTGTGTGTCGTGTACGTAAGGAAGACTTGCGTCATGTTTCCAAGGCAACGGGTGCTACATAGGTAGTAAACTTATTTTGTCATCTTTAAAATCAGTGCTAATTTTTTTTCTAGACTAAAAATTCACAAAGTAATATGTCTATTAAGGACAGTTTCATATTATACTAAATGGGAAACAAAAAATTAGTAATTACAGAAGTATGCCAAAAAAAAGACCCATTATCAAATGCCTCTAAAATCTTCCACACATCACTTTTTTGCCTCACAAAATCAAATAAATTCTGGGGAGTGAGAAGAAGCTCCAACAGTAGCTTTTAGTACATCTGCAACATCATTGTAGTTAGGGTTCCCTTGGCTAACTATCAAATCACTCTAAACGCTTCAACACATCACATTTTTGCCTCACAAATTCTAATCAATGCTAGGGAGTGACCAGAAGCTCCAGCAGTAGATTTTGGTGCATCTGCAACATCATTGTGGTTAGGTCCCCTTGACTAACATCAAATCCTACATTAGTAATACTCACCTCCTCCTCGACTTCCATTTTATCAATCTCATGTATGGATTCCAGCATCTGAATATTTGTACCACAACCTTTTGCTCGAGTAATCTCCAATTCAAGCTAGTATAACACTACCATACTCTTAATCTGGGAATGAATGGTCAGTAAGGGATGAATCTGACAAATTGAACAATATGACTTATTAGCCTTGACTTTAACACCAGTAAAGCTTGATGATAAGTCAAAATTTAGTTTGCTCATTGCCTTTGATCTGAAAATCATATAGAATAAACTGGATGATTGGGGTCATGGTGTTTCCTTCATCACAATCAAGGAGTTGTCTAAATGCGTTAGAATTGTGAATTCTTCAAGTTCTGTGGTGCAGAGCAGTAGGTACTAGGGACTATATTCTTGTTGAGGAATGCCTTAAATGATCCAGAAAATTTTGGGGAATCCTTGGAATTTGAATTGTTTTGTTGTTTGATCTGGCTTTTTTTACATTTGATCCTCCATTTTTTGTGTATGGGGTCATAGGAGGTATAAATGCATTGTAAATTGGTTAGAAAAGTTCTCTCTCATTGTATCCTTAACTATTTTAGTGGTAGTGACAGAGCAAGGGTTTCTAAGTTGTAGAGGCACATTATAGATGTGAGTAGTGAGTTGTAGACATTGTTATGACACTTGAAAGCCTTAAGAGCATTGTAACACCTTTGTAATTTGATTGTGATAGTGGAATGGGGAGCACTTGTTCACTCTTACTAGAGTTTTGACCCATTGAAGGGTTTCTCCTGGGTGACTTGCTTGTTGCAGCCATTGTGTATGGGTTGTCTTGTATGTTATCTCACTGTTACATGTCATTCCATGCTTTACAAACATGATGGGCATATTTTAATTGTAAATAGCATCCATTTTAATTATGTTTTCAATGTTTCGAAAGTGTTTTTCAGAATTGACAATGACATCTATAGTTGGTGAAAGCTAATTACATCATGTATAGGAACTATTCTTAGAAAGTTGCCTGCATTTAATAATAAGTATTCTGGGTAGACTTTTAGTCCATAATTATTGAAAAAGTTTCTCAATCAGTTCTAGGTATTCTTAGTCAGAAGACAATCTATGAAATGAAATTTCATTAACGAGATCAATAAACACCCTCTTATGTTGAAATGGTATGATTATTCTTTAAAGAGTACTAGCTCAATGGAAGAGCACCTACTTTATAAGTAGGAGGATGATGGTTCGATTCCATCATGCCCTAATATGACTAAATATATGACTACATTAATGACTAAATAAACAACTAAATAAATGACTAAATATATGACTAAATATATGACTAAATAAATGACTAAATAAACGACTAAATAAATGAATAATTCAATTACCAAATCAATGACCAAATAAATGACAATCAATGACCAAATAAACAACCAAACAAATGACTAAATCAATGACCAAATCAATGACCAAATAAACAACCAAATACATGAACAAATAAATGACTAAAATAGTTTAGTCATAAATTTGGTCACGAGATAAATGACCGACAATAAACTACCACTGATCATGTGATCAAATTTGGTCATTTATCTACAATTTTTGGTAGTTTATTTGGTCATATATTGTTGTTTTTGTACTAGTGTCCTTGTAGAGATGAAGTATTGTGTGATATTGTGGAGATGAGCTCTTGTAATGTTCTACTTGGGAGACCTTGGCAGTATGATAGAAAGGTTATTCATGTCTGTAAAATGAATTTATTTACTATCCTTAGAGATGGATAGAATTCTAATTTGATTCCTTTGAAGGATGAAGACAAATGAGTGAGGAACTTGAGCATTGGTAGCAGATCTGAGATGGTTGTAGGGGTTGGTCTAGGAATTAAGGTTCAGAGATCTAAAGGCACTTGACAGAGTACTAGTGGAAAAAAAGAGCTGAAGAAGAACCAAGGGAAGAGTGTGTTAGTTGAGGACTTGAAGGAAATGCATATCAAGAACCAATTTTGGATCTATGTGTTGAATCCCAACAGATGTGCATCCAACTTCTAAGAACATCTTTTCATACCTGGGGTATCTCATGTAGGAGCATCTTGGGGTAGTTGGCAATCTTGTGTCACCAAAAACATAGTTTGGTTTAATTTTTATTTGTTTTTTGGGAGATCCGTAATCTAGTCGGTAACTGCCTTGAAGTTCCTTGTGGGAGTGCTCAGTTAACTATTGGCTCACTTACTTGTGGCTCGGTCTCAGGGATGGGTTTCTTGGTCTCAGTGACTTGTTTCTTTGTGGTGTTTTTTGGTGGAGCTTGGCTCAGTTGTGCCTCTCACCGAGTGGTCTATTCTCAGTGTTCTTGACCAATGACAAGGTTTATGCTACTTATTTGGGATGACTGACTGGTGCATCTCATTGATGGTTGTGTGTGAGAGATGTGAGAACATATATGTTGTTTGGTTCACCCTCCTATGTATATTTAATGATCATTTGAGGCTGATAGATGGCCAATCTATTTGCAATGTATTATTGATGTCCACTTGTATTATTTATACTATTTCAATTATAATGTTGACTTGTGGAAAGTTTGTATAAAAGAGAGTCTATGTTGATGTGTGGGGAAGGAGGATAGGTAGAGAATGGAAGGGATGAGCTGATAATGTGAAGGCATAAAAGTTGATGCAAATATTTGTAAGTGGGTAGATATAAATTGGCAAATTTCTTGGAGGTTTGTTCGCACAAGTTTATATTTGGTTTCTTCCACTCAACTATAGATTAGATTGGTAAGGTTGGATCCTATGAGATCTTGTTGACTCTATTATTTTTTTGGCCCTAACAAGGAAGGCCTTACAACCCAACATGTTGATTTTAATGTTCATTTATTGATAACAATCTGATTATTTTTGAGCTTTGATTTCTGGGTTTTTGATTGTGTATTTTTAAGCATCAACGTTTCAGATCACACTCCGTGATCCATCATCAGGATGTAAGAGCAATAAGCATGTGTAAAAATAATTTCTCTTACATCCTGATGATGGATCACAGAGTGTGATCACATTATTTTTACACATCCTTATTGCTCTTACATCCTGATGATGGATCACGGAGTGTGATCCGAAACGTTGATGCTTAAAAATACACACAATCAAAAACCCAGAAATCAAAGCTCAAATTCAATGGATTGTGGAAATCTAATCGATTTAATCTGATTATTGTTTTGCATAATTGAATATGAATCTGAGCATATGTTGATATAAATTTTTATATCTCTAGTGTTATTATGTTTCCACTATTTTCTTGTTTTTTGCTACAAGTTTGGACAGTCCTTTACTGGATCCTCCGAGCTTGACTACATTACATTAAATTATGAATATTCATCATGAACAATTGCAAATTTAAAGTCACAATTATTGGTACAATATTGTTAAAAATATTGAACATTAAACAAACAATTGTAGGTATTAAATCAACAAATGTTATCACAACCTTTGGAACTTGTTCAAGTACAAGGTCCTCTCCCATGTTTATACTTAGATGGAGCTCATTATTAAGGATTACAAATGTTGGAAATTGGGAACATCATTATAATTTTATGTAATATAGTAAACTTTGTACCATTGCTTTATTAGTTTTCGAGTTTCCAAACTTTGAACTTTCTTTCTTTCAATGTAATTTTATGCATATAATTCAATTCAAATCAAATATTAATTTGAAATTTGAAAGATGTCTTGTGCACTTTGTAGATAATGATGATTAAAGAAAAGGTTATCTTTAACTTGTTCTTAATTTCTTTGAACACTACACTATATCATGTTTTGATTGTGGGTAATTGTTCAATGGAGATTGGTTTTTGTGCTAAATATTTTCATTTGTAGGACGATATATAAGAGGAATAAGAATAGATGTATAATTTTATTTTCTTTCACTAACCATTTTTTCTTATCCTCATTTTCTATTTTAATTCATAAAGATAGAATACGGTAAATATTAAATTACATAAAGAAACACATTAAATTTGTAGATTTGTAAGTTCTATACATATAAATTTTCGTCTTTAATTTTCATATTTAAATTTTTAAAAGAATTGAAATCTTGCATTGAATAATAATATCTATTTTAACTAAAGTGGGCTTCTTTTCATGGGGATCATTCTATTATTCATGTAGCCATTATGAATGGAACAAAAAAAGTTCAATTTGAGTAATCTACTATTAAATGGGTCATATTCCAAATGTATCTTGCAATAAGTCTCTTTGTATGTTTTACTATTTCGTACCAACTCTAACAGTTTTTTTCTTTACCCTTATCACTCAGAGTGAAATTGATGGTCTGATGGTCCTTTTTCTCTTCCACTAGCCTTTTGCCTTGTCCTCCTTTTCTCTATTTGTGATAAGTATAAATTAGAGAAATTATATTTGTTGGATTAAATGAGTGATCGATATTATAGAAAATTGATTAACATAAATCAAAAATTCATTACCTGCATATTTAGATAAAACAAAGAAAACAAGATGGTTGAAAAGAAAAAAACAAACATGGGTTGCACTCTACAAAGTAAAAGAAGAGAAGAGAATATTTAGTGCATTAGTCTCAGGAGTTGTTTCAAAACAATTATAAGCTACGTAATTACCACAAGCCCTCTTCTCTAGCATCATAATTCAAGGTGGGAGAAAGGGAAGACATGTATCTTACATGGAGAGGACTTCTAAACAAGGTGAGGACAACTTTTAACCAATTTGTAAGGTTATGAAAATATTTCCTTTTCTTGAAGCTCTATGAAATCTAGGGGTATATTCCCTTGAGATCCAAACACAAGATGGGAAAAGAGAAATATAGAGACAACAATGAAGATTTGAATACCAATCCCCAATGGCAATTAATAACATGCTGATTAGGCCTCATTAACAATATATACTCAGAAAGATGCGTAATACAAAATGAATGTTATGAAATGATTTTTATTACTTAAGGTGAAATTTATTATCTTATGCATATGCATCATTACACTTGAGAAAAAAACACTAGTACGCTAGTAAGTAATCAAGACTCTTATATTAAATTCAAAAAATATACATGGATTGATCCTATAACCCTTGGCTACATATTGCTCACATGTTACCAAGAAAAAGAAACTGTGGAAAGCTTAGGAGATGGTTACAGTGGAAAGAGTTACAAAAGGAAAAATCAACCATACCAGCCAATCAAGAGACTTCAGCAGAAGATGATGGTTATTGTGAATACATTTCTTGTTCTCAATAAAAGAGTTGACAACGAAAATAATTGGCTCTTATTGGGCATGTTAGTTTGGTTTTATACAAACCTCAGTTAGAAAATTAGGCAGGATTTTGAAGCGGGAAACAAGAGTTAAATTCAAAGATGCAAATGGGAAACTCTAATGAATATGGGAAGGAGACAAAAATGAAAATAGTAAGTACCAAAATGGAAAGGTGAAATGCTATAAGAAATATCTGACTTGATAGTGTGACAAATAGAAAATTAGCAAAATAGAATTACAAAGATTAAAAGGAAAATTACACAATGAAACATACACAAATTTTTTATCATGGTTCACCAAACATGGTTACCTCCATACTTAGAAACATATTTTTATTATTATTAACTGAAATTACATAACAAGGTTACAAAGGTAGCTTGAAATAATCTCTCCAAGAATATGGAATGCTAAGAGTCAGATTTAGAGGGAAAGAAAGAGATGTTAATTGGGCTTCATCTCAACAATCTCCTACCTGATGGTCAATGAATGATACAACTGATTAACCATTCCCTAGCTCTCCCTACTGATTTACCTCTTCTTTACAAGCCCAAGAGAAGTCCTAGCACATTCAAACTTCTCCTTGGGTAAAACCTTGGTCAAAATATCTATTGGATTAACCTTTGTGTCAATATTAACAACCTTCAATCTTCCTTTTTCAACAATATGTCGAATAAAATAAGCATGAATATAAACATACTTCGAGTGACATTGATATGAGTGATTGTGAGCCATAAAAATGGAACTACAGTTGTCTCAAAAAATAACATAATTTCTTTGCTGATATTTCAAATTAGTAAACAAATAATGTAACCAAATCATCTCCCTAGCGCCTTCAGAAAGTACCAAATATTCATCTTCAATGGAAGAAAGAACAATGGAATGTTTCAACTAATGCCTGCCCTAGAAAACATGAATTTATAACCAATAGTAGACATTTTTTTATCCAAAATATCCAGTACGATAATATTCAATAAATCCCTACAACTCTATATTATTTCTACAAAACTATAGACAATAATCTGAAGTTCTCTTAAGATATTTCTGTAACACCCCAAAATTGGCACCTTACAATTCTAATAAATTTTGGTGCATTTTCTCATCATCGAAGTCCTATGGTACTAGGCAAATTTCTCTTCCTAATTGACTTTAATTGACTTGGTCTCAAATGCAGAAAACCTGAATTTGCATAAATCTTACACTCTATTTAATTCCTAAATTATCAAGGTTTATTAGCTAAAATCCCTATGATTAATTAATTTAATTCTAAAGTCCTAAATGCTTTTAAAATTAAATTAATTCCAACCCCTTTAGCTAAATAAACATCAAGAGGAATTAAAAGAATTATTTATTTATTTGAGTGAATTATCATAAAAAAGAATCCCATAATTCCATATGAAAAGCCACTCATGTGGAAATAATTCATTCTTTTAATTAAATAATTCCTCTAAAATTGTCTCACCTTCCTCCATGGAGATGAAGAGTCAGCCATTTCTTTTCAAGAAACTCTTCGTCCCCTTCTCAGGTTGTTCTATATTATGGGCCTCATTTTCTTCATTTGAGAGGATGAATTGGAGAGCATCAAAACTATAGTTAATTTTTATCTTGATTTTATCATGTTTTCAAGCTTTATTGCATAATTAGCTTTAGTTTCATTTGGATTAGTAACATGTTGCATTCTAATATAGTTTGTTTACATATCTAATAGCTCAATTATATCATCTTTTCAAGTTTCTGAGATTAAATATGCATTTCAATTCTTAGAGTGTAATTGTATCTCATATCAAATAGTTTCAATTTCAAGTTTTTATCATACTTTAAAATCCTCCATTTTAGCAATGGTCAAGGTTGTTTTCTCTCATTCTGAGAGTAAATTCAAAACCCCAACTAAATAGGAGGGAACGGGTTGCTTCAATCAAGTTTGCGAAATGGACAATTCATGTTCATCTTTGCAAATTTGATGATTGAGTAAGGACTATGTTGGGTTTGTGCCTGATTTAGAGGTCACATTCAAGCACATATAATTTCAATATCCATTTAACAACTTCCCAATGTGTATTCCTAGGATTTCTCATGTATCTACTCACAAATCCCACCACATGAGCAATATCAGACTTGTAGAAACCATAGTGTACATAATGCTACCAACTACAAATTTGTACGGAACTCCTTCCATAAAATCATTTTACTCTTATGTTTGTGGACACAAACCAACAAATAAAGAAAAATGAGAAGCTAGGGGAGTAGAAACAACCTTTGCATCAACTATACAAAATCTTTCAACTAATTTGTCAATATAGTATTTTTGTGATCAAGTGATCTCCTTCTTACTTCTATCATGGGAGATCAATATGACAAGAACCTTCTTGGATGCCCTTAAGACCTTCATGGAAAATATTCTTTCCTAAAGAGATTTTAGCCCACCAAGAATCTTAGGATGAGTACCAACTATCAACTTGTCATCAGTGTAGGGAAGAAGAATGAAGAAATTGACATTAGGAAGTCTATTATAACAAGTGAATGGATTTGATTCACAATTTTAATAAAGTTTTAAGAAATCATGAATCGATTAAATTTTAAATACCATTGTCTCGGGGCTTGTTTGAGCCCATACAAACTCCACTTTAGTCTACAATAAATATTCTCTTGTCCCTTCTTGACGAATCTTGGAGGCTTCTCCATATACATCTCTTCATCTATATCACGATGTAAGAATACAATATTCGCATCAAGGTGCTCCAACTTGATATCACATACAACTGTGAATCCCAATACTATTTGGATTGTAGACATCTTCAAAACCCAAGGAAAAATCTCTGAGAAATTGATTCCTTTTTTTTCTCATCATGCCCTTTTACCACTAATCTTTCTTTGTAGAATTTTTGAGCTCCATCTTCGTCTTTCAATTTATATACCCACTTGTTGATAGGTAGTCTTCGATTTGGTGGAAGAGTGATGAAATCCCAAGTGTTATTAGCTACAAGTGAGCTCATTTCTTCATTCATGGAGACCATCCATTTATCATTATCACTTCTCTTACAAGCGGCTTTGTAATTAGCTAGTTCAAATTGTTCAGAGATTAATATTTTAGGCTCTGCCTCTTCAGAAAATAAAAATTCATAATCTGAAAATTTGGAAGGAATTTTCCTTTGTCTAGTAGATCTCCTCAAAATTTGATTCTAGCTTGAATTAATACACTATTTCAAATCTAAATTAGTATGGCTTGCAACAACATTTTTACCAATTAACCATGGTCCTTCATTATGCAAATGTCTCTACCCGTCAAGTGCATTATTTTCCTCACTTAACCCATGGACAACATCCTATCTATTTCTCAGGTGATAAATAAGAGGGAGGATGAAGAGGCAATGCCTCTACTCCATGCGGCAGAGAAGAACTAAAATCCATGTTTTGTATTGGCCTGCGTACAAAATGTATTGGAATTATATATTTATACCTCTATTGTGTCTTCTTCCCCTATTTTTGGTACTCACCATTGTTAAGGCTTCACTGGTTGAAGACTCCTTGTTCTTTCTTCTCATGTCTTCACTAAGAAGAGTCGCTGAAACTTCATCAAAAGATATCTTTTCTGAGCTTGATGTTGTAGTGCTAATTGTTGTTATAACTCCATCCCAGCTGTTTGGAAGAGAGAATAATAGTAAGACAACCTTATTCTCATCATCTTGTTTCATTCCAACTAAATTTTCTTTACTCATCGAGGTTTTAAATTTGTTGAGATGATTTCTCATGCCCTCACCTTCCCTCATCTTCAATTTGTATAACCTCTTCATGATGAAGACTTTATTTACAGGGGATGTCATTGTATATGTGGTTGTATAGTCACAAAATGGAATCAATTCCATTGTATATTGGTTTATCCTTTCGAGCAAGTGGTTTGGGGTCATGTCAAGCGCCTTGAATGAATCTCTAACTTGGATCTGACTTTTACCCCTGTTCTTCCCCATTTCCCACTTTTTCTAGCCTATTTCTGACACCTTAAACTACAAAATAGGATTTTTGACCTTAGGGTTAAAGTTGACCTTTCTGGGTCAAGGTCAACCTTGACCTTGACCTAGGTTAGAATCAACCTTTTCTAACCTTAGGTCCAGATTTTAGGTTCCCGGGGTTTCCAGATGTTGGGCTTTGGAATAAATTAATTCTCGCTTCCGGGTTGGCTATTTCAGTCTTAAGAGAAACAATTCTTAAATTATATTTAAAATAGGTCCTCTTCTAAGGGTATAGGTATAGTTGGAATTTAATTCTCCTATGTAGGCCTCTCTAGAAGATTGTGCCCTAGATTCATATATAAGGAAGCTTTCTCCTCTCACTTTCTCTAAGATAAGACTTGATAACCATGATCATCAAATATCAAAGACTTAAAAAGTGAAATCCAAAGCTGAAGAAGAAAGCTAAGTAGTCATTGAAGCATTCATCCATTCTCAAGCATTCAAGCACTTCTCAAGCACTCGATTCATAAAGAGGATCCATTGTTAGCCATTGAAGGATTTAAGCTCTATGGAGCCCTCTTGTTGAAGATTTCTTCATCCAAAACCCTCCAAGCCTCCTCCTATTCAAAGATCCATTCAAGATCGGTGTTGAAGATCTACAGGAAATTTATTTGAGACATCCTACATTCTACATTCTACATCCATTTGGTGCATACATACTTGTGGATCCATGGATTTGAATCCGCCACAAGGGTTTCCATACAAGCAATGTGAATTTGTTCATTTACTTTGTTTTATTTATGCAATTTTAATTATACTTTGAGGTTAATTAAAAAACCAGGGTTTACCAAGGCAAACCCCTCCCCCCCAACAAAAAATCCATTTTTCTTGTTGATACAAGTTCAGAACAGTAGATCAAAGTGTAGATTCGGATACCCTTTTTGGCAAACTATCACGATTTGGAAGCAAATTTTTTGTCAGAGACTTTTGAGATTGATTCTTCCCTAGGTTAGAATCAGAAATTTTGGGTCAATGGTGACATTAAAATAAGGGTCAAAATTGAAACTATGTCAGATCAGAAATAGATTTATGGGTTTTGTTTGTCTCTGTGTTTCTATTCTAGTTATGGTTGCAAATTTTCCAGAAAATTTGTGTAGACCCCCAAAAACAACATTCTTTAGATCTATAACATTTTAAGGTTGGTACTTTTCTCCTATTCATTTCAATTAAAATTTTTAATATTCTTAGATATATCACACATTTTTTTTCTATAAACAAAATCTAAGGTCTCCTCTTTGCTCTCATTTCCAGTAGATTGATTCATTTTTGCATTGATCCTTCCTTTGGGGTTAATCAATTTGGATCCTTCCTTTGTGTATTTGAGGATAAAAGGAACATCTTATCTTCCCCACACATTTCAATAAACATTCTAGTTTCAAATGTAACAACATCCACCTTATCTCACATTTCATCTTCATGTCTATTTCTTATCTTACATTTTGGTAACATTTATTTCATACTCCACATTTTATATATTATATTTTATATGTTACATTTTGGTGAACTTGCTATAGACAACTCATTTTTTTTCGGTGTTAGATTTAAATTTTTATGTTAGATTTTGCATGCATATTAGATTATCTTTTTTTTTTAATGTTCTTGCATTTACATTTCAAAAATTAAAAAATCAATATCTTGTGTCTCCTAAGTTAGTTCATTTGCATTGCATTGGTGTATGAGCTTTACCACTTCTAGTCCTACTTATAGTATCTCAATTAGAAGAAGTTGTAGAATTATGGGTTCCTTTGATCTGGAGTCTTCCTCTCCTTTCCTTAGGATCCCGGATGACAATTTGACCACTCATGATTCCAATCCTTTTATGGAGCATAACTCTTCTAACTGATCTCATGATGAGGATAATTCTTAAAGAATTCCTCCTGAACAAATAGAAATTTTTTTGATAAAACTTGATAAAATGGGAAATTGGCTTATTAAAGAAAACCATAATCAAGATCATCCAAGCTATAGAGGCTCTTAATAAAGTCCTTCATGATAGTGTTAAAGGTGTTAATCTCTTCTGTGGCATCACTCATCTTGTACATTTGAATGTTAAACCTTTAGCTCAAGAGGCTCAAGATCTAGGATTCACTCCTCCTATAACTAGTGAGGGACCTTCTTCCATTCCTTTACCTAGAATTCCTACTTACACTCCTCATTTGATGACTACATCTCTTTCAATTTCATAAATTCATGTGAATGTTCCACCAGTATCTCTACCTACCTCACAACCTTCATATCATAGTGTGAATTTTACTTATTCCAATCCCCTTCCAACTGCAGTTCCTAGTCTTCCACCAGTTGTGTCTTCCATTCCTGCCACTTCCTACACTTTTCCTAGTGTTCCTAATATGTCTATGCCACCTATTTCTTCTAATGATTCCACAATCATCAGTTTGGCTCAAACTATGTCATCTTTACAACAACTTGCATCTTTAACCCAATCCAAGTTTAGCATTCCTACAGGTGACATGGGTAGTCCTTTATCCTTAGAAATTATTCATGCTACTATCCCTCAGCAACCTGATATGCCTTGTCTTGAGAATTACAATGGTAAAGGCGAACCTGTTACTCATGTTAAAACATTTCAAATCCTTTGTAGTGATTATGCTCATGACCATAGGATTTTAGCTATGTGGTTTGCTAGAACTTTTCATGATAAGGCCTTGCAATAGTATTTTCCATTACCTCCTTATTCTATGGATTCTTTTCCTAAACTTGCTAATAACTTCATCCAACAATTTCAAAATAATATTGATCTGGAAGTGTGCTTAATTGATTTAATGAATTGTAAACAAAAAATTAAAGAAAATTTGACTGATTTTACAGGTAGATTTAAACATTTGTATGCTCAGATTTCTTATCATGTTCCTGATATTGATATTCAACATATGTTTATTTCAAATTTATAAAAGGATATTAGAGATAAGATTCCTCTTACTTAATTTACCTCTTTTTAACAACTTTGTGTATCACTTCATCATTATCAATTACAAGTTAGTCAATTTGAGAGCAACACTCCAATGGCTCCTGTTCCAGTTGATAAGAGTGACACTTCTCCTAATCCTAATAATTTTTAGAAACCTAACAACTATGTCTAGATCAATTAACAGAT
Organism: Thuja plicata; assembly: GCA_018584345.1. NCBI lineage: Eukaryota > Viridiplantae > Streptophyta > Pinopsida > Cupressales > Cupressaceae > Thuja > Thuja plicata. The sequence continues at coordinate 1,629,695 of MU223344.1, read as the reverse complement.
GAGTGCGAATGTTGATCAAGTTGTTGTTGCATCCAATAATGCCACTTCTGCATCCACTACTTTTTGTTTGAATCGTACATTTAGTCCTCTCTCTGAATCTTTACATTCTATTATGAGTAGGTTTTTAAGTGCTAATATGATTACCTTTCCACCTATTCAACCTCTTCTTCCTACCATGATAGCATCAAAATCCTTTGATTATAAATCTTTTTTCCAGTACCATCGACAAAATGACCATGATACTGAAAAATGTTATTCTCAAAAGAATAAGGTTCAAAACTTAATCAATTTTAATGCTTTATCTATTGATAATTTTGATGGTAATGGAAAAAATCTATCTCTCCACCTAATCAAAACCTTCAAATTTATACAAATCCTTTACCTACACATGATACTAATACCATCGCTTAACCATCTTATGTGGATATTGTTTATGATTCAAATATGGATGATCTTAATCACATTCTTAATCATGTGGAGTGCATTATTTCACCTCAACCTAATGTTCAAGATCCTTCCCCTGCACTTCAACTTCAAGTTCCACCTAAACCTCAGAAACAAACTAAGCCTAAATGACCTAGGGAACTCTCAATCACCTTTGATGATTCTGAGACTATTAAGGATCCCGATGGTCCCCTTTATATTTATGCTAGGATTCCTAAGATACCTACATGTGGTTGTCTTTTTGATCACACATCTTTAATAAATCTCATTACTGAGGAAATTTTTTTTATGAAAAATATTCAATGTGATTGTTATGATTCATCTGATGCATGTATCCAAACTTGTAATGTTTTTCTCTATCCTGCACTTGGTTATATTAACTTGCCTGTCGAACTTTTTCATAAATTTGTAGATACTAACTTCATTGTCATTCCTAATTTTGATGAATTTCAAAGAAAATTTGGTTTGCCTTGGATAATTTCCATGCATGCTATTACTTTTCCTATTCATAAATTTCTTAAGTTCATTCATAATGGAGAAGTGGAAATGATTAATCATAGTTTGTATCAACCTTGTAGGCCTAGAGATTGTGCTACTCTTGATTTATTTTTTCCTTCATTACCTAATTCATGTCCTCCTCACCTTGATAACCTTTTTCGTTCATATCAAGCCTATAAACATCACATTATTGTCAAGTTAAGAATGCCTCAGATAGATGTTAACTGTGGTATTTTGCCTACTCCCTCTATACCTCCTTTATCCATTACTGCTATCTCTATTACTCAACCTCCCAGTGTCACTTCTCAGCCAACTATAAATCCTAAAAATCCTTCTATAGAACTTGTGAAGGAACCAGTTGTTATTCCACGTATTTCTCAACATGTGTCAAACAAAGTGAAGCCTAACAAATCTGCTAGTGAGCATTTTAAGAAGCATAGAGCTAATTCTAGGGCTGGTGCTTCTGTTATTCAAAATTATTTACCTTCTTTTGACCAACCTATGCCTAATCTATTGGAAGAATTTAATGATCATAATGATGTTAAGATGAATGAGTATGATGATCTTATTCACATCTTAGATCCTATTTTAATTAATCTTGAAGAGGAGGATACCCTTGATGATCCTATTGATACTAGTGATGAATCTAAGACCATCGATCTTGATATTGATTTACCTCATATTCTTTAAACTCAATTTATAATTACACCTAGTATCAAACATCACAATTATCAAGAGGATCCTTGTTTGGAACTTGCTATTATTCCTACTGTATTGGATATAGTCCCTCTTGCAAGTTTCCCACCTTCTCTAAATGATATACACCAAGATGGGGAAAGTAGGTGATGCGATTTATTAGGTTATCCATCATGGTAGTCCTTTTTATGTTTTCATGTTTTATTGTGCTTCTCCCATAATGTTTTTGCTAAATGTTTGTTAGACTCTTTAATACGACCCTTTTTACTTTGTTGGTGTAAAGTGATAAAGGAATCAAAATTGTTGTACAATTCCTCTATATGTATCTTTACTCTTTTTTATGTTGTTTGAATGTTATTTTGTACTTGTGCTATTGTTTGTAATTTTTTTCCTTGTGTAGTCTGCTTGGATCTGTGACATGGTAGCGCTAATTATTTTTTGTCTCCATGTTGTAGTCTAAAACGACTCTTCTTCATAACTCTTGAGTTTTCTTTCCTCCATTGTGATTATAGTTCTACTTTCTTTAGAGAATGATGTCAATTCATTTTCAATAATATCATATCTATATATACATATTATCTTATGATCATATTGACCCCATAGTAGGTAGATCCCTTGTGTGTTCTTTGTATGTTTATGTGGTACTTCCCTTGATTTACCTTTGTTTGGGGACATCTGGTAGTGGAAACATAATTAGTACAGTTGTTTATGTTTCTGTTCAAGCCATTGCTCCTCTTAAAGTGTTAGCAATGACTTTAACGTAGGGGCATACACTCTACTCACTTTTTTCACACACAGACACACACACTTTCAAAATATTTTCAAACCTAAAACCTTTTCCCTTTATAGATTAAAGACTAATCCTTAAAGCACATATTTTTACCTTATAGGATCTCTTGATCCTTCTAGTTTAAATTTATACAGATCTCTTGATCCCTATAGTTTCAATTTACAATGTTTTGATCCCTTAAGGTCACAAGGTCTCCTTAAGACCAGATCTCCTTGATGGGTTGACTAGTGAGTAGCCACATTCACTAGGTGATTAAACTCCATCTTTCCAGATGCACTGTTTCCTTGTATTGTTCAAAATGGGACATAAGTTCTCATTCGGCAAGGTAATCACACCCTCTCTCTTTTTCTCCTTAACTGGTGATGTCTCTCTTATCATGATAATGTTGTGACGATTTTACACCTCGCCCATTTCCAATAGGACCCCTTGTATTTTGTCTGCTTCCCCCCTTTTTGTTTTTTTTGTGTCTCAGTGGCTCTTAGTATGGTCTCTTAAGTTCCTCATGTTTGGAGTGGTATTTTGTGGCTACGTCCCCTGCAGTGTTGTTCCTCGGATAGAGAGATGCATAGTAGATGAATGTGAAGTCTTCTCTGGGATCTTTGAGGGCACATTTTGGCATGACAATTTGTCGAGCACCATGCACCACTGGCTCTACAAGAAATCATTGCCTTATTTTCCAATGGCAGACTTCCCACATCTTTGTTCAATCTATATTATTGTTCACATCATGGATTCAAAAGGAAACAATAGTTTTCTCATCCATCCTTGTAACTCCAGTGACTTGTCTCCTAACAATCAGTTCAAGACAAGAATCTACAATAGTGAATGAACAAAATGAAAGAAAAATTTGATAGATATGTTTAAACACGCTTAGAATGAAGTCCACCAAGTCAGTGAGAAGTCCCAAATAAAACTAAATCCAAGGCATTCCCAAATTCGTGCTAGAGAACATTCCAATGGAGGTTCAGGAAAATTATGGTAATCACCCACGACAATGCAGAACTACTATTCAAAATACAAAATGGAAGGAGGAGATCCAATGTTTGAAGACCATATTTGGGTACTAAAATGAATCCGGATAGTAGAGATGAACCTTCAATATCAAATAAATGTCACAGTTGTCTCCCCAAGAGGAAGGCATCCCAACCAAATGAAGTTTGGAAGATATTAAAATGAGTCAGATCTAGTGAGATAAGTACGTGCCCATGCTCAAAATTTTCTCAAGGTTGGGGGAGATGTCGCAGGTGAATGGTCTCCCACAAATATTTGAATAACAAAGCTCATAAATAAAATGTTCACACACCTCCTACAAATATCGAAGACACGTAGAGGCTTAGATAAAGCCACCTATATGCTTCAGCATGCGATAAAAAGCATAATATCTCCAAGGCTGAAAGACTGAAATGAGGACATTGAATCCCACTAGTAATATAAATTAGCACTGGAATGATTCTCTTAGAAAGGATGCATCTTCTTCCCTTCTCTCATGCAAAAGACACCACAATAATAAAACATAAAACTCATGCTAAACACCAGAAGTCATTATCGATGTACAAAGAAACCAAACTGAGAGAACTATTAATCGTTGAATAAAAATCACCCAATCCCTATTTATGATGTCATGGTTTCAATACTAAGATAACAAACTGATTTCAAATCTCTGGTATGAATATTTGGCACAGAAAATAAAATGTCCACTTGTAGACACTGTGAATGTCAGAGCACATTTCAATAGAGTTGGGAATGGTCAATGCAATAAGAAAATCCTTGAGAGCTCACAATCTCACTGGCACAAAAGGAGCACAGTTTTATGAAAGTTAGGGAATGAAGGATGTGAAGAAATTTTTGAAAATCCTCTACCACTAACAACTCCTGCTTCCATGAAGTACAAAGTGCAATTCAACGAAGGTTGAGGATAGTCAATCCCAAGAAAATCCAGGACCGATGTAAAACCCCGCTTGCACAAAAGAAGGAGCACAGTTTCATGAAAGCCATGGAATAGGGGAAATCTTTGACAAGAGAAAAAATCCTCTACTACTCAAAAATTCCACCCGTGATTGTCAGAGCGCATTTCAATGGAGTTGGGGAATGGTCAATACAATAATAAAATCTATGATGGAGGTGAAAATGAGCTCAAGAGCATTGTGAGGCAAATTTCCTCCCAAGTTAGGGAATTTTCCAAAGTGAAAGAATCCAGCACAACCAACTTATTATACTCGAGCGTGAATTCCACAAACTCATGGAAACATGGAAGACGTTTCAACGACAATCCATGAGGATTCCCTAATTGCACTCAACGTAATGGAGAAATAATGTAAAAAATAAATCCACAACTTGCTTGACCACAAATATACACAAATATTTGAGAAAATTTTGAAACCTCAAAACAAATTTGAAAAAAAAACATGAAAATTTCCAATGTCGTGGAAATTAGAAGGTTTGAAAATTTCAAGTATTGGAAAAAACACAAATTTTGGAAAAGTTTAAAAACTTCAAAAAATTGAAAACATGGAAAGTTTCAATAGCCTTGGAAATTTAAAAAAAATGGAAATTCTCAGAAAATTTTAAAGCTTTAAAAAATTCCCAAAATCTTTAAAACTCGAATGATTTTCAAAGAATAAAAAAAGGAAAACTTCAGAAAAATAAGAAATCTTGGAGTAATTGAAAATTTCAAAATTCTAAAATTATGAAAAGGTGAATTCCTAAAAAATTTGGAAAAAAATTGAAATATTCAAGAAATTTAGAAATCTTGGAGAAATTAATCTCAAAAAAGTTAAAAATATTGGAAAAATGGAAAATGGCAAAATTGAAAAAATTGGATCTTGGAATTATTTTGGACTACATAAGTGAAAGAATGGTCAGACCTTTTTTCAAACATGCACCCAAGGATGAAATGTAAAGGTGAAGGGTTTTGGATAATTCAAGAAGAAGCGTGGAGCTTTGAAGAAAAGCATGCAAGTTTTCAAGTGAAAATGATAGAGAGAGAAAACATGTTTCAAGGAGGGAGAAAAAATTATGGAGAGAGAAAGTTTCTTTCTAGAGGGAGAAATTTTTTATATTCACGGTTCTATGAGTTGAATTTTATTCCCAGTGTGGAATGAGATGTAAGGTATCTTCTATCTTATTTCCTTGCATGATACTTATGTTTTTTATTTCATTTTGCAAGAGGAATAATTCTAGTTTCAGATGTTCGAGGAGGACACTCTTGTCGAAGGGTTTCAGTTCTGATGTTAAAGATTTAAGTGACCCAATTCAAGACATTCACAAATCCAAGCTTCAAAAGATCAAAGTTCAACTTGGAAATCCAAGACTACGGCCAAGATAGTTATATGCAAAAAAATTCCATAATCACATATGAGGGAATCCAAATGCACTTTCAAGAAGAAGAATTCCCAAGAAAGCAAAGAATGAAGAAACCGATCAAAGGAGAGATAATTTCAAAAGAAGTAATGAAATTTGGATCTGGGTTACAAAATGATCCATTGCTGACAAGACGCCCAATCATCTTCACCAGCAAGTCAAATATCTTCAAGTCAAAGTCAGTGCATGTAAGGAAGGGAATAGAGGTCAATCCATTAAAGGAAAAATAATGCATAGTGGGCATGCTTAGTGGTCATTTATTGCACCCCACTTTCTTTCTGAGGATGCATTCATAATGGGTACTTATTGCCTACTATGGTAGTGGATTCCTTTTGCATTAAGGTAGATTCCTTCTTCTTTTCCCTAACCCTAACTAGGGAAAAGGTGGCACGATCTAGGCCATCAATTATTGTTTGATCCGGGCCACTCATTGTATTCGAGGACCTATATAAAGGCCTCACTTCTCATTTGTAAGGAGTGAATTTTGAGATTGTTGCTAAAGAGAAACTGAGACAATAAATTTTTCATTGTTGGTTTCATGGTGAATACTTAATGTGTTTTAGTGCTTTCTTGGTTTCATAATTCCGTCATTTAGTTTAGATAAGTAGGATAATGTTAGACGAAGTGTTGTGATTGCAATGATAAATATGATGGTGTTTCAATGAGTTCCTTTGTTTCATACTTTTGACATGTTACTGATTGTAAATCATTGTGCAAAGTTAGCCTGAACCTCATTCATGCATATGCTTAACTTCTATCATTTGCATACATTGTTCTTCATGATGGTATCCATGGTGGTATGAAAATCCTCTACATAAACCTTGAAGACTACACTGGTTCTCGTGTAGTTGTAGTATAACTCGGAAAAGAGAAACCTAGTTATTGGGAATTTGTCCACCAAAGTATTTACTATTACTATCATTTCCCTTATGAGTAGATTAAAGTTTCTGAAACCTACTTCCTTTTGCTTTCTGCATATTCTGAAAATTCCAAAATGGTGTTTCATTGCAAATCTTTTAAAACTTAAAAAGTAAGGCCTCTTGTGATATTCAGAAAACCACATTTACAACCGAGCTTATCCATGGTAAAGACCTGACACAGAAAAGGAACCTTGGAGTGACCTATATGATCTTCTCGCAATCTTAGCATATACAAAACTTTGATCAAGAGAGGATAAGATACCTTGGAGCTTTGTTCTAATATTTGGTGGGTCATAAAATGCACATCAACAGAAACTGGCTCTAGAAGGAGAGCATGCACATCAAATTGTTCATTTCACAATCAGAACCATCAAGTGAAGAAATCCAATTGGCTAGAAATTGTATGAGCTTTCAAACATCAAATTAGAGATACGTTAGATCTCTCAAAAGTGAAAAAATCCAGAAAAGTGAAAAATCCAAAAGCCAAAAAAAAATTAAAATTAAAAATCCAAATAAAAAAAAATGTCGATGGAGGAGTAGTCATTTCATATATCTTTCCATCAAGACAGTCTCCTAGTGGATATAGTTCAAATTCAAGAGGATTTAAATGCACACTTGTAACCCAAGAATTTGTCTCAGTTTGTCATACGAGGGAGGTGTCGGATTCATGAGACTACCAAGCATGAGGAGATGAATTTCTTGACCTTCTTGTTGAGGATAGATCTAGTGTTGTAAGGGAAGATTTTATTTTTGTAATTTTCAGAAGCTGAAATTATGCATAAGGCCCAATGATGATTACAATGGAAATGATTCTTTCTCAAGGTTCAAGTTGAGAATTCAAAATCAGATTGAGATTGGTAATATATGTCTCAAAGGTGTGTTTCTTCCCCATTGGTGTAAGATTCACAATGCATCTCACTCAAAATTCACTTGTCAAATTGGTGGAAAATACATCAATCAAGTTAGATATCGGCTTAGATTATTAGAATTACCATGGAAATGCATCCAAAATGAGCATCTCAATCCTACAAAAAAAATCAAAGCATTACAATGTCATCAGATTATGGAGGAAGAAAATTAGAAGATGGTACAATTGAATCAAGCATTCCAGTTGACGAAGATTGTTCCTACATCACACCTGAAGAAGAACTTGTTGGAGTCAAGATCAAAGAAGCCATAGAAGACCTTCAAGAAATGACAAGTCATATTCAACACTTGGAAGCATCAGAACATGAGGATCAAATGGTTATTCCAAGTGAAGAAAGAAAACTCCTTGACAGAGAAATTTTTTCTAGTAACTCTCATGAAGGAGAAAAATTTGATCAACGTTTGATATTGCAACACAAGGAGTTTCCAAAAGGATACATCCTTGACAAGGTAGTCCATTCACATATGCTAAGATGTAGGAATTGTTGATTGCCTTGGAAAAAAATGAAATATCATATTATGAACTGGCCACCACGATGCAAGAAAAATTGGACAACTAATTCGAATTGGTGTTAGGTCCAATAATCAAGATCCAAGGAGATTTTAGAAGAGATTGCAGAAGAAGAAATACTAGGCGATTTTAAAATTGATATAATAAAATAAGAATATGAAGAGCCATTTGGATTGGTGGTACACCCATTAACGAAGAAAAAAGAAGAAATAGTGGGTGAAATGTTCCATATTTTCAAATTTCTAGTTGAATCTCATCAAAACAAGCCTTCTATATAGTGTGAATTTGATCAACATATCTCAAGTGTGAGCGGTATGGTACACCACAAACTTCATCCTCCAGATGCAATATATGACAACAAGAAGGAATTTTTTCCCAAGAATGAAGATGACAAGGTTGTCTCTTTCCTTACTCTTAATTTTGAATGTTATGAATTTGATTACAAAAATTTAGGAAGAAATTTTTTTTATGGATTAATCATGATCCGAAGGAGTTACCCCAGTTGCTATCATTTCCCTTAGGAGTAGATTAAAAATTTTGAACCCTAATTCCTTTTGCTTTCCACATATTCTGAAAATTCCAAAAAACGTGTTGCATTGCAAATATTTTAAGATTGAAAATGTAAGGCCCCTTGTGATATTCAGTAAATCACATTTACCACTGAGCTTATCCATGGTCAAGACCTGACAAAGAAAAGGAACCCTTGAGTGACCTATATGATCTTCTTGTAATCTTAGCATATACAGAACTTTTATCAAGAGAGGATAAGATACCTCAGTGTTTTTATCTACTGTTTGGTGGGTCATAAAACACACATCAACGTAAACTAGTGCAAGAATGAGGGTAGTTTTGTGAAAGTCAGGGAATGAAGGATGTAAATAAATTTTTGAAAATCTGCTACCACTAACAAATCCTTCTTCCATGAAGTACGGAGTGCAATTCAACGAAGGTTGAGGATAGTCAATCCAAAGAAAATCTAGGACCGATTTAAAACCCTGCTTGCACAAAAGAAGGAGCACGATTTCATGAAAGTCATGGAATAGGGGAAATATTTGACAAGAGAAAAATCCTCTACTTCTCCAAAATGCTGCCCGTGAATGTCAGAGCGCATTTCAATGGAGTTGGGGAATGGTTAATGCAATAAGAAAATCCATGATGGAGGTGAAAATGCACTCAAGAGCATTGTGAGGTGAAGTTACTCCCATGTTAGGGAATTTTCCTAAGTGAAATAATCTAGCACAACCAACATATTACACTCGAGCGTGAATTCCACAAAGTCATGGAAATGTGGAAGAAGTTTCAAAGATAATCCATGAGGACTCCCCAATTGCACTCAATGTAATGTAGAAATTATGTAGAAAAGAAATCCACAACGTTCTTGACCGCGAATAGACACAAAAATTTGAGAAAATCTCGAAACCTCAAAAAAAAATTTAAAAAAAAAACTTGAAAATTTCCATGGAAATTATAAGGTTTGAAAATTTCAAGTCTTTGAAAAAACTCAAAATTTCATAAAAGTTTAAAAACTTGGAAAAATTGAAAACATGGAAAGTTTCGACAGCCTTGGAAATTTAAAAAATGGAAATTCTCATAAAAATTGAAAGCTTTAAAAAAATTTCAAAATCTTGAAAACTCGGACAAATTTTAAGGAATAAAAAATGGAAAACTTTGGAAAAATCAGAAATCTTGGAGCAATTGAAAATTTCAAAATTCAGAAATTATGAAAAGGTGAATTACTCAAAAATTTCAAAAAAATTTGAAATCTTGAAGAAATTTACAAATCTTGGAGAAATCAATCTCGAAAAAGTTAAAAATCTTGGGAAAATGGAAAATGGCGAAATTGAAAAAATTGGATTTTGGAATTATTTTGGACTGCATAAGTGAAAGAATGGTCAGACCTTTTTTCAAATGTGCACCCATGGATGAAACATAATGGTGAGGGGTTTTGGATAATTCAAGAAGAAGCGTGGAGCTTTGAATAAAAGCATGCAATTTTTGAAGTGAAAATGATAGAGAGAGAAAAGATGTTTCAAGGAGGGAGAAAAAATTATGGAGAGAGAAAGTTTCTCTCTGGAGGGAGAAATATTTTTTATCCAGGGTTCTATGAGTTGATTTTTATTCCCAGTGTGGAATGAGATGTAAAGTATCTTCTATATTATTTCATTGCATGATACTTATGTTTGTTATTTCATTTAGCAGGAGGAAGAATTCTAGATTTGGATATTCGAGGAGGACACTCTTATCGGAGGGTTCTGGTTCTGATGTTAAAGATTTAACTGATCCATTTCAAGACATTCACGGATCCAAGCTTCAAAAGGTCAAAGTTAAACTTGGAAATGCCAGACTATGGCCAAGATAGTTATATGCAAAGAAATTCCATAATCACATATGAGGGAATCCAAATGCACTTTCAAGAAGAAGAATTCCCAAGAAAGCATAGAAGGAATAAACCGATCAAAGGAGAGATAATTTCAAAAGAAGTAATAAAAATTGGATCTAGGTTACAAAATGATCAATTGCTGACAAGACACCCAATCATCTACACCAACTACTCAAATATCTTCAAGTCAAACTCAGTGCATGTAAGGAAGGGAATCAAGGTCAACCCATTCAAGGAAAAATAATGCATTTAATGCATAGTGGGCATGCTTAGTGGTCATTTATTGCACCCAACTTTCTTTCTCAGCATGCATGCATGATGGGTAATTATTGCCCACTATGGTAGTGGATTCCTTTTGCATTAAGGTAGATTCCTTCTTCTTTTCCCTAACCCTAATTAGGGTTGAGGTTGTAACCACCTGAATTTGGTCTGTTGCAACTATGGACCCTATTTTCCCTAAGTGTGATCATACCCTTGATATATGTCCAAACGACCCTATTACTGCTTGGCATAATTCTTTTAATCAATTTAATATCCTAGGTGATTTTTATCACTAATTTATATTAACTATTATAGCCATACAATTCAAATCAATTTTGACCAATCAAATCAAATCAAAATCAAACATGGCTATAGTATTTAATTATAAAGGAATTAAATAAATCCCTAAATCAAATACCCACTTGCAATTAACTCATTCCCCTAGCCTATTTACTCTAATTAAAATGGCTATAGTTCTCTAATTATTAAAAATCAATTTCATTGTTTAAATAATCAATTCCTATGTTTTTAAATGAATTAAATAAGTTTATTTCATTTATTAATATTCCCCTAAACCCCTGATGACATCATCATTTATTAATTAATTAATTATTTATTTTATTTATTTATTTTTATGTCATTAAATCCCTTT
>MU223344.1:1582695-1599988 GCA_018584345.1 Thuja plicata | reverse complement strand
TCAAGTTGCCGAGTTACATCATGATGAGCCAAGTAGAATATTAAGTGCTAAGCATCAAAGATGTTTAGTGCCAAGTAGAACAGTTTTTGCATCCATGTAAGGATTAATTCAAACTTTGATGTAAACGATTTAGGCTAACTTGTATGAGATTTGGGCAAACATTTGTACACATTTAATTTTTTTCTACTGAGTTAATTTTGCATTTAATTGTTTCTATACTATGCATGGCATGGAGCCAATCAGGAAATTAGTATGCATTGGAGGGATAAACAATAGATCTTGATCGTTGATATAGATCTCACTGCCAGATCTAAAAAGATATAATAAGATGGCTTCTAACCCTAAAAGTGTAGAGAGAGAGAAGTGTGTGAGAGCAAGAGATATATATATAGAGAGAGAAGTGTGTGAGAGAAGGAGATAATCAAAGAGAGAGAGAAGTGTGTGAGACCAAGAGACATATAAATAAGGGTTGTGTGTTCATGAGAGATGAACAGTAAGTCATTTTGAGAAGAAGCCTAGATCAAGAAGAATGATAGAGCAGTGATAAACAGAGTAAAGACATATCAGATTGAGAGATCATAGAAGGTATTAGAAAGAGAAGATCTATCATCAACATCTGAGTGCTAACAAAGGATCACTACTTGGAACATTCTAACAAGTGTATCAGGTTAAATCTCTTAATAGAGTGGTTTTAGCAGACCGTTTCAAATTGCTTAGCCGAGTGTTTAATTCACTATAAGTTGAAATCCTTTAACAAGGTAGATTGTAATGATCTTTAGTTCTTAACAGAACATACCTTTAACCATGTGGATTTCATGTTGTAATCAAACTCTTGGAGCCCTAACAGGCACACTTTATTGCTGCAATAGTGAAGATTTTGTGGGTGTCATCCCCACCCTATTTTTACCTATTTGGGTTTCTCGGTTACCAAGTTTTGTGTTATGAGTTACATATTTGATGTTATTGATGCTATTTCATGTTAGGTTAAATTCATATATGTATGAATGTGAATCAAGTTTTTTAAGTGGTTAAGTTTTAAGATCTGATTCACCCTCCCCCCCCCTCTCAGTATCTTGCCTTCCCATTCTTCTACTTCCAACAATTGGTATCAGAGCACAGTTCACCTACAAAATCTTTTAATCAGCTTGTGAGCACAGATCTTGAGATGGAGGTTTACAAGTTGGGTAAATTCATTGAGAATTAGCAGATCAAGATTCAGCTAGAATTACATCAAATTGAGATAGCAAGATAGGAATTGAAGAAATCATTGACAACTAGGAAAGATTTGGCCAAACAAATGAATGATACTCATTATCAGGAAGATGACACTGCAAATCTATTTTAGAATGGAGATTCTACTAAGAGCAATACAGAAATTGTAGATCTACTAGAAAAGAACAATGCACTATCTGAAGAAGTTAGAAACTTTTAAAGAGAACAAGAAATGTAGACAGTGAGACTATGTGAAGTAGTGGAACAAAAGAAGAAATCTGAAGATGAAAAAGCTATGGTAGAAGAAGACAAAAGAGTGATAACTATCAGACTTGATGAAAGGACATATGATGTGTAAATGATGACAGTCAATCAGGTTGACATGGAAAATCAACTACTACTTGCAAATTAGGAGATTAGTAGGAAATATATGGAAATGATAAATCTAGGATCTGAGAATAATCAATTAAAAGATGATCTGAGATCTGAGAAAGAACTTAATGAAAGGTTGAACAAACCTAATGAATCTTAGACTCATTTTGAGAATCTGATGGAAGCATCTAGAAGGTCAAAGGATTCTTCTGGATTAGGTCACACTTAACCAAAGACATCTACTAAGAAAGGAGAATCAACTAGAAATGGTGAAAGGAGGAATGCAAAGACAAAGCACAACAAGCCTGTTGGACACCACTATGGAAAACCAGGTCATATAGAAGACATTTTCCAAAGCAAGAAAGCTAAGTCCAATCCTAAACCTAAGTTCAATGGTTATTGTTTTAATTGCAAGAAATTTGGACATAAAGCACATGATTGTTGGGCTGAAGCAAGTGATGCACCCCCAAACCAAGATTTAATGGTTATTGTTACAAGTGTCAGAAACATGGTCATAAGGCACAAGACTGTAGATCCAATGCTAAATAGAAATGGACATCAAAGACACAAAAAAAAGGAATCTAAGAGAGGTAACACTTACAACTGGGAATATAATACAAGGCAGATTTGTCATTACTGTGATGAATATGGACATGCACCTGAAGATTTCTTAAAGACACATGTTAGAGGGAAATCTAAGAGTTGGATGAATGGAAGCTTAGACTATTTTATTTTTTTGAAGATAGGTCACATTAAGAGAGAGTGTAGGACAAGAGTTCATGCTCCTACTATTAAAGAAGTAAGATCACAAATGAACTGGACATGGACAAGGAAAATAGAGCCGAGCAGCAGTGAATCTACTAAAGCCAAGGTCACCCAATCCAATGGATCAGGTGATCACACCATGTCCAACTAAGAAATAGAGGTATGTAAGGAATTGCATTTAAATTTCAAATCTTACACCAGTTCCTAATATGTAAATGTGCCAAAGTCCATATATGCATATGTTAAGATGCACCAGGACATGTTTGAGACAAGTGTCGAGAAGAGCTATCTGCACTATAGGTGCCAAGTAGGTTGGCCAAGTAAATTGTGATGTTAAGAAAAGTAGTATGCAAGTTGTGTTAGTCAGCTAATGATAGCTAGCTTTCACTAACCTAACAGGAAAAATATTTAATGCTTACCTATCTTGACCTTTTGAGTCTATATAAGGATGAACGATCTATTATTCACTTTTACCTTGCGATTTTTAGCATTCATAGAGTGATCATAGAAGTTTCAGATTTGATCTTAGCAAATTTTGTTTCGATAATTTTGTCAGTGTGCCATCAGCAACCCTAAGTTGAATAGTACAAAGTGATTATTTGCTGAGGTACTCTGTTCTTCATTTTCGAACCCTAACTTCAAGAGATTATGGTTGCAAGTTCTTCCACACCAGTCAAGACAATGGAGGAGGATTTGAATCAAATTAAGCTACTAAGGAGTGATGCATGTGCACCACCAAACTTTCTTGTCATCCTCGAAAGTGCAATCTTGAGTGATCTAAATGGAGCCCTCTCATCGATCCCACCAAAGGTACCTATGATTCATGATGTTAGATCTTGTTACATGGTTAAAATTGGCAAATTGGGTGATAGCGAATTGAGAAAATCGTATGACAAGTTGTGTGAAAATGGAATTTCGAAAGACTAATTCAACCATTTATCCGACAAAGGGCTAACTCATGCCCTATATTGTTTGATAGAATTCAAGGATGAATGGATTAAGGTTTTCCTAAGCTGGGTTCATAATATGCATATGTGGACGGACAATGGACTAGTAAAGATCATAAAAGATATTATTCATAGAGTTACTGCGTATCCTATTATTAGTGGTAAGCAAACTATGAGAGATCAAAGTAAAGAAGAGATAGAAGCTAACACTGGAGCTATTAGGAACAACAGAGGAATGACTATCTCTACAATTAAAGACTATAACTTGACTTTGGAGTGAGTGTGATTGCTCACAAGTTCTATCAGTTGAGCTGACTGGATAGTGTTCCCTGTATAGCCATGGACCAGGCATGGAAGATACTAAAAAAGAATCACACCTACGACCTTGTCGAGATGCAGTTGACACAACTAGCTGAGAACTTACTATTAATCAGGAAAGCAAAAACCTCATCATTTAATTTTGGCTCTTTGTTAATGTGTATATTCTTTTATGTACAGAATTCATTTCCTACACTAGGAAATATTGTCTAGGAGAATGATAGACCCATCACTTTACAAATTAGTGAATGTATTCAGAAATTAGGCAATAATGTCAATCATATTATGGGAAGTTATTTTGTGGAATTCAAAAAGAGAAATATTTTTCTTAGTTGATACAGAGTACACCTATATTTAGGTTGTGACACCTAGGGTATCATGGCTGGAGCCATTTCCCTGTGAAGTTAATATTGATGAACCATCAATAGCTATCACAACACTTCTATGAGAGGAGATTGATACTAAAGCTAAAAGAGTTGGAAATTTTGATGAAGCAAAGGCAAAGATTTTGGTGAATCTTAAAGCAGGAACCATGGAAAGAAAGAGGAAAAAGATTGTGAAAAATCTAAAAAAGATGGTTGGCTTGCCAAGTGATGAAGAGCTAGAGGATGCACCTCTAGAAATTTCTACTGGATAAGGAGAAGATGTGTCCAAGGAACAAGAAGTAGAAGTAAGTGAATCTGAAGAAGAGATTACTATCAAGGCAAAAGGGAAGAAGCCAACAGTAGTAAATATAACAAAGCCAAGTAAAGCAAAGCCTAGAGTTACCCCTCCCATTTCCAATCATCCAAGGACAAGGGCATTTTCTGCCACATTGCCAGTAGAGAAAACAAAAGTCTATGCAAAGAAGATTGGTGAAAGTAGTTCTAGTTCGAAGACAAAATTTGCAACAAAGGCTATGCCGAGCCTACAAGTTAAGAAACCAAGAAGGAAACTGCATTTGGATCCAAAAAGTGACAAAGACAAGATAGGAACTGATGAACCTAGCAACATACCAAAAAAATCATTCAAGAGACCCACAAATATTAATGAGGTATGTGAAAACTTGAGAAATTCTATAGGGTTATATGGTTTTAAGTTTATCAAGTATGAAACAATGAAGGTAGAAGATAAACATAAGGTTCAGGAAGCTCTCCTAGACATGATGTGTAATTTTAAGTTAACACCTATAGAAATAGGAAAAAATGTGTCGAGTGAGTTGTATGAATTTCTATCTGGAAAGTGGCAATTTGCACTCACAACTGAGAGACAAATAAGAGAAGGCACTTTAGCTCAAGTCATTCCTGAGCTAACCAAGAAATAGAGAGAAAAATTTGTAGAAGAGTATAAGCATAAATTCATACCTAAATAGAGAGGTTGTGCTATTTTGAAGAATGATATTGAAGGGATAGTACAGTAGATTACTAGGATTTGGAAGGAAATTTTTGGATTGATTGCTCCAAAGGATAAGAAAACTGATGAAGGAACATCTGAGCTGAAGGCTAAAGAAACTAAATCCACCCTTGTACCACAAAAATCAATAGTTCACATTTCTACTGAGCCTAGGAAGACTGGAACAGA
The DNA here is from genome assembly GCA_018584345.1 of Thuja plicata. Classification (NCBI taxonomy): domain Eukaryota; kingdom Viridiplantae; phylum Streptophyta; class Pinopsida; order Cupressales; family Cupressaceae; genus Thuja; species Thuja plicata. The sequence continues at coordinate 1,594,814 of MU223344.1, read as the reverse complement.
TGAACAATGTCAAATAGAGACAGTTAAGACTGTTGATCTAACTATTGACAGTCCAATTGATGTGACAATTGATAATTTTAGCAATCTAGATGTCGAGGGTCAGGATGAGCTAAGGGACTCAACTATTGAATAACCTATCAAGGCAATTGAGACTGAAGAAGAGAAGGGTATAGAGGAAGAAGAAGAGAGAACTTAAAAGGAATCTTAGGATAAGGATGCTCAAGAAGAAGTAGAAAAGGAGAAAACAATTGAACTAGAGGTAATTGTATAGCATTCACCTATTTTAGAGGTTGTAAATTTAGTTCTAGATAGTAGTGAGGATATAAGAGATACTGAAAGTGAGCCTAAAGAACAAGAAGTAATGCAAGTGCTGGTTGATCTACCACACTCTGCATCATCAACTCCTACTGGAACTAAGACAAGAAGTATCCCTAATCACCAGGCAATTTGGACTGAACTAAAATATGTAATGGTGTCAACTACTGAATCTAGAAAAGGTATTGTAGAAATGAAGCCGAGCAGTAGTTCACATGAATTCAAGAGGAGAAAAGTTATGAGGAAGAAGTCTCTGATTCTAGATGTCACATTAGATGAAGTTATTGTGATTTCACCATGGGATCCCAAAGTTTTTTATTATGAACAGATTGAGACTCTTCAGGAGTTACTTAAGAGGAAGAAAAGATAGGAGGAACTAAAAAGGGAGCATAAGCAAAAGCAAGTGTTACATGATATCAAAGACATATTTGTAAAGGATTTTGAAATGGAAGATGAAAACCCTCAAGCCCCTATTATTGAAAAGTTAGTTCATGTTGTGCAAAAGGTAAATGATGATAATGTTGAGGCCAATGAGAAACTGTTGCAATGGTTCGAGAAGAAATTTGAGAATAAGGTACTAGCAAAAATCTCAGGAGAGATTGTAGTAAAACAAGTTGAACTTTCTTCTCTAGTAGAAATTTTAGGAGTTACAACAAATGTTTATTCTTTGTATAAGAGGTTATCTGATTTTGAATTCTTCACAAAGGATAATCTACAAGCTTTAGAGAAATTGCAACTTGAACTAAAGTAAACTATAAGTTCACTGAGTATGGATTGTAGCACTAGCTCCTTACATTTTAATAGGTTGACTTATGCACAAAGGAGGATAGCTGAGCTGATGGCTGAAGATGGTCAGATTAGGACCAAACTGATTACTATTCAGACAAGTCTGATACCTCATCTGGAGGTCATTTAGAAAGAAATTTCATCTACAAATGAATTGATTAAGAGAGATTCTCATCTCTCCACTACAGAAAGCTTAGTAAGTCTAGATGCTGAGCTAGAAGTGAAAATAGAGGTTATGAAGTTTGTCAAGGATAGTTGGGACTCTACATTTGAGTCTACCTTACAACTTCATAAAATGTTTTTGGACAAGTATAACTTGACCCCACCAACAATCAGTGACAAAAACAAGGGGGAATTTGATAGGACTGACAAGGATACATCATAAGGAGATCAGTACATGTATCCATGTATTTTTTTTTTTAAGGCATGTATACTATGTAAAGTTTTGTATGTAGTAGGATGTACATTGCTAGGGGGAGTACAATATGTACTTGGGAAATATTTTGGATGGAATGAATTGTAATGATAAGTGTGTTTTTGCCACTAATATCAAAGGGGAGATTGTTAATCCCTAAGTTATGTTGATGATTAGTGACCCACACTTAGTCATTTACTTAGGTAGTTTTAGTTGGTTAATCATTATGGCTGAGCTAAACATTCAAGGTTGAGAAACATTTCCGAGAAACATTTTTGAGCAATTCTCAAGTTGTTGAGTTACATCATGCTGAGCCAAGTAGAATATTAAGTGTTGAGTGTCAGAGATTTTTAGTGCCGAGTAGAACAGTTTTTGCATACATGTCAAGACTAATTCAAACTTTGATGTAAACAGTTTAGGCTGAATTGTATGAGATTTTGGCCAACATTTTCACGCATTTAATATTTCTCTACTGAGTTAATTTCACATTTAATTGTTTTATACTATGCAAGGCATGGAGCCAATCAGGAAATCAGTATGCATTGGAGGCATAAACAATAGATCTTGATCGTTGATCTAGATCTCACAGCTAGATCTGAAAAGATATAATAAGATGGCTTCTAACCCTAAAAATGTAGAGAGAGAGAGAAGTGTGTGATATATATATATATATATATATATATATATATATATATATAGAGAGAGAGAGAGAGAGAGAGAGAGAAGGGTTGTGTGTTCATGAGAGATGAACAGTAAGTCATTTTGAGAAGAAGCCTAGATCCAGTAGAATGACAGAGCAGTGATAAGTAGAGTAAAGACATATCATATTGAGAGATCACAAAAGGTATTGGAAAGAGAAGATTTGTCATTAGCATCTGAGTGCATAATGAAGGATCACTACTTGGAACATTCTAACAGGTGTATCAGGTTAGATCTCTTAACAGAGTGGTTTTAGCAGACTGTTTCAAATCTCTTAGCCGAGTGCTTACTTTATTGTAAGTTGAAATCCTTTAAAAAGGTAGATTTTAATGATCTTTAGTTCTTAACAGAACATACCTTTAACCAGGTAGATTGCATGTTGCAATCAAACTCTTGGAGCCCTAACATGCACACTTTATTGTTGCAGTAGTGAAGATTTTGTGGGTGTCATCCCCACCCTAGTTTTACCTATTTGGGTTTCTGGGTTACCAAGTTTTGTGTTATGAGTTACATATTTGATGTTATTGATGCTATTTGATGTTAGGTTAAATTCATATATGTATGAATGTGAATCAATTTGTTTTAAGTGGTTAAGTTTTAAGATCTGATTCACTATATATTTGTGTGTGTATAGGTATATGCATACATACATATATACATACATACATCTACATATAGATACATCTATACATATACATGTGTACATGTTCATATATCAATTTTGGTAAATTAATTTTCATAATTCTAATATATTGCCAAGAATTTTGATGCTTCAATTGACTATGATTTCTATTATATTTTTTTAAAATTTTCTTATTAGAAGCTATAAATAGATATTTTTATTTGTCTTTCTTAAAGTATAGAATAAAAACTATATCTATTATCTTTATATTTCCATTGCTTCTACTTTTGTGATCTCCATCACTTCTAATGACATATATCACTACACATACCACTATCATATTGTTGACATCACAAGGTGGGTATTTGTGATGAGAAAATCCCTACTCAAATCACACTAACATTATGACTAGGTCTCCATATGGTAACTCTGATAGAAATATTATGAAAAAAGATTAATAAAACTCATAGAGAGAAAGATAACAAAGAATTTAATGATTGGAAGTTCATATTTGAAACAAATATTTTATTGAACAAACGTTCATTATTTTATGGTAATAGATTCATAAGAAATAAATATGATTGATAGGAAACAAACCATAAAATCTAACAAAACAATCTTTCAATGTTACTCCCTTGGCAAGACCTTTACAATGAAAGTGATTCTCTAGGAATAAATATTTATTTCTATAACAAAATTGATCAAACATTCACCCTTTTCATAATGCAACATTTCTACACTTCACTTGGTATTATCCTTCACTATTGTTTATCTAGTGGCGGATTGTTCTTTTATTTTCAACAAACTCCTCAATAAAATCACCAAATGCAATAATTTACTCAATTATATATTCAAAAATAAGAATTTTTGAAATTTCCACTTGTATGCACTGGTCATGCAACTTCTTTTTGGTTTATATAGCTTTCGAAGAGTCTATTTGACTTCTTATCTATGCATTAGAAAAGATTTCACATGGAGAACTTCCATAAGACTATGCAATCATTCTTGTATTGATGGGAAGTTTGAAATCCAACTAAATAAACCAAAATCTAAAAACAAAAAAAATTACAAAGAGAACGATGCTCATGCATCATCTGTACATGTTTTGTAATTTGGAAATGATATATATGTAGATGCCAAGAAACCACAACATGCATGCTCTTTAAACCAAACTATAAAGGTAGATACCCTCCATTGTGTGGCACTTGTTTTGTATTTTTTTGTCTAACTTATGTTCTATAAAATAATGAAAAATAAATTAGATTATTTTTGCATACAAGTGGTTCCTTTTGTTTCATTTTCAATAATTTCTCATACTTTAAAAGTTCTACTAATATTATTTGATTAAGTTTTTAATGTTGTATAGTGTGAAAATCAACTGAAATTTTAAATATTAAATTATTAAATATCAATGAAAATTTTATAAGGGATTGAAGTTAGATGTTCAAATAATATTTGTTTGTATTAGGATAGTAATAACAAGTTACAAATAGGTTATAAGTATATTGGTTAAATAAGCTATAGATCACTTGAATCTTGTACACTTGCACACTAATGAGTATGCTATGAGATAACCTAATTTTTATATAGTTTTATATTATACAATTATGTTACTAAAATGAATCTCTTTCATTAAAATTTCTATCCATTTTTATTTTATATTTTTTCTTTATGTTTCATGCATACTTGAAGTTCTAGAATTATATTGTTTTTATTAATGAATTTCAAAGAATAATCTAACACATATGTTGAATAAATTTTTATGTTCTACTTAGTATGTACACATGATAGGTAGATATAGGTTCTATTATTTATTATCACCTTTGAAGATTACAATAGTGAATGTTTATTATTAAAATAAGTAAGGATGTGACCCAATCATTATAGATCTAAAACACCATAAAAAAAAAATTGGTACAAAGAAACAACAACAAAGTAACCCAAGTTGTAACCAAGAAAGGATGGGATAAAATGAGACAACCAAATAAACATTTACATATTTCATCAATTTCAAATTTTTAAATCAACTAGATTTGTTACCAAAAAAAAGGACACAAAGGAAAATACAATTGTTACCCAGAATTTAACTAATTAGGATCGGGACAAGGACATGTTGGTTTTTGTGGTTGCCCTCCCTCTAGGTACCTAGACAAATAAGTTTTCTAGGGCCTAGTAGCCTATACTAGGATAAAATTGGCTAAATAAAAAGGTTTGAGAAGGGTTTGGTTGGAATGCGAATCTCTCAATATTATTAACTATTATAGGGAACCATTCCCCCCCCCTAGCTAGTCAATTAAATCTATTATTGAATATTTTCTTATGTTAATAAGAGACTTTGATCAATTTAAATTAACTCATTCTTTCCGATAAGGCAATAAGGTACTAGATATTTTAGCCAACATTATGGTTGGTTTTCTATGTATCTTGAAAGAGTGGGATATTTATGATATGATCTTAGTGAATCTCCAAATATTTCTTCACCATTATTATGAGGCATACAAAGCTCAAGGGGTTTTGGGAAATGATGAAGGATGGCATGCTTCATAGTGTCCTTAGTAGGACATCATTTATGTGTTATGTGCCAAACTTTCCTAGTTTCTTTTTGCATTTTTTCATCTTTCTTGGCTCATCATTGTCTGAATTGCAGACATGTTACATTTGGGAATTTCATAAGAGGGTAAGTGCAAGAAGTTGAGTCCACTTCTAGTGGAACTTTTTGCGCATGAAATCCACTAATGTTTTTAAATTTTTAAATAATTTCTAATAAAACAGTTCAATAAGTGTGAGATAACAAGTTTCCTTATTTTTATAGCATTAATTTATTTTCATATTTTAAAAAAAAAAAATTATATGAAATCAAACCACACACAATTATTTTCACTTTGAAAAAAAATAAAAACTCAAAAACTATGAGTTTAGGTTAACTTATGCTTGTCGTACATGAGGGTTTTAAAAATTAAAATTACACCCAATAAAAGAATAGTAATAAAAAATATATTCAGTAAAAAATTACAAAAAATATGTTGATCAATATTGAGTGTCTTAAAAGTGATATTTCAAAAGTATTAAAAAAAATACTTTCATTTAGGTCAAATTATGGTTGTCGTACATAGGCATGGAAGATATAAAAAAGGTGATTTTTAAATATTTCTTTTTGGAAATACCTACTGAAATCCAATTTTTATTATCTAGATATTAATATAAATTGCATATTGGAAAACTAGACTTTGAGTAATACATTGCATATTACTGGCTTTTCTTAAGGTTCAATGTTTAAGTGCTTCAAAGTTTTTGATCAATTGGGATGAATTTTGAAAAATAGGGAAAATAGTTCAACTTTTTGGCCAAAAAGTGGACTTAACTTCTTTTTGGCACTCAATATGGGGGGGGTGGATATAAATTGATTGGAGTCCATCATTTATGAAAAATGGCAGAAAAATCAAGCTATGTGGAGTGTGCTATTGGAGGGGGGACTTAATGGTTCTATCGAAAAGATTCATGGGGTGGATGCTCTTCTTACCGAGGCCTTTCCTCATGGCTAGAGGTAGGGAGTGATATGTGTGTATGGTATGGACCTAGAGGCTAATGAGGAGATAGTAGATAAAGTTTCTAGCACCCTTATGAGGGGATAAAATTCTATAGACATAAAATGAGTGCCACATAGGTCATAGAAATTTGTTTCCTTCCTAATGAGAGGGGGGAATTTAAAAACAATATTGATGATTAGTGGGAGATAATATTGCTTCTAAATAATTAGAGGGATATCACTAAATTGCTCATGTATTACATCACCCTTGACAATATATTTTGTAGCATATTTAGCTACCACTTTGATATTTTGAATCATTTGTGTCATGAAAAATACATTTATTTTCCTTTTTATCTATTTTTGTCATTAAATAATAGTATAAAGGCCCATAGAAAGAATTATTCTTCCCTATCATTCATGAAGGCTTACTTTTGTTAATCATGGAGTATTCCAGTGCTCTCAATATTTAGAGCAATCCCTTCGCTAAAAATTGTATTGAATATATGAAAAATGTCGCTATCCATACTTATTCGGATAAGGTGGTGGACTCTGAAGGTGATGGGATTTATCATATTTATAAGAAGAAGGCCCCATCATCATCTAAACCCAACACCTCTTCTAGAAAAAAACTAAAAAAATATTATCTGATCAGGATGAGGACCTAGATTATGTACTTGACATATTGGACCCTAGTAATGATGTGAAGGGAAAAGGTGTGGCAAGGGTTTCCAAGTCTAGTGGTAAAGGGAAATCAAAGATTTTTTTCCCCTGTATGTCAATGTTAGAAAAAGAAACACTAAATATAAGTATAAACCCTATGATGATATGGGTCTTCCATTGGAGAATAAAAGTGCTAATGATTTATTGCCCATAGATCATGGTGGGATTACCCATAAGGACATGGTTTATCTATTTAGTTGGATTATACACAAGATAAATATATCAAAGATAAAACTAATCCTTCTACTAGGAGCCTTGATAGCTCATTCTAGAAAATATACAATACCTTGCTAGTAGGGTCAATGATTTTAGGGAGGACAATCAACAAAACACAACAACACTAGAATATGAATTGCATATTCTGTAGTGAAGTCTAAATGTGGTGGTGTCCATGAGAAAATCTACCATAGATAACACAAGTGATGGTCTTCACAAACTCAATTACTAGGCTAAGGATCTCCATGCCATGTCTAAGGGACCTCCTCCTACTAGTGCTAAAAAAATTGTTAAGAAGGGGAAGGTTGTCAACATGGTTAATCAGAAGAGGTGGAAGAATTGTATAGAGGATGTGAATGCTAGTGTGGATGAGATGACTATGCCTAGTCCAGTGACAAGAATGCACAATAGAGATAATGGCTCAAACTCTATTGAAAATATAATTGGGAATGTTAATATATTATTTAGTACAACATTCATAAGAATGGGAAACTAGTAAATATGTTGTAGGCATGAGGTCTAGTCTACTTTTTTTATCTTGGTTGTTTTTCTAATGGGTTTGAATGCTTTGATTATTTTGGGTTGGTTGTCATTTGTTTTGTTGATAGTACCTATATAGTTTTTGATTCATCCAGGGACAATGAGAACTCACTGAGTCCAACTGATACTTGCAACAAGAGTCACACAACATAAGAACAAGAAAACAAGAGGAAATGAATGCAAGATCAACCTTCTTATTATTGAATGATCAGTTACAAGAAAAAATACAAGAAGTGATACTTTCTAGTCTTATAAGCCTCATTCTAGAACCTTGAATAGGTTTTATATTTATACCATCTTTAATCAATAATGACTACATGAATGTTATGTCGATACTTTCTTCCATCTGATCTATTGATCACAATCCTGCAACTGCTAAGCTACTCTTCTATTGTGTGTCTCTCTTGTGTCTTATAGAAAACAATTACAAGAGTATATAAAGAATTCACAAACATCAGGCTGACCGCAAACGATTACATTTCAAAATAAAATGAAAATGTATTACATAGATAGGTCAGGACCAGAAATCATATGGACCTTCATCCAACAAGTGAAATATGAAACATGATCGCTCAAATAGGTTAGCCACAATGGTAACATGATTGAGAAATAATCTATTAAGCTTATCCAATTGGGAAAACCTTCATCAGATCAGAAAACATGAAGACTTGATGGAAACAAGAAGAATAGGGTAATCTTGTGAAGAATTTGAAAGATATCGATTGCAAAGTAGCCAAATGATGTGTGATCTTAGAAAAATTTATATCATGAATCTGTTAAAATACTATAAGAATTGTAGCCTCTGAGAATATGTACAAAATAATCATAGAAACAAATACAACAATTGATCAAATAGAAAAAAAAAAAAAAAAAGGAAACAATTTTTTTTGGTTGATGCAAGATTTCAAAGATCCCAAGATACTCCTACATCAATTTTAGACATTGTTAATTTTTGTATCTTTTTATAGACTTTGGGTTTTTGGTCCCTATAAAACTTTTTTTCCCCTTTAATCAAAACAAATTAGGATCGACTTGCTCCAATATTTCTTTTAAGAATTTCCAAAAATATGAGAAAGAAAGGGAGGGTTTTGTTAGGCTTCCAAAGAGTATCTATGACACAATGAAGATAAAACTAGTATAGAGGGAGGTGTTAAAGGTTATAATGAAGTATATCACCCTAGAAAAACATTTCTCCAAGGCCTTTTGTCACCACTTTTTCTTCCTTGATCATTGTAGGCACTAGGTATGGATTTCTTTTCGATTCTATTTGATGCCATCCCTGAACTCTTGCATAAAGGACCATAGGAGTAATCCAGCTAAGAACCCAATACTTCATGAGGATATTATTGTTTTAATTTATGATTATTTTAAGGAAATTATTTCCCTATCCAATATTCCCCCAATCTCTTTTCAATATGAGAAATAATTTTGAACTAGATACCCTAAGTAGGAAGAATAGAACAAGAAGATAGAGGAGGAGGAGTTTGTTCCTCCAAATAAGAAAAAACTAAATACCATAGCTAGTTTAAAACTATTACGTATTGGAAAAGTAAAATCAAAGGTTATAGATAAGTTATTTTCTCCTTCCCTCGGCTTCGCAAAATTAAATACTAAAGAAAATAATTTTGTTGCTCCCCAGGGTGAGGGGGAAGCTATTATAATGGATGATACTCGGTGTGGGTCTATAAAAGAGGTCTCCTTAACCTCCTCAACTTTGATTGATTGGTGTTAGTGATGAGAACACAAGATAGGGTAGCAAAGGAAATGTATTATGGAGAGAGGAATAGAATAATTTAGTGGCTAAATATCTAAATAAATATGTAGAGGCCATGAAGAAGCTTAAAAGGGACTATGAAAGAAAAGTATCTTCATTTGAGGGAAAACTAAAGAATATCAAGGATTCCCTCTAATCTATTATTAGCCTAATTCATAAGGTTATTAAGACCACCACAAAAAGCATGAATTCCATGGTGACAAATATGGAAAATGTGTACTGGGAACGGTTGGTTGTGCAACTGGATATTGATAAGGAAAAAGGCCCAAAGGAGTCAACGACGCACATCAAGAGAACTAGGGAGCATATGAAGAGAAAGGGAGGGAAAATACCTCAATATATAGAAGATATAAATAAGGTAGCACATAACATGAATTAGATCATGATGGAGGTTTCCAACAATCTAGAGAGTCTGGGTTAATTTATTTTACTCTTCCATAGGATTTTCTTGTTTCGTTTTGTTGTTTTTGGCTAGTTTTTTGCTGTCGATTTCCTTGCTTATATTTTCAATACTTAATCTAAAGGGTTTCGGGTCCCTTCAAAACTTATTTTTACTATGATAAAAAATAAATTGGGATCATGCAATCTTATAATCTGACAAATTCATTTTTGCATCTTTTTCTTTACTTTTAATAACTATCCAACTAGAGTTGTTATCTATATAGGTAGGCACAAATGAATAGAGATATTTAAATTATTTAGAGTCCCTGTATGAGGGTAAAATATGAATTGAATAAGGTATGAAATGAATACAATAAAGATATAGAATATTATTACTATAAATAATATATTTACTAGAGGAAAAAACAATAGGATGAACATCAATAAAGTAAAAAACAACAAGATGAATACCACCAAGGGAAAGGATAGAATAATCATGAATACTATCAACAACCTACTCATAAGGGACACAATTATCTTACAAAATAAAAACAACTTGAGAGGATGGATTTGAGATATATTAATCATTGTAATCATCAAGAAAAAATATAAGATGTTCATGTCGAGAATTAGTTGACCAAGAGGAGGGGCATTAGTGTCCATCCATGGGAAATTTTGTAAGGCACTTGAAATCATCTGATATGAAGAATTAAACTACAACTATAAGGATAGATAAGGAAATCTCACCCAAATATCTAAAAAAAACATCAATAAAAAGAGGGGGTCAGAAGGTGGATAAGGAGAGGAAAATAAACTCACATTCATTCACAAATATCTAAAATATCTCCCCTATGTGTAAAAGAAACAAAACCAATACAAAAGAAACCTATAGTAAAGAGGTATAATTCCATCTTAGCTAACACTATAGGGAGCCTGTAATACCCCTGTAACCTTAACATGATTGTATTGTTATTTTTAGATTATTTTAATTGTGGTAAGACCTTTTGATGCCTCTTGTAGTGCTTACATATTTGTGATACTTACCTATTTTACTCCAATGGTTTGTTATAATGTTTTCATAATATAGCACCTGTTGAACCAAATGTTAGACATAATATCTTAAGGGATATTGTTTTGTTAGTTCATATCCACTTACGTGTTGAAGACCTTTCCTGAACTATCTATATTTAGGATATTATGTGATATGTGCTTGAGGGATATATAAGTGATTGTTATACCTTCATCTATTAAGGTTACTTTGGATGAATCATGCATTTTACTTGGTGCTTCAATATGTTTATCATGATGTTGATGACTAGGCTAAGGTAATTGTGACTACTAGTGGTCTCTTTATGTGATATTCTATTTATGGTTTATGATTTAAAATAATCAACCTATCCCCTCTCATTGATAAGTTATTGTGGATATACGTATAGTTATAGATTATTTGAAAATTAAGCAAAAAAAAGTTTTACAGGGACCCAAAACCCAACAAGTAGAGAATTACAAAGAAAGAAAATTATCCAGCAGTAGAATCAGCAAAAAAAATAGGAGGGGGAGAGAAGGCACCCCTCACCAAATAAAAAAGACTAAAGAAGAAAAAAAATAGAAAAAAAACTTAATGCCAACCTTTCAAACCCTAGTGGGTTTCATTCATCCTGATATCTAGCTCAGTCATTTTCATCACACTAGTCTTTAACTCCAATATCTCCTTGCTGGAATGAAGTATTATGGTTCATCTTCGCTTTGGTTAAATAACTAATTATAGCTTCGTACTAGTGTTCCATGATAATAGTAATTGATTATTGAGATTGATTTAGAACTAACCTAGGACATTTATATCATATTTTTTATGGACTACATTTTCTAGATAGTTTGTTGATGATATGATTCAAACACACAAATTATGTTTCCAGTGACTTAGATATATTCTTTATGGTTATGATTATGTTTTGCATTGATACTCATGAGTTGATTATCTCTCTTTTGTTATTTGATTTGATTATCTATAAATTTTGTTTATCTTCTAAATTATATGATTTTATTATGAGATAAAACCAATAAATTATGATTCCAGCTCTTCTTTATGTTGACGCTACATGTTTTGTGTATGTTTCTCTCA
>MU223344.1:1544789-1561724 GCA_018584345.1 Thuja plicata | reverse complement strand
ATAAAAAAAAAAAACATCAAATAATAGTAAAATTACATTAATTTAACATAAAAAAATTAAAAAAACATTAAAAAACATTGAAACAACATTAAAAAAAAAAAAAAAAAAAATTCCTACCTATTTTCGGCCAAAGAACTCCTATTTCACTCCTCAAATCGTGGAAGGCGCTTAGTGCAAATGAGCCGCTCTAACCAAATTTTGGGGTTTATATAGATTTTATGGGTTCCGGCCGAAACCAGTCCGGCCGAACAGGTCCGGCCGGACCAGGTTCGGTTGGAACCCTTCTGCCACATCGACGCCACTTGGTGCCGTGTGTGTGCTACGTATGTCTGGCCGAAACTGGTCTGGCCGAAACATGTCTATTCAAAATAGGTCCGGCCAAAACATGTCAAATGGTCCCAAAGTGTGACACAGTTCCATACTTTTACCCAAGGGTAAATAGTGTGTAGACCTATTTCTAGAGCCAAGAGTTGTTTTGAAGCATAGTTTCCTTGATTGAGCCTATGGATGCACAATAGAGTTGAGAGGGATTGGAGAGTGTTTGAATTTGTTGGAGAGATCTAGGTGAAGATGAGTAACCATCAGATTTATCTTTGTTTAGAGTAGAGATAAGTATTCCAGAAAGATCATAAGAAAGGCATTGACAAGAGAAAGAAAGCTCTTCTAAGTTAGATCTCCCCATCATATATATATATATATATATATATATATATATATGAACATGTATTTCCTCTTTGTGATGCAAGCTTTCAGATACTGGGAATCAATTTCACCTGGCTTCACAAGTCTGAGCATTCCCTCAAAATGCTTGATAGATGTTTTTGTTGTAGAGATAGTATCAAGGTCCTCGCAAGGATCACCTAACCTTTGTCATATGGTTATGATCCTTCGCACCTGGGTTTGGTTCTCTTGATTTAGTCATGGGTATTTTGATCTTATCTTGATGGTGATAGTTTTTGTGGTTATGTTATTTTTTAATCTTAAGTTGTCGTTGTCTTTGTCCTCTTGGAATAATTGATATTTTGGAGATCCTCTATTTCTATGATCATTGTTTGTTATGTGTGTAATTATTATTTCCCTATCTAAATCACATTCTTAGATAATATTGGATGTTAAGTGGATAAGGTAGAATATTTATGCTTTCCTTGATGGATTTGAATCTTATCTTCTTTAGGAAATCTCTCATATTGTATTGTAATGAGTTGTTTATGTTGATGTTTCTCTACTAAATAATCTTTGTTTCTTAATGATTGTTTCAAAACCTCTTGTATTATGTTAGTTAAAGTATTTGGATGTCTCTTAATTCCTTTAGGATCTACTAGGATCCTTTATGATTGTTAATTATAAGTGTTTGCATACAATGTTATAAACTTATTTCATCATTTCTCTTTAGATCTATGTCTCATCCTGGATTAATTTATACACTAATATGATGTTTTTTGATTTCCTAATTATGTTATGGAAGGAAATAAAGTATCTCTCAATTGGATGTTCCTCATATTCTACTCCCAATTCCTCAATTTTGCCAAGTGTCAGCTGTAAACCCAACCTCGCTTGATTTTGTTTTAAAAAAAATGCAGTTTGAACCAATTGTGTAACTTAGATCCCCAAGTGTTAATATCCAATGAAATAGTGTGTATATGTAATCCCCAAGTTAACATGGTTAATTCCCAAGTGTGTAGGACTTGGTCCAATTGTTCAAGACAAATCCTGAAGTCCATAGGTCCTCTAGAATGTCATTTTAGGCTTATTTTGATGTCTAGGGGTCCTAAAAGATATGAGAGGCTATTAGGATCTGATTTTTTACTCTATTTATGTATTAATTATTATTTTAATCCATTTTTTTATATCCTTTATGTTAATCCCTAAGTTTTGTTGATGATTAGTGACCAACACTTAGTCATTTACTTAGGTAGCTTTAGTTGGTTATCACTGTGGCAGAGCTAAACATTCAAGGCTGAGAAACATTGCCGAGCAAGTTTTAGGTTGTCGAGTTAGGTCATGTCAAGCCGAGTAGAATATTAAGTTCTGAGCGAAAGAGATGTTATGTGCCGAGCAGAACAATTTTTGCATACATGTCAGGATTGATTCAAACTTTGATGTGAAATGTTTAGGCTGACTTGTATGAGATTTGGGCCAACATATGTACGCATTTAATATTTATCTACTGAGTTAATTATGAATTTAATTGTTTTATACTATGCATGGCATGAAGCCAATCACAAAATCAAAATGCCTTGGGGGAATAAATAATAGATCTTGATCATTGATCTAGATCTTGCTGCCAGATCCGTAAAGACATATAAGATTTCTTCTAACCCTATTATATGTGTGAGAGAGAAGGGTAGTTGTGTTCAGAAAAGATGAATAGTGAGTTATTTTGAGAAGAAGCTTAGATCAAGGAGAATGACAGAGTAGTGAAGAGTAGAGTAAAGACATATCAGATTGTGAGATCAAAGAAGGTATTGGAAAGAGCATATTCATCATCAACATCTGAGTTCATAACAAACGATCACTACTTGAAACATTCTAATAAGTGTATTGGGTGAAATCTCTTAACAGAGTAGTTCTATCAGACCATTTTAAATATCTTAGCCGAGTGCTTACTTTACTGTAAGTTAAAATCCTTTGACAAGGTAGATTGTAATGACCTTTATTTCTTAACTGAATTGACCTTTAACCAGGTAGATTACATTTTGTAATCAAACTCTTGTAGCCCTAATAGGCACACTTTATTGTTGTAGTAGTGAAGATTTTGTGGGTGTCATTCCCACCACAATTTTAGCTATTTGGGTTTCTGAGTTACCAAAATTCTGTGTTATGAGTTATATATTTCATGATGTGGATACTATCTAATGTTACGTTAAATTCATATATGTATGAATGTGGATCAATTTGTTTTAAGTGGTTAAGTTTTAAGATCTGATTCACCCCCCCCCCCCCACCTNTTCCCCCCCCCCCCCCCACCTCTCAGTATCTTGCTTTCCCATTATTGTACTTCCAACAATTGGTGTCAGAGCATGGTTCTCCTACAAAATATTTTAATCAGCTTGTGAGTACAAATCTTGAGATGGAGGTTTACAAGTTCAGTAAAGTCATTGAGAATCAGAAGATCAAGATTCAACTAGCATTACATCAGCTTGAGATAGAAAGATAGGATTTGAAGAAATCATTGATGGCTAGGAAATATTTGCCAAAAAAAATGAATGATACTCATTACCAGGAAGATGACACTACAAACCTATTTTAGAATGGAGATTCTACTAAGAGTGATGCAGCAATTGCAGATCTACTGGAAAAGAACAATGTACTGTGTGAAGAAGTCAGAAACTTGAAAAGAGAACAATAAATGAAGATAGTGAGACTATGTGAAGTAGTGGAACAAAAGAAGAAAGTTGAAGATGACAAAGCTATGGAAAAAGAAGATAAAAGAGTGAGAACTCTCAGACTTGATGAAAGGAAACATGATGTGAAAATGATGACAATCAATCAGGTTAACATGGAAAATCAACTTATACTTGCAAATTAGGAGATTAGTAGGAAAGATATGGAAATGATGAATATGAGATTTGAGAATAATCAATTGAAAGATGATTTGAGATCTGAGAAGGAACTGAATGAAAGGCTGAATAAACCTAATGAAGCTTTGACTCATTTTGAGAATCTGATGGAAGCATCAAGAAGACCAAAAGATTCTTAAAAGATTAGGTCACACTGAACCAAAAAAATATACTGAGAAAGGAGAATCATCTAAGAATGGTGAAAGGAGGAATGCAAAGACAAAGAACAAAAAGCCTGTTTTCCACCACTATGGAAAACCTGGTCATACAGCAAGCATTTTCCAAACAAAGATAGGTAAGTCTAATCCTAAACCTAAGTTCCATGGTTGTTGTTTTAATTGCACGAAATTTGGACATAAAGCACATGAATGTTGGGCTGAAGCAAGTGATGCACCTCCCAAACCAAGATTTAATGGTTATTGTTACAAGTGTCAAAAACATGGTCATAAAGCACAAGACTGTAGATGTAATGCTAAACAACAATGGACATCAAAGACACAAAAACAATAACCTAGGAAAGGCAACACTTACAACTGGGATTATAGTACAAGGCATAGTTGTCATTACTATGAAGAATATGGACATGCACCTGAAGATTGATTAAAGACACATTTCAGAGGGAAATCTAAGAGTTGGATGAATGGGAGCCTAGTCTACTTTAGTTGTTTGAAGATTGGTCACACTAAGAGAGAGTGTAGGACAAGAGTACTTGCTCCTACTGTTGAGGAAATAAGAGCACATATGAACCAAACATGGGTAAGGAAAACATATCCAAGGAACACTAAAACCACTGAAGCTGAGGTCACCAAATCCAATGGATCAGGTGATCACACCATCTCTAACTGAGCAATAAAGGTATGTAAGGAACTGCATTTAAATTTTGAATCTTACATCAATTCCTAACATGTAAATGTGCCAAAGTCCAAATCTGCATATGTTGAGATGCACTAAGACATGTTTGTGACAAGTGCTGAGAAGATTTAACTGCACTATAGGTGCCAAGTTGGTTGGCCAAGTAAGTTTTGTGATGGCTGAGTATGGTAAGCCGATTGGTATGCAAGTTCTGTTAGTCAGCCAATGACAACTGGTTTGCACTAACCTAATAGACAGAATATTTATTTCTTACCTACCTTGACATTTCAAGTGTATATAAGGACAAATAGTTTATTCTTAATTTTACCTTGTGATTTTCAATATTCACAGAGCGATCGAAGAAGTTGCAGAATTGATCTTAGTAAATTTTGTTTCAAAAATATTGTTAGCCTGTCGTCGGAAACCCTAAGGTGAACAGTGCAAAGTGTTACTTGCTGAGGTACCCTTTTCTTCATTTTTGAACCCCAATTTCAAAGATTATGGCTGCCAGTTCTTCCACACCAGTCAAAGGTATGGAGGAGGAGCTGAAAATAATTAAGATAGTAAGAAGTGATGCATGTGCACCTCCTAAATTTCAAGTCATTCCTGAAAGCTAAATTTTAGGTGATCTGAACTGAGCCCTCTCATCTATTCCACCAAAGGTACTTATGATCCATGATGTTAGATCCTGTTACATGGTTAAGATTGGCAAATTATGTGATAGTGAATTGAGGAAATCCTACAACAATTTGTGCAAAAATGGAGTTCTAAAAGACAAATTCTAGAATTTAGTCGACAAAGGGTTAACTCGTGCCCTAGATTTTCCGTCAAACTTCAAGGATGAATGGATCAAGGTTGTTCTAAGCTGAGTTCATAATATGCATATGTGGCTGGAGAATGGACCAGTTAGGATCACTAAAGATATTATTCATAGAGTAACTAGATATATTGTTATCAATGGAAAGTGAACAATGAGAGATCAAAGTAAAGAAGAGATAGCAGCTAACACTAGAGTTGTCTTGAACAATAGAGGTATGACTATCTCTACAATTAAAGATTTAGAACTTGACTTTGGAGTGAGAGTGATTTCACATAAGTTCTGTCAGTCGAGCTGACTGGATAGTGTTCCCTACACAGCTATGGACCAAGCATGGAAGATAGTCAAGAATCACACCTACAACCTTGGCAAGCTACAATTGACACAACTAGCAGATAACTTACTATCGATCAGAAAAGCTAAAAATCATCATGTAAGTTTATCTCTTTACTATTTTTCATATTCTTCTATGTACAGAAGTCATTTCCTACACGAGGAAGTATTGTTTGGAAGAAGGATAGACCTATTACTGTGCAAATTAGTGAATGTATTCAGCAATTAGGCAATAATTTCAATAGCATTATGGGAAACTACTTTGTGGAATTCAAAAAGAGAATGAGGTTGAGGTCTAGAATTCCTAGTTCACTTGTGGTAAATCACTATGAGGAGATATATTTTCTAGTTGACATAGATTACACTTACATTCAGGCTATGACACCTAGGGTATCATGGCTGGAAGCATTTCCCTATGAATTTAACATTGATGAAACATGAGCAGCTATCAAAGCACTTCTAGCAGAGGAGATTGATACAAAAGAAAAGAGATTTGGAAATTATGATGAAGCTAAGGAAAATATATCTATGAATCTTAAGGCAGGAACCATGGAGAGAAAGAGGAAAAAGATTGTTAAAAATATGAAGAAAATGGTCAGATTGTCGAGTGATGAGGAGCTACAGGATGCACCTCTAGACATATCCACTGGACAAGGAGAAGATGTATCTAAAGAATAAGAAGTAGAAGTTACTGAATCTAAAGAAGAGATTCCTATTAAGGAAAAAGGAAAGAAACTAGCAGTAGCCAAGGAAACCAAGACGATTCAAGCAAAACCTAAAGTTACCCCTCCCATTGCCAATCATCTAAGGACAAGGGCATCTACTGTTACATCTCCAACAGTGAAAACAAATGTAAATGCAAAGAAGAAGGTTGGAGAGAGTAGTTCTGGATCAAAGAATAAATTTGAAACAAAGGCTGTGCTAAGCCTACAGTTAAAGATACCTAGAAGGAAACTACATTTGGATCCGAAAAGTGGTGAAGAAATGACTGAAACTAATGAACCCAACAACATACCAACAACACCATTTAGGAGACCAATTGATATTAATGAGGTATGTGAGAATTTGATAAATTATGTAGCGTTATCTGGTTTCAAGTTTATCAAATATGAGAAATTGATGTTAGAACATAAGCACAAAGTTAAAGAGGCACTACTAGATATGATGTGCAATTTCAATTTAACTCCTATAGAAATAGGAAACAATGTGCCAAGTGAGTTATATGATTTTCTATCTAGCAAATGGGAATTTGCACTTACAACTAGGAGACAGATTTGAGAAGGCACATTAGCTCAAGTCATTCCTGATCTGACTAAGAAACATAGGGAAAAATTTGTTGAGGAGTATAAGCATAAATTCATACCTAAACAGAGAGGTTATGCTATTTTGAAAAATGATATTGAAAGTGCAGTACAACAGAGCACTAGGATTTGGAAGGAAATCTTTGGATTGATTACTCCAAAAGAGAAGAAGACTGATGAAGGAACATCTGAGCCGAAGGCTAAAGAAATTGGAACCACCCCTGCACCACAGAAAGCAAAAGAGAAAAATTCTACTGAGCTTGACAAGAGTGGAGCAGAACCAAAAGAACAAACATAGATAGTAAACTTTGTTGATTTGACAACAGATAGTCCAATTGGTGACTCTAGCAATTTGGATGTCGAGGGTTAGGATGAGTTGAGAGACACAAGTATAGAATCACCTATTAAGGCTACTAAGGCTGAAGGAGAGAAGAGTATAGAGGAAGATGAAGAGAGAACTCAAGAGAAACCTGAGGATAAAGTTGAACCAAAGGAATCAGGAAAGGAGAAAACAAATGAACAAGAGGTAATTACACAAAATTCACCTATTTTAGAGGTTGTCAAAATAGTCTTAGATAGTGGTGAGGAGATGAGGGATACTAACAATGAACCTAAGGAACAAGAGGCAATGCAATTGTTGGTTGGTTAGGCACACTCGACATCATCTACTCCCATGGGACTCAAAATAGGAGGTATGCCTGATCAACAGGCAATTTTGACTTAATTGGAAAAAGTAATGGTGACTACTACTCATACAAGAAAATGTATTGAGGAAACAAAGCTGAGTTTTAGCTCACCAGAACTTAAGAGGAGTAAAATCATGAGGAAGAAGTCTCCCACTCCTAATTTCACATTAGATTAAGTTATTGTGATTCCACCATGGGATCCCAATGTTTTATCTTATGAACAGATTAAGACTCTTCAGGAATTACTCAAGAGGAAGAAAAGACAGGAAGAAATGAAAAGAGAGAAGAAGCAAAAGAAGGTGTTACATGACATCAAGGATATATTTGTAAAATATTTTGACATGGAAGATGTAAATCTTCAAGCTCCTATTCTTGAACAGTTAGTTCATATTGTGCAAAAGGTGAATGATGACAACATTGAATCTAATGAAAAGTTATTGCAATGGTCCAAGAGGAAATTTGAGAACAAAGTACTGGAAAAAATCTCAGGAGAGATTGCGGTAAACAAGGTTGAACATTCTTCTCTTGTAGAAATTTTGGAGGAAGTTAAAACTATTGTTTATTATTTGTATAAGAAGTTATGTGATGTTGAATTCTTCACAAAGGATAATCTACAGGCCATAGAGAAATTACTATTAGACTTTAAGTCAACTGGAAGTTCACTGAGTATGGATGCTAGCACTAGCTCCTTATATTTTAACAGATTGAAAAATGCACAAAGGAAGATAGCCGAGCTCATGGCTAAAGATGGTTGGATAAGGACCAAATTGATTTCTATCCAGATAAACCTGATGCCTCATCTGGAGGTAATTTAGAAAGAACTTTCATCTGCAAAATAATTAGTTAAGAGAAATTTGCATCTCTCCACTATAGAAAGTTTAGTAAGTCTAGCTGCCAAGCTAGAAGTCAAATTAGAGATTATGAATTTTGTTAAGGAAAGTTTGGACACTACATTTGTGTCCACCATACAACTTCATAAACAGTTTTTGGATAAGTATAACTTGACCCCACCTACAATCAGTGACAAAAACAAGGGGGAATCTGGCAGGATTGACAGGGATACAGTGTAAGAAGATTAGTACAAGTATCAATGTAAATATTTTTTTTGAAGGCATGTATACAATGTAAAAAAATTTATGTAGTATGGTGTACATTCCTAGGGGGAGTACATTGTGTACTTAGGCAACATTTTGGATGGAATGAATTGAAAGAAATGATAAGTGTGTTTTTGCCACTAATATCAAAGGGGGAGATAAATTACGCATTAAATAAGATAAATTAATTTCTTTAGCACTAGTATAGGCTAAGGATGGGAGTGGGAGAAGGTTTCTATATGTTGGCACAATCAAACAACCTTTTCCTCATGAAAGGTGTTTGATTTTGCATGTGCCTACTTGGTGTTTGGGCCCAGAGTGGCTACTACCAGGGTAACCCAAGGGGGGAGGGATATGCAATGAAACTCTCCTAGCATGTAGCTTAGGGTACCTACCAATGCAGTCATGCCTATGGAGGTCTTTGTGATTCTTGTGTATTTCTTATTATGATATGTTTTAGGGGAGTTTATCAGTACCTTAGGAGTATCCCAGTTATTTATTTTTTCCATGGACCTTGGTTTCTATCTCCTAGCATGGGGAAGTGAATATTTTTGAGATCCACGTGGATGGGTGGCTAAATATTTTTTTTTGAGGTATTGTTCATGACACAGTCAAGATAGGAGAATCCCCCAAGGAGATGTCCAACCTTGAAGCTACAAACTACACAACAAAAATAATAAATGAAAACAGAGAACAACAAGATTTAGAAGCTTAACAACTAATTTATTCATTGGAGTTTCATCATACATGCCAGGCTATAAGGCCTTCTCAGCTTTGGTCACATATAATGAAAATAAAACAATAGATCTAAACATAGACCTATCCAAACCCCGTAGGCTATAAAATATCTAACCTCAATCTATATCTCCTCTCTCGCTAACCACTACTACCCTTAGAATGAGAACAAGGCCTAAATTTATAATAAATATCCAATAGGTTGGCCTTAACTGACTTATCCAAAGAAAAATGTGTCAGACCAGGTCAACCTAGATCCCAAATCAATAAAACAATTAGATGTTTCACAAGTATCTATCCAATAACTAATTTGGCCACACATAAATCCTTTAAGAAAATCACTCCATTCAACTCCAACGATCATGATCTCCGAGAAAAACCTCCAAGAAACAACTAGTTAGCACAAGTGAAAGAGAAACATGAAGAACTCAATTTTCATACCAAGAAATATATCATAACTCATGCACGACAACTATACACAACTCCTAATCATAGGACTATCTCCTCATGACCTCTCAAACACCATATCATGACCATAATTTCTATAGATGTGACTAACTCAACCACGACTTCAAAGACACCAACTGATGACCAGGAACATGAAACCTCACTACAACTGATTAAAAAGAACTCAATTACTTGATAAAGAATTAAAAAATATCTTACCAACCTGTCCACCAAAAAAATTGCAATCATAGACATAGATTCTAATAACAACAAGGAATAAAATCTTTTCACCACACCTATCTAATATCTCTATAATTTGTCTACTCTCAGAATCTCTACAAATTTCCATAGAAAAGGAAACTTCTTCAATCTTGAAGGGAATAACTCCAAGATCATGAAAGATCTCTAAGAACTCTATATCCTCTTGGTTCAAACACCTAAGGTAAATTGAAAAATGTTCCCCACACTTAGATTCCAATATAAAATATGAACTCAACGTCATCTTAACCATCAATTTCCAAAACAACGAGCACATAAGGACTTTATGCATGTTAGAGATTTTTCTTGTAGAATAAAAACACATTAATAAATAATCAACTCTATAACTCCAAACTCTTGATTCTAACAAGATAAAGTCTAATTGATGAGGATTAATCCTCATTCTTCTTTGAGTTCAACAAACTTGGGCGGGTGTACGTTAAATAGAATACTACCTTTTAGTAACTATGACAGTGGTTTAGGGGTTACACTTGTTTTCCTATGGTTTCTTATTGTATCAGCTAATAAAACACCTTTTAGATGACTATAATTAGTCTAATATAGAGATTAACAAGTCATATCAGGATGATAACAATAGAAAACAATAGTGATACAAGGATTCCCACCCTTCTTTTTAGAGTTCTTGACTTAGGAAGGATAACATAGTGATTCTCTCTTTAAGGAATCAATAAATTGAATTATATCTTCTAATACAGCTACTTGAGTATATATATATTATTTGTAACTCAAAATTAAATGAATTTTTTTGTTTGTTTTAATATTGATGATGATTAACTGCTTATCAAACCCTAGACTAGTGCTTAATTCTTGGGAAAAGAATCAATATGAGATATAAACTCACAACAAACTAATTAATGGAAATACACATGTAATTCAAATAGAGTGCCTTACAAACTACCTTTTCATTCCCATGCCCCTGTATCAAATCCTCACACTAATGTCTAACTTTCTGGAATCACTCATAAGAGTTACTCCCTCCATGAAAGAAACTTATAATTAATTTACACAATTACCTTATAACTGGGTGATCCCACAATAGTGGGTTACACTTTAATGCCTAAATGGACATTGAAGTCTACATTTTGAAAAAAAATTCTGATTCGGATGCATATTGTTATTAAACCATATGAAATCAGAAAATGAAGTAAACTAGAGTCTTTAGGATTTTTTGTCTAGATTCTAAATATATTTTTTTTCTTTTTCTTTTTTGTTTTGAATGGATTATTCTTTTGCCACTAAAACTACTATGTTGCTGAAAACATCATTTTCAAAAAGTTACATTGACTTCATAGAGCATAACATTTTTTCTAAAATAAATATCAATGTGCTTCTTTTGAATTTGGTTTTGTAACATCCATACGGAAGGCATGCAACTAGTTTGACGACATTATCATGATTATTGCATATTTTATGAGCCTTTGAAGTAGAGTAAACCATAATTTTGACATACCTTGACTGCATAGCTTATAACTTGTTGTGTATTTATCAAAGTTGAAATACTTTTTTGATAGAAAGTAGACTCGAAGCTGGAGGGCACTGTTATTTTTCAATTTTTTTTCTCTTTTCTACTATTTTTCATTGAATGTCAAACTTGGAGGTTTATATTGGATTAAAAACCTATATTTGATGCACGTCAAAAAACATTGACCTAATTAATTCAAAAAATATCAAATATATATTCGTTAGAAATCTTGTTTAGAGTGCTTGTCCGGTGCAAAAGGAAGTCTCCCTATTCTTCTATTTGAGCCCTGTGCTTGAGCCCCAAAGCCATAAAAACTGTAGATTTTTGTTAGCCTCTCCAAATGGCCTCTATTTAGAGGGTTTTGATAGAAAGTACTTTTGATCAAAACTAATTAGTTTCGATTGAAACTAATTTGTATCAAAAGTAATTTCTTAACTTAACATGCATATGGGTAAAAACTATAGGTAAATTTTGACTAGTTAGTTACGATTGAAACTGAGTTAGTTTCGCTCGAAACTAAGAAAAAAAGGTAGTTTCGATAAAAAATAAGAATTTTTCGATCAAAACAATCATGTACTTTCTATGAAAAGTACTTGACTAAATCCTCCCCCTCGTGGATTTTGTGAGGAATTGCTTCCTTCAAAAAAGTGTAACCTACTATTGTGGGTTCACCCAACTGGTATATTTAAAATGCCTTACAAATTAAACATACAAGAGCTTAAACATAAATACAGAGAGACAACAATGATATGGAATAGGAAACTACACTGTATTTTATTAATCTGTTGCTTCTTCAATACATTCAAAAGAATAAAAGCTTAAGAAGTCAGACAAAAATGAGAAGTCTGTCTCACAGTTGTATATTTCACCATACTTACATTATGTTACAACTTGATATTTATAGAGTCCTAGCCATCTCAGAATCCTTAAATATTAAGGATGCAACAAGCTTTAGATGGCTATACCTAACCCTAAAGATACTAAAAGGGAAAACGACAATTAGACCTTCAAGTTGTGGAAAGACAAAATAGGTAGAAGATCAGATATGATTTCCAAATCTTTTATAGCTGACACCTTTGTCTATAGATATTGTAGATAACCTCTTGTAGTTATTGTGAGACCTAGTGTCCACCAATATACTATAACCTATACTATTCTTATTGATAATTATCCTCCCTATGCTCATAGATCAGGTGCTAGGTGCCTCTTCACTCCTCCTCTAATATATCAAGGTCAATGGCTTCAGGATTTTTCTTCTTGGTATTTGTTTTGACGTCCCATTCTGCAACCTCTACCTCTGAAGGCCAATTAAAGCTCTGAATATTCATTCATTTTTCCTTTTTTCTATCCCATCTGGCATTTGTGATGAGCTTGACATCTGTTACAAACTTAATGAAGTTTTTTCCTTCTTTAAAAGCATCATCTAAAGTCTTATTAAACCTATCCATATCCAAACAAACATTATATGTTATAAATGCCTCTTTAATAGGCAATAAAGTATCAAATTCAGCCCTCCAATCTATTATTGATTTAATCTTATTATCATATCCCTTTATCGGAAGAATAAACCTGTTATAGTCTAGCCCAAACATGTTGATCCTGAATTGTATCTAATTTTGCTTGCCCTTGAAGAAAGACAAAGTGGCTCTAATATACTCTATTTCTTCTCCCACCTGACCCATAATTTTAGGGAGATCTTCCCTATGTGGCTGTAATGCTGTTAACCTTTCATATAAGGCTATTAACCTTTCAAAAAGTGTTTCCTTGCCTCTCAAAGTTCCAAAATAAGGATTTAAAATTGTAATGTGGTTGTTGACCTCTGTTTCTAGGTTAGGTAGCTTACTATAAGAATTATGTACCACATTAACCTTTCTTTGTAGGATATAAATCATATGTTGCAATATATTACATAAGGCTTCTAAAGTAACTTTATTTTGATCCACATATTCTTTCTCTATTTCAATAGAAACATCATCTTTGGTTTTAGTTTGTGTATCTACAAGCTATTTGGGAGGAGAAAGGACAGCCTTGGGTGCTTCTTCTAATTTCTTATTAAATTCCTCTACCTTCCCATCAAATGCGTTGATGTTAATCAGGCATACTTCATTGTCTTTTATAATATCACTTGACCAATCAAACAACTTTTTATATCTCTTGGACATGGGTATGTGCAAGGTCATGAGGGGCCAAAAAGTGGCGATGTGAAAAAAATCCACTTTTCACTCGTCCAAAAGCGCATGAAAGTGCTTGTTGACTTTTTAGTAGGCTTGGGTGTCAGTACACCTAGGAAAACCTGACACCAAAGCACAAGCCTAATCAAGTACCTAATTTTTTTAGGTACCTGAAAAAATATGGTACCTAAAACGTGCAAGTTGTTTTCCTCATTTCTGCTGCCTGTAGCTGCATTCAACATTTTCATTGTGAAAACATTAAAACCCTAAATTTAATTATGTTTTTTCATTACTAATTCTTTAGATAATAAAAGGATATATTTTTAATCTTGCTTTCATTGTACAACACATCTCAATAAAATTAATTAAATTAAACATTCGATGAAACATTATTTTTTCAGGAGTTGACAAGAAAAAAGCAGCACTACCGAGCAGGGCACTTGGAACCCTTTTGTTTCTACCAAAGCTTTCGGAATTAGGTTCTTCATTCTTTTATTTTTTTTTCCAATACAAATTTGTCACTGCAAAGTCATGTGTTTTGAGGATTGCAGGCAAAAAAATTGTTGGTAGCCATGACAGCTAGCTTAAATCCATGGGCAGAAGAATTTGTTCCTCCTCCACAATACCCTCTAAATTTTCCATCGCAGAGTGGTGTGTTTTGAGGATTGTAGGAAAAACAATTGTTGGTAGCCATGACTGCCAGTTTGAATCCATGGGCAGAAGAATTTTTTCCTCCTCCACAATACCCTCTGAATTTTCCATCACAGAGTGGTGTGTTTTGAGGATTGCAGGCAAAACAATTGTTGGTAGCCATGATTGCCAGTTTGAATCAATGGGCAGAAGAATTTGTTCCTCCTCCACAATACCCTCTGATTTGGTTTTCAATTTCAAATCTCACTAATTATAGGTCTTATAATTTCAAATTTGTTGCTAAAATTTAAATTTTTCTAAAATCTCTGCATAAATGAATCTGTTTTCGATGAAAGAGACACAACCCTTCTCTCAAGACCTACAATTGTTAATTATATATCTCCAATAATTTCTCTATTGTGAAGCATCCATCCATCCACCCTGCTATAACAAAGTGTGAATATATGAGAATGGTTTTGTATAGTGTATGGGGTGGGCATATGGCATGGTGAAAGAATGCAGGGAACGAGGTGCAAATTCTTGCATTTTTAGCCATTGTCATAGAGCCTGATGCTGCTTTCTTGTGCGTGGAGGCATGTCCCTGCGATAATTAAAGATTGTGATGCAGTAAGTTTAGACTTGTGTAGTAACAATATATGGGTGTGGAACAAGCACAGATAGAAGATCACATGTCCTTAAACCCTACATTAAACACCATTCTTAATGCAAAAGGTTTACCCTTCCTTAAAATTTATCATTTTTATTGGGAAAAAATTGGGTACCCGAAACCTATGGCATAAATCAAAACCTGCAAGCTATTTTCCTCATTTCTGCATATCTGACATCAGTAATTGTATATTTTGCTGCCCACGGCTACGTTCAACATTTTCATTGTGAAAACGTTAAAACCCTAAATTTAATTATTTTTTTTCATTACTAATTCTTTAGATAATAAAAGGATATAATTTTAGTCTTGCTTTCATTGTATAACACGTCTCAATAAAATTAATTAAATTAAACATTCAAAGAAACATTATTTTTTAGGACTTGACAAGAAAACAAGAGCATTGTCGATCAGGGCACTTGGAACCCTTTTGTTTCTGCCAAAGCTTTCAGAATTAGGTTCTTCATTCTTTTATTTATTTTCCAATACGAATTTTTCATCAGAGAGTGGCGTGTTTTGAGGATTGCAGGCAAAACAATTATTGGTAGCCATGACTATCAGTTTGAATCCAAGGGCAGAAGAATTTGTTCCTCCTCCACAATACCCTCTGATTTGGTTTCAATTTCAAATCTCACTAATTATAGACCTTATAATTTCAAATTTCTTGCTAAAATTTTAATTTTTCTAAAAGCTTTGCAAAAATGAATCCATTTTCGATGGAAGAGACACAACCCTTCTCTCAAGACCTGCAATTGTTAATTATATATCTCCAATAATTTTTCTATTGGGAAGCATCCATCCATCCATCCTACTATAACAAGGTGTGAATACATGAGAATGGTTTTGTATAGTGTATGGGGTGGGAATATGGCATGGTGAAAGAACATGGGGAACGAGGTGCAAATTCTTTCATTTCTAGCTATTGTCATAGAGCCTAATGCTACTTTCTTGTGCATGGAGGCATGTCCCTGCAACAATTAAAGACTGTGATGCAGTAAGTTTAGACTTGTGTAGTAACAATAGAAGGGTGTGGAACAAGCATAGATATCAGATCACATGTCCTTAAACCCTACATTAAACACCATTCTTAATGCAAAAGGTTTACTCTTCCTTAAAATTTATCCTTTGTATTAGGAAGATAATGTTCATTGCTCATCTATCATAGACTTGAACATTTATTGTATACTAAATGCGATTATATTTCGTATGACATGAGCAGATTCTTTCCCCTTTTGACACATTTGAATGCTCAAGTGTCTTCTAAGGGGTCGTAGGACCCCTTAGGACACATTTGAACATTCAAATGGGTCAAAAGGGGTCATGGGGTCTTCCTAGGGTCCTTGTACGCCTTATTAGGCATTAAGACCCCTAGGAAGACCCCACGACCCCTTAGGACACATTTGAACATTCAAATAGGTCAAAAGGGGTCATGGGGTCTTTCTGGGGATCCTAGTATGCCTTATCATGCATTAGGACTCCTAGGAACACCCCATGACACATTTTGACACATTTGAATGGTCAAGTTTGTCCTAAGGGGTCGTAGGACCCTTTAGGACACATTTGAACATTCAACTGGGTCAAACAGGGTCATGGGGTCTTTTTAGGGGTACTAGTACACCTTATCAAGCATTAGGACCCCAAGGAAGACCCCGTGACCCCTTTTAACACATTTGAATGCTCAAGTGTGTCCCAAGGGGTCATAGGACCCCTTAGGAATCATTTGAACATTCAAATGGGTCAAAAGGGGTCATGGGGTCTTTCTAAGGGTCCTAGTATGCCTTATCACGCATTAGGACCCCCAAGAAGACCCCATGACCCCTCTTAACACATTTGAATGCTCAAATATGTCTTAAGGGGTCGTAGGATGCCTTAGTACACATTTGAACATTCAGATGGGTCAAAAG
>MU223344.1:1507188-1519047 GCA_018584345.1 Thuja plicata | reverse complement strand
CAACTCACTAAAAATAGCAAGTTTCCATAAATAGCAGCTCTGCACAAGGTAGCCCTTATTGAAAAGAAAACATAAATATTTTTGGGTGATGCAAGATTGCCCTTACACCCAGGATGCTCCTGCATCAATTTTCCAATTGAGTTACCTCTAAAGTGTTGATTTATATACTGATTGAAAAATGGCTATAACTTTCAGACGGTATAACATTTTTTAAATTAAAAAAATGCGTCACATTCTATGCTTCGTCTACTATAAGAAAAATTTTTATTTTTTGAATTTGATAAGGTTTTCAATGACTTAAGGTGGTCAGACATGGGAGGTTTTTTATTCTAAAAATGTTGTAGTAGATAATTCATAATTAATTATTTTTTGAGAATAAAATTACACAAAAATATTTGTCACATCCGGGAAGGAGTCTACTAATTATATATAAAATCTTATAAAAAAGTTATTATCATTTGATTATGATTAAGGTGTTCAGACATACACCTACTTCTTATTTTTTTCCTGAAATTTTTGTACTATTGCATTGAAATCTATACTTTTCACCAATCATATTAACTTTTTTTTAGAAAAGGCCTAGTAGTTTAGAAACTACATTCGATTTCTTACAGAATCTAATCTTACAACTTTTTGATATTAGGTTGATAGCTAGTTCAAATTTTCACGTCAAGTTTACTAACCCTAATTTTCTGATTTTTCATTGCCACTTAAGGGCATAGTTTGGCCCCTCATGATCTTGCACATACCCACATCTGCTCTATTTTAACTTCATTAAAATGTGTAAAATGAGTGAGAGTTTGGGATATCTCTAGATCTCCAGTATTATGGATAGACCAAATGATCTTATTTCCATCTATTTTCTCCTACACATTGATTAGTGATGGCTTCTGTGTCCTGGTTGCCAATTCCCACATTGCTAAAGTTTGGGATCATGGATCATATCCACATCCCCTAATTATTTCACCAATCTACGTTTCTGAAGAAAAATTAGCACAAGGCTGCCTTCTGATCAGATCAATGATGAAAGTTGAAGCTATGTCCCAACTAGGTACAAGAAACATCCCACTAGATTTCACTAGTTTCCTAGCTTCATCAGGTGTCATAGTTTCAGTTTGAGGATCAAAGCTTGTAGAGCTTGCAAAGCTTCACTTGGTAATGAACCCTTTTCTGTTAGTTACAATTGTGCTCCCACCTCTTGATGCTTTCTATGGATCAATAAATTCTTGAATACCTCTATTTTGATGAATGCATCATCTTTCAAGAATTCCTCCTAATGAATTTCTCTTTCATCTTGCAATTGCAAGAGATGTATTTCAACTTCTTCTTTCTCATCTTGTTTCACATTCTCTCCTTCTCTGATTACTTTCCTAGGGTGATGGTAATATGCTCTATTACCAGTGATTATACCACTCACCTTATCCTTTTTATTTTATTGTTTCTTGGCATGGGAAGGCTTCCTTGATTCCATTTTCTATTTTTTTTAGGAGGCTCATCAGTCTCTTCAATGTCAGGCACCTTTGTAAGTTCTACCTCAATGGTCTACTATGTTGAGTGTGGTTGATCCATAGGAGGAAGGTTATGAATTGAATAGCCTCCTTCACTTTCTTCCTCATACTCTCAAGAGGAGTGCTTATCTTGCTCTCTCTCCTTATCCTCTATTAGCCCTTCAAGCTGATTAGAAAAGGTATTATAGGAATCAATCATCTTATTTAGTTTCTGCAAGTAAGGTAACCCACGAAAGATCCCTCCAAAGGAAATCCCCTTCTTCTTATTTTGTTTCTCAAGGCTCACTAAATCCTTGTACTGATATTCCCTTCTTTCCACTTCAGCTTCTTCCAAGATTATCCTTTTAAGGTCCTCATCGACACACTCCTCATGCTCTTTGATATTAGTGATGGTGGGAGTTAGAAATTTCTTGCCACTCTTTATAAATCCCTCTGGATTTATATACCTATAAAGGGACACATTCATTCTATAATGTCCCAACCACTTACTGACTGGATCATATGCCCTTTTTCCAATGGTAAAATTGGTAACCTTGAACTTTTGAGGTGTAAAGGTACCTTTCCTATGTGGAGCCAAGTTCTCTTTATCTGTCATCATTAATTTCTAGATCAGCTCCATCATATCTATCCTTGGTGGTTCATGATGACATGTAAGAGATTGAATGTTTGATAATGTTACGTTGAAGATAATGCAATGAATTAAATTAGTTAATGGTTTGTATTTTCATTGATTTCAACTTGATATCATCTGTAAAATCATATATATAATGCCAAAGACTTCAGAGAATCAATGGAACAGAGATTATGTATTCAGCAATGCATAAAGTCAAGTATTCACTAAGTGACTGGTGTATGATAACTCAAAGGCTAGTTTTCACTCCCTCCAAGAGACTTCACTTGCCTCCTAGTATCCTATCATTCTATAGTATCTTATAATAGGATTAGACCATTAACTAAGACCTATTCAAACTCTGTTACTAGAGTCACACTTTGAAAACTTCACCTTGTAGGATCAACACCTTGATTTTAGTTCACTTTCCCACTCTCACTTAGAAGAATCTAAGTGCCAAATCTCCAAATTCTTGGTCCATCATTGTAGGGGTGTCCATCCACATGTAAAAATGAATAACGTCACTCATTTGATCCAATTTTGAAGGATCTTCAAACATATTTCTATTGGGTTCCACTTTTCACACTTTGGAGACCTTAAAATTAGGCCTTCCCTTGTTGCCTTTACCAATAACCTTTTCCCATTTTTAGAAAAACTCTTCCAAACAACTTGAAAATATGAGACTTGATTCAGATACCCTTTTGGAATTTTTAAATATTTCATAAGGAATTTGGGTCTGAAATTGATTGTACAGGGGGTTCCTACAAACAAGGACAAGAGACCTAATAGGCCTAATTTCTAGGATTGAACTGTGATTTTGATAGAAAACTTGCTCAAACCAAATCCTAAACAATTGGTAGGAATTATATAAGCCTATAATGGATATATATGATGTTTAAATTCATTAAAAACTCCTTCCCTTGTACAAATCTATACCTCCATGCAATGTTTCATCACTCTTTCTACCTCTAGACCTCTAACCGGGCTTCACAAACTTGCCTAGGACCTAGCATATAAAATAGTTCCTCATAATTTCCAGAATCCTAACTCCTAAAAATGTATACAATAATGAATCCTCTACCATTTCCATCTACTATGTATTATTATCCATGGTTAGATTTCATGGGGGAGCCATGATTCTCTAAACTACTCAAAACAAGCTAAAAATGGACTCCCTGAACTAAAACACCACAAACCAGCACTTAGATCTACTCAAATCAACTTGGTTACTGAATAAGAAACATTAAAAACACTCCTAAGAACACTAAACAAACATTATATTCCATCTTTAAATCAACAAAGTATGACTATCATAAGGAAAAGCTCGGGAATTCTGGAAAAACACACAAATTTCAAACTATATTGCCTTTCTTCCTCTTACAATGAATGAATCATCTCTTGATTCGAGTCTCCCGTATACTAGATGCCTCTTTCCACCATTTTAGTACCTTTTTGGTCAATTCCCACTCCTAGGTTCAAGGGGAATCTGATGCAACAACATTGCATGCAACATTTTCCATTATTGCAAATGTTGTCATGACAACAAAATAACAACTTTTGGCATCTTTTCAAATATGCCTCCTTCCTACATTTTGGGACCTCTATCCTCACTATTTCAAGGACCCAAGATTATTGAATACCCTATGGCATCTTTATGTCATCATTAAAGAGATTAGGACACATTCAAGACTCCAATCCATCAACTAACACCTAGGCCTAAGAAATTGAAATAACAACAAACAATGCCCCTATTGATGTGACCTTAGTCCTAGTGAATAATTCACTTAGCCTACATTGAAAGAGACCTTCTAAGGTCCTAAAACAAACTGAACAAAGCTCTTTACTTTGCTAGAGTCAAGTACAAGCCATAATTTACTAAGCAATGGAGGCTAGCCTAGGTGCTCCTGCACCATCCTCCCCAAAATAAGAAATTTAATCCACCCTTGGATTGATGATGGTAGGATCAATACCCATCCTTTTGAATTCTGATTTCTTGATCCAAATTGCATCAGCAGCAGTCTACCCATACCTCTAAATGAGGTGTTCTTTATACTCCTTGATTTTAGTCTTTTTGTAGACTCTAGTATCTAGTACACTATCTAGTCCAGTATTTGTAGCAGTAGGGAGTTGTAGATCTTCAACATACTTAATCACCTCATGTATAGTCTAGTCACTATCCTGATGTGGTCCCTTGTAATGGACAAGGTCTATAACATTAAAAATATTTGGCAGTCCACTATCCTCGAGTAGGTCTATCTTGAAGGCATTGTCACCATACTTTTCCAATATAGGACAGGGTCCTATCCTCCTCATTTGTAGCTTGTGAGGTACTCCTTTTTGCAATCTTGATTTGTTTAGGTGCACCATGACAAGATCACCAACATTGAACTCCACTATCCTTCTACCTTCATCTACCTTGGCTTTGTTCTTGTTGGTGTTGTCCACTAATGTCTTCCTCACTATTTCTTGAACTTCTTGCATTGAAGATGCAAAGTCATCATCATATGAACTTGCCTTGACTCCATCTTTCAAATTCCTCAATTCATAGACACCTCTAGGATGTAGGCCATATACAATTTCAAAAGGACTCTTCCCTGTGGATCTATTTATGGTGTCATTGTAGGCATATTCAGCTTGTCCAATCAACTGATCCCATTGCTCTCCATACTCTTTAGTCAAGCATGTTAGAAGGTTTCCAAGACTTCTATTTACCACTTTAGTTTGACCATCAGTTTGAGGATGGTAGGTAGATCCAAAGGATAGATTAGTGCCTAATATTTTCCAAAGATTCTTCCAAAAGTGACTCATGAACTTAGTACCTCTATCAGACACAATGCTAATAGGTAACCCATGGATCCTTACTATCTCTTTTAAGAAAAGAGAGGCTATTTGGCTGGCATCATTTGTAGTCTTGCATGGCACAAAGTGAGCCATTTTTCTAAATTTGTCCACAACTACATAAACATTATCCATACCTTGCCTTGTCTTGGGTAACCCAACTACAAAGTCCAAGCTTAAGCATTCCCAAGGTCTAGTAGGAATAGGTAGGGGTTGATAAAGATCAAAATTTGATGAAGTACCCTTGGCTCTTTGACACCCAATACAACTCTCCACATACCTCTTGACATCAATATTCATCCTCAGACAATAGTAGAACCTTTGAACTAGTTCTTGTGTCTTTGTGATCCTAAAATGACCACTCAATGCACCATTGTGCTTCTCTTGAATCATGTTCTCCCTAATGGAACCTCTAGGGACACATAACTTATTTCCTTTAAACAAAAGGTTACTTTGCAAAGTATATTCAACATACTCACTATTGAAATGGTTCTTGTATTCAACACATACCTTGTAAATATCTACAATGTCCTCATCCTTAGCATATAGATCCTTCAAGTGATCTATTCTCATGCTCTTCAACTGAATTTGTTGAATGGTAAGAGCTCTTCTTGACAATGCATTAGCAACTTTGTTTAGGACACCTTTCTTATGTTTGATGTGAAAGGTGTAGGCTTGTAGGTACTCAACCCACTTCATGTGCTTGTGGCTCAACTTCTCTTGAGAATTCAGAAAAATCAAGGCTTGATTATATGAATAAACAATGAACTCCTTGGGCAGCAAGTAGTGCCTCCACTTTCTCCAGGCTTGAACCAATGCATACAACTCAAGGTCATAAGAAGAATACTTCTTCTTTGCTTCGCTCAACTTCTTAGAATGAAATGCTACTGGTCTACCCTCTTGGATTAGGACAGCCCCAATAGTTATGTTGCTTGCATCACATTCAATGGTGAAGAACTTCCCAAAGCTTGGTAGGACTAACACTGGTTGGGTAGCAATCTTTTCCTTCAGCAACTCAAAACTCTTGTTGGCTTGTTCATTCCACATGAACTTGGTCTTCATTCCTCCTTTGATTGTATCCAACATTGGAGCACAAATGACACTAAATTGCCTTATGAACTTCCTATAATACTGAGAAAGTCCATGAAAACTCCTTACCTCTGTTGCTGTCCTTGGAGTGGGCCAATTCTTGATGGATTCTACCTTACTCTTGTCCATCTTTAAATTACCATGAGATAGAAAAAATCGTAGGTACACTAGCTCTATTTTCATGAGCTCACATTTCTCCAAGTTAATCATTAACTTCTCTTCATGTAGCCTCTTAAGTACTGATTCCACATGCTTGAGGTGTTCCTCTCTTCTCTTGCTAAATATGAGTATATCATCCAAGTATACCACTACAAATTTTCCAATGTGGTCTTTATGTACTTCATTCATCAACGTCATAAAATTTGATGGTGCATTTGATAAGCCAAATGGAATGACTAGCCATTCATACAACCCTTCAGTGGTCTTGAAGGTTGTCTTCCACTCGTCTCCTTCATTCACCCTTATCTAGTGATAGCCACTTTTTAAATCTATCTTGGTGAAGTACCTTGCACCTCCTAGACAATCCATCAAGTCTTCTATCATGGGGATAGGGAACCTATATCTAATAGTGA
Source organism: Thuja plicata (assembly GCA_018584345.1). Classification (NCBI taxonomy): domain Eukaryota; kingdom Viridiplantae; phylum Streptophyta; class Pinopsida; order Cupressales; family Cupressaceae; genus Thuja; species Thuja plicata. The sequence goes on along the minus strand of MU223344.1, from coordinate 1,512,430 downwards.
TCCTATTTATGGCTCTAGAGTTAGTACACAATCTCCAAGTACCTCCTTTCTTAGGGTCTAGGACTGTGGGTATAGAACAAGGACTAATACTCTTCCTTATAAGGCCTTGTTCTAGTAACTCTTGAATTTGCATAGCTATCTCCTCATTCTGTTGAGGTGTCATCTTGTAGGCTGCCTTATTGGGTAGGGTAGCTCCAGGAATAAGGTCAATCTTATGGCTTATGGGTCTTATAGGGGGTAAGGTTGATGGTTGTCCATCACTTACAATGCCTTCATATTTCTGCAACATTTCTTGTATCTCTTGTGGAAGCTCTGTCCTCCTTACTATTTTGTCTTCCTCATCCTTAGGCTTCAACACTAGATAAAAACCAACTGCTTCTCCTTATTCTAGGGCCTCCAAGAACTCCTTTTAACCAACCATAAGGACATTAGGACTTGTTTTCCTCACTTCTGTATCTTCTAAGAGTGACTGAATTCTGAAAGTCACATTGTCCTTTTGAAAAACATAAGAGTTCTTCACTCCATCATGGACAGCTTCACGGTCAAATTGCCATGGCTACCTAGGAGCAAGTGACATGCATCCATATTAAGTACATCACATAAGACCTTGTATTTATACCTTCCTATGGAGAACTCCACCCAAGCTTGTTTGTTTACCAAGACACGCTGTCCCTTATTTAGCCAAGTGACCTTGTAACGACTAGTGTGGGGTATCCTTGTCATATTTAACTTGCTGATAGCCTCCTCTGACACAATGCTGTCAGTAGAACCAAAGTCAATGATGAATCTACATACCTTGTTCATCATCTTGCATTTGATCCTAAACAAGGATCTTCTTTGACTTGGTTCTTCCTTCACCGGTTCCTTAATTAGAATTCTCCTCATCATGAGGTTTTCTCCTTCCTCTGTATTCAGTGGAACTTCAGCATATTTATCATCAACATTAGACTCATCTTGGACCAAATTAGCCCTCTTATCACCTCCTAATAATGAACCACTTTTTTCCGGGCATCTATAGGCAGGGTGCCCCATTTGGTTGCAATGATAACACTTCATATTGGCAAAATAGTTTCCTCTTCCTCCTTTTCCACCACTTCTACCTCTAAAACTTGAGTTCCTTCCTCTACCACCTCTACTAGAGATTCCTTCTTGCTGCTCACTGTATTTTACTTCTCCTTTTGTTCTTGATTCAGAACTCCTTCCATCATAGCCACCTCTTGATCCTCTATTATCTCTTCCTTTACCTCTTCCTTTAGAACTTTGTTCTTGTTTTCTTTTTCCTTTCTCCTCTATCTTCAAGGCCATTTGATAGCATTGGTGGATGGTTTTGAATCTCACAAGACTCATGTCTTCTTGAATAGACCATTTGAGTCCATTCATATACCTAGCTAGTTTGATGCTTTCATCTTCAACCACTTGTGACCTTTAGCACAATTTTTGGAACTCTTTAGTGTATGCTTGGACATCCAATTATTTTTGTCTAAGATTGTGTCTCCTTCTATGAAGTTGAACTTCATAATGATCAGGCAAGTAATTTTGTTGGAGCTTAGTTACCATTCCTTTAGGACTCTTTCCTTCTTTCTCCCTTTCAGTTTGAACAAACTTCCACCATGTGAGAGTTGATCCTCTGAACCTTTATTTGGCCACACTCAATTTTTAGACCTCAGTGATACTATCACATTCAAAATGGTTCTCTATGCTTCCTATCCAATCCACAACTAAATCTATATCCATTTGTCCACTAAATAGTGGCACACCCTCCAAAGCTTTGCCACTTAAAGCCTTAAATGCATTTAGGAAGGGTTCTTGATCACTAACAGGGTTAGCAGTTGGAGCTTCCTCTTCTATATCCACTCCCTTTTCCCTTGATTCTTCTTCTTCTTTTTGATCTATATTTTCTTTCATCTTCTCAGCTTTGTCTTGGACTCCTCCCAAGAGTTGCTCCATTTGAGCCAACCCTTCTCTTAGCAACTTGTTGTCTTCTTCTTGCTCATCCACCTTTTTGGATAAATCAGCGTTAGTCACCATGATTTTTTTCTTCTTTGAACTTATATAAGTATTCTCTCCCACCGATTCAATAGGCTGCAACATCCACCACAAGCTTGATCAAATCCAAGCTCTGATACCAATATGGTGTATGATAACTCAAAGGCTAGTTTTCACTCACTCCAAGAGACTTCTCTTGTCTCCTGGTATCCTATCCTTCTATAGGCTCTTATAATAGGATTAGATCATTAACTAAGACCTATTCAAACTCTATTACTAGAGTCACACTTTGAAAACTTCACCTTGTAGGATCAACACCTTGATTTTAGTTCACTTTCCCACTCTCACTTAGAAGACTCTAAGTGCCAAATCTCCACATTCTTGGTCCATAATTTTAGGCATGTCCATCCACATGTAAAAATTCATAAAATCACTCATTTGATCCATTTTTGTAGGATCTTCAAACATATTTCTATCGGGTTCCACTTTTCACACTTTGGAGACCTTAAAATTAGGCCTTCCCTTGTAGCCTTTACCAGTCACCTTTTCACATTTTAAGAAAAAATATTCCAAACAACTCACAAATATGAGACTTGATTCAGATACCCTTTTGGAATTTTTAAATATTTCATAAATAATTTGGGTCTGAAAGTGATTGTACAGGGGGTTCCTACAAACAAGGATGAGACCTAATAGGCCTAATTTTTAGGACTGAACTGTGATTTTGATAGAAAACTTTCTCAAACCAAACCCTAAACATTTGGTAGGACTTATATCTACCTAGAATGGATATATATGATGTTTAAATTCATTAAAAAATCCTTCCCTTGTACAAATCCATAACTCCATGCAATTTTTCATCACTTTTTCTACCTCTAAACCTCGAACCAGGCTTCACAAACTCGCCTAGGGACCAACATATAAAATAGTTCCTCATAATTTCCAGACTCCTAATTCCTAAAACTATATACAATAATGAATCCTCTACCATTTCCATCTACTATGGATTATTATCCATGGTTAGATTTCATGGGGGAGCCATGATTCTCTAAAGTACTCAAAACAAGCTAAAAATGGACTCCCTAAACTAAAACACCACAAACCAGCACTTAGATGTATTAAAATCAACTTGGTTACTGAAAAAGAAATGTTCCAAAAACTCCTAAGAACACTAAAAAAACATTATATTCCAGCTTTCAATCAACAAAGTATGAGTTTCATAAGGAAAAGCTTGAAAATTCTAGAAAAACACACAAATTTCAGACTATATTGCCTTTCTTCCTCTTACAATAAATGAATCATCTCTTGATTAGAGTCTCCCATACACTAGATTCCTCTTTCCACCATTGTAGGACATTTTTGGCCAATTCCCACTCCTAGGTTCAAGGGGAATCTGATGCAACAACATTGTATGCAACATTTGCCATTATTGCAAATGTTGTCATGACAACAAAATAACAACTTTTGGCATCTTTTCAAATATGCCTCCTTCCTACATTTTGGGACCTCTATCCTCAATATTTTAAGGATCCAAGATCATAAAAGACCCTATGGCATCTCTATGTCCTCATTAAAGAGATTAGGACACATTTAAGACTCCAATCCATCAACTAACACGTAAGCCTAAGAAATTGAAATAACAACAAACAATGGCTATTGATGTGACCTTAGTCCTAATGACTAATTCACTTAGCCTACATTGCAAGAGACCTTATAAGGTCCTAAAAAAAATTCAAATAAGCTCTTGACTTGGATAGAGTCAAGTAGAAGCCATAATTTACTAAGCAATGGAGGCTAGCCTAGGTGCTCCTACACCAGTGACAAACAACACCGATGGAGTGCAAACCATTGGTAAAGGCAAAGAAAAAAGTGATAGTGATACCCGATGAGTAGAAGATAATATTGCCCAATGAAGAAAAATCACAGGATGCCCAACGAGATGAAAACAAAGTTGCCCGATGAGAAAAATTCAATGATGCCCGACAAACGAAGATCCTAAAGCTGACTGGAGTTACACTAATAGAACTGGTAGTTGTCACCGATGACTAACTGTAGAGTTGACTGACAGAACAGAGAGTTCAGAAAATGACAAAATATCTAGCTAGAAGAGCTTAAGGATAGACTTAACTAATTATTTTATTTGTTTTATTCAACCAGAGTTAAGTAATTGATTTAAAGAAGATTTGTACAGTTGGCAAGAAGATAACTACGAGATAAATCAGGAGTTAAATCTGCAAATTAGTTTGGCTAGATTGTTTTTCACGCCCAAAATCAAGAATCAAGAATTAAGGATTATCATGTCTATATAAGAGACAAGCATAATTAATTTCCACAAGCAATCACATACACAGGTAGGGGAGTGAATAGAAAGAGGATGCTAAAGAGAAACTAGTGAAGAAGAACTTCATACAGTCCTAATCAATCAAGCTGAAGAAGAGATAAAGAATTTTGTGGACACCGACGGACAATGAAGCACAACATCGCATAGTAGAAAGTGTGGAGCACAAATAATTGAATTGATACATTGATCAGAGAGGTAATGTACTTAAATAGATCTAAAAATCAGCAATTCAAGTTGCATTAGAAACAGGTCATTGTGTTTCAGTTTAACCATTCAAGCATCAAGTCTCTTAACAGAGAAGGACTTAACCATCTTGTATAATTGAGGTATATCCTAATAGATTGCCAAAAATGTTCATTCATAAAAGTAGCATTGAAATTGCATAAATCCTATTGACAACCTAAGAAGAAGGTTGATTCAAAGATGGTAACAAGATTTTCCTAAAGCCTATTGATAGTCTAAGAAGGAGGTTGATTCAAGGATGGTAGAAAAATAGATGCTAGATACTAAGTGACAATATCTATGTATAAAATCCTCTAACGAGGTCACACCTAACAGTGTGTTTGTAACCTTTAATAGGATTGGCTCCTAATAGGGCTCACTTTAAAAGAGTAAAAATTTGGGGTACCAGTCCGAGTGGTTTTTTCTGTTAACAGGGTTTCCACGTTAAAATCCATGTGTTATGTGTGTATGGTTTATTACTTTACTGTTTTACATTTCATATATGCATTTCTGGATTGATTGGTATACTCTGCATATTTACTGAGTATCGGTAAATAGTTTTACTGCTTATTGGTTATCAAGGAGAATAAGGACAGACAAGGTAAACTGACAGACAGTTAATTATTATAAGTATTTCATGGCATGCATCTTGTAGGGACTTAATAATCTGAGGTGTATTGATTGGTGGTTAAA
>MU223344.1:1488904-1504733 GCA_018584345.1 Thuja plicata | reverse complement strand
GGTATGGTAAAACACCCAATGTAAGTTACTTCAAAATATTTGGTAGTCAATGTTATGTCTTAAAGGATGATAGAAATGGAAAGATTGACACCAAAAGTGATGAAGGTATTTTTCTAGGGTATTCTACAAAGAGTGAATCTTTTAAATGTCTAATCAAGACTTCTAACAAAATAGTTGAAAGTTCAAATATGAAGATTGATGAATTTGTAGAAAAGAATGAGCTAGAAAGCACAAAAGAACTATAAGACTACAACAAGTTTGTATATTGTGAAGAACCCATGACTTTACCTGAGGAACTGTGCTTAAATCCAAAACAATAGAATGTTGCAATCAATGGTCAGAATGTTGTTACTGATGGTCAGGATAATGATCAAGATAATGTGAAAGGTAATGAGGATCAAGCTAATACACAAAGAGTTGTACTTGTACTTGCAAGATATGTAAGAAGGAATCATCTAAAGGACCAGATCATAGGAGATAAGAAAGCTGGTACAAGAACAAGAAGTAAGTCTTTAAACTCAAATTGCTTAATTTGTGAGTTTAAGAAAAAATTTATCAATGTTGAACTAGATAATGAAGAATGCATAAGTGCTATGAATGATGAGATTGAGTAGATTGAGAAGAACAAAACATGGTCACTTGTGCCAAGACCTGATGACAAGAATGTCATTGGTACCAAATGGATATTCAGGAACAAGCTGAATGGGAATGGAGAAGTCACAAGGAGAAAAGTAAGACTAGTATGCAAGGGGTATGCACAAGAAGAAGGTATAGACTATGGAGAAAACTTTGTGTTAGGGATTTTTCTTGTATGAATCACAGTGCTTGAAATGACTACTTGAACACTATGCCTCCTAATACTGATTCAGATACAAGAAAAGCCTAATTGCTAAGAATTGGATAAGATCCTTCTTCATTTTTGAGCTCCACATATACTCAAGCAAGTTTTACCTCTTAATGATTACTGATTACATAGTATATATAAAAGTGGACACTAATTTCCTATGTATCTTTGTTAAACCAACTTATGAAACACCTTTCAAATGATCAAGCACAACCAAATGAAAAGCTTAACCAGACAAACTATGATTGTCAATATAACAAAAACCAGTGATACAAGGACTTTCATCCTTCTTCCTTTTAAGGAGGGATAACCTAGTTGATTCACTCTCTAAGGAATCATCAAAATGAACTGTAATGAATACAATTATCTAGACATGGAGTTCAGATAACATAAATAAAGATTTTAATATTTGAATGGTTGTTTGATGAAGAAAACCACTAGACAAATCAAGACCAGTGCCTTATTTATTGGGCAATAGAGTCAAATACACATGAATTTCCAGAAAACCATAAATCCAAACTCACAAAACCCAAGTGAAATGCCTTACAAATCACCCTTTTCACTTCAAAACATGGACATCCGATTCATATACAAACATTCAACTCTCAGATTTTGCCCCTGAGAATTACTCTCTCCTTGAAAGAGACTCAGAAACAATCTCACAACTACCTTATAGCTAATGTATTAAACTTCCTTACAAATCAATACATAAGAATCAAAGTCAAATATATAAAGACATCAGACAAGTTTTGAATAGGGATTTCCTTCATCCTTCATTAAAATTCATCTGGATATAACACGTTTGCAAAACAAAGAGACACAGGAAATAAGACTCAAAAGCCAGAATACTTCCCAACAGTGTAAAATTCAACATCCTCTATCACAATTAGAAGGAAATCCAGATATAGGAGAAATTGAAAAACCATCTCCTTCACCGACAGTGGTTTGCTCCTCAAAATATCTGCAAGTACTTCCAACTGAAACTGTGAAAATATGATTTGATTTTCCCTCAAATAATCTGTAAAATCATGATCTCCATTCTGAGACCTTTCTGGTGATATATGATACGCTATACTTTGGATCAAATTCTCCCTCTGAAACATTAATCCAAATTTGCCTTCCCGTGCAGATTTCTTTCAAAAGTTTGAAATATTTCAATTTGAAATTAATCACTTTTTCAATAGTTGGACTATTGAAATGAGATAAATTTAACATTAATATTTCCTTTTGCCTAGATTTCATCTCATTGCAACACTTGTCACTTAGGTTTAATGGCTTAAAGGTTAGATGGTGAGCATCTTCCCTTTAAGCCATTAAGTCATCCATTAGATCCTTTCAAACTTGCACACCTTTTAACCCTTTGCCTTTTGTGATGAATTTGTTTAAATATTTCATTTTAATCCCCTTTTTTCTAGAATGCACCAGCTTGTGACACATGTCACTTAGGCTTAATGGCTTAAAGGTTAAATGTCATGCATGTTCCTTTTAAGCCATTAAGTCCACCATTAGATTCTTTTCAACTTGCAAGTTATTTAACCCCTTCTTTTTTGAGATGAATTTATTTTAAATTTCAAATTAATCTCAGATTTCATCTCCTCTTACCACTTTTCAATCAAACTTAATGGATTAATGGTGAGCATCTTTCCTTTAAGCCATTAAGTCAACCCTTAGATTTTTCTAGACTTGCAAGTTTTTTAACTCCTTTGTTGAAATGAATTCAAATTAAAAAATATTTCAAATCTGCACATCTCACTAGATTGCGCCAAGTGTCACCCTCTAATTGGTCCATAGGTCCACTTGGCACCACGTGTCATCCTCTAATTTTTTGCCACAACATTGTACCATATTCCGCCACGTGTCATCATTTGATTGGTTCGTAGGTCCACTGGGCGCCATGTGTCATCCTCTGATTGGTCTGTAGGTCCACTTCGCGCCATGTGTCATCTCTTATTTTTGCTCCAAAATAATGGGGCCCACCACACACTTAACTATCCAACCAAGAGGCCCACTAAATGGCCTCTTGTTTCTTTCTTCAAATTATAATGTAAGTGCTTTAGTATATAAATACTAAAAATACCCAAAATCCCATGCATGTGGGATAAATGTCTAAAAGCACTATTGATTATTTATTTTTGCCAATATTCAGAGGACCATAACTTTTGATTTTCAAATTGGGTTTCTCTAAAATGTTTTCTAAAGAGTGCATGCATAGTCATCTCAAACATATTAAAAATTCAGCTTGACCCAGTTTGCATTTTGTGAGATACAACTAAAAATGTGACTGGTTGTGCACTTATTTGAAAAACATTTGGGCAACTTGTCTGAAATGTTTTTTAATGTTTTCTTCCACAAACTCATGCACTATTTTCCTCATTAGACCCCTGTTGTCTCGCATCTACCAATTTGTATTTACATTGGAGTGTTTTTAAAATCTCCTTCATCTTCCTGCGTGTGGGGTCTGTAATCACATCTACAAATGCATTTGTATTTAAATACTTTATCTCGCTTTGTTGTTTGCCTTTTCTTTTAAAAACAATACTCCTGCATGACATCTCCTTCCTTATTTCAATCACTGTAAATTCATGTTGCAGAACCCAATGTCTCACATATTGAAAGATGACGTACAAGTGCCCTTTCGCTTATCATTTTCATCATAGAAAAAGCAAGGCTCGAAATCACAGCCACTGGCAGACCCCGTGGAACTTAATTATTTAAAAAATGATTCACTATATCTATAGAGTGAAAATCATCAACTTAGCAATCATCAAAAGCAACTTATTACAATTCTACAATTTGGACTTAAAACCAACATCTGGCCTCTGGGGCTGGCTTTAAAAACTGACAAGATCAAGTAACCGGGACATGGTAGTGGGCACAAACATCCTATGATTGAAATTCTTCCATACTGCAAAGTAGAAGCTAACGAAAACCAACAGGTCCAAAGATTTTAATCGCCCAAGTTGCCTATTTAGAAAAATTCTGCAAACTTCCCTGTCCAATAACAATGAACTACATTTTGTTTTGACTTTGAAAACAAGTCAAAAGACCTCCTAGGGATCTGAGCTTCTAGACATTGGAAGTATGCTATATGGGGAGCATGAATCTAGAAGGAAAACTCATGAAGATCAACTAGTCACATTTGGGAGATCCTTAAAGATAGCCACTTGGAAATGCAGAAAATAGAAAACATGAGGTATAATGATTTCAGCAAATGAAAACCATCTTGAAAAGTGTGCAAACAAAACCCTCAGTAACTGAAACCTTGCAAACTTGGAGAAAATTTGGTCTATAATTCAGGGCAACCATTTTCCTAATGTGAAAAATTATGGTATTCAAGATATAACCTCACAAATAGGGCTTCAGACCAGACTGTGCAACTGATCTGCATCAAATTGTTCAAAACTGCAAACAAAATCGGATTGGCAAACTGGGCAAACAGATTCATCATGGCCTGAAAATATTCATGGTAGCACATTTCCATGCCTACAATATAGGGGAGCTTTAAATTTTCCATTCCATTCAACTGGGTGTGAAATTGTAAGACCTCAAAGTAGGTCATTCAGAAATCAGCATTTGACAGTTTGGCATACTAATAGAAACTGCAAATGGAATGAGCTTAGCAAACTGACCAAATAGACTTTTCACAACTTGAAGACGGAGACTCAAGAAGTATTTGACCTGTATAATGGAGTAAAAAGGAAATTTTTTCAACTAGGTCACAAGGTCAAAAGTTACAATTGGTCAAACAGGGCTACTCAGAATTCTAATCAATTACACAATGCATGACAATAGTAAACTACCAACTTTGAGGGGTTTGAAACCTAGTCAAAACATATCTAAATGACTTGAGATTTGAAACATAGGTTCTCTGATACACATACTCAATATTCCCCAAAGTGGTGAGTCATGAAACTTAATAGGACACAAGATATTCAAAGGCGAACTAGGCCCGTTACAACAAATTAACACTTATGCAGAAATGCATATTTGGAAAGGTGCTCAAAACAAGACATCACAAAAAAACTCAAAAATTAAAATTAATGATCTGAGATGTCTTCAAATGTCTAAACAAGAGAAATAAACACCTGTCATGCATGAAAAACTTCAGAATCTCATTTAGGAAAAAAGGCTCAAAAAGCACTTATAGGGGGTCAAAATGGAAAGCACTAGTAAAACACTAAAAAATGACTTATATTTTTGAGTACCAACAGTGGTTCTGATTGAGGATGCATGCCCCATGCAGGCATGCAAATAAATTTTAGAATCTCATGGTACATCAGACCACCCAAAAAGAACATCAGACTTTCTACTTTCACCTCTCTCTTCTTTTTCCACTTACTTCTCCATAAACAAGGAACCTCTTTATTGAAAGGAAACACACCACACGAATGAAGGGAAAGAGACTATACAATATGTACATCATTTAAAAAAAGCCTCAGACATCTCCACAACTGAAATCAACACTTGCCTCTGTCATAAACCTGATTTTCATTTACATTTTCTTTAGGTAAGCTGAAAGTATCATTCATATTAGTTTCACTAATTTCATGTACATCTTCAATCTCCTTTTTTGGAAAAACAAAATAACTCTCTTCATTTTCATAGTGCATATAAAAACTAAACACACTTTCTTCATCTTGTCCACTATGAAAATATACAGCAGCACACTCATGAATACTAATATCAAACTGAAATTTATCCTCATAAACTGATTTATGCATGCTATCAATCAGAAACATAAAGTGTTCAAACTCTACTTCACCAAATGAGTCATATATGTCATATTTTGTAACTCACCTTGTGTATCCAACCGGCAGTCAAATGAGTAATCAGACTTGTATTCACACATGTCATCAACATCAGCCTCAGAAATTACTCCACAATTTTCCAGTATATCTTCACAATCACACACTGAATTAGCAACAACATGAAAGTAATCACCATAAAACTTGTTATCACATGTTGGCTGATTTTCAAAAATTTCTTGATCATATCTTTCATCACCAAACACAACATTTTCATCGTAATCACTGCCACAACTAGAAGAGAACCAATCTGATTTCTTACTACGGTATAACACTGTATCATCATCAAAATCACAACTAACCAAATCTGAAACTTCATCATGCTCTTCAAAAAGAGGATTAATAATTCCATGCAAAGCTCCTTTATACACATTTTGAAAAATGATGGACTGATCCATATCAACATATTCATCATACAGTGGGTTAACAAACACCTTGAAACTACTTTCAATATCAACATCATGTGTACTTTTAGCATATGAGGAAGAAAAATCACTTACAACTTCATGGAATTCCTTTGCACAACTAGGTAACTCGTCATTATGTGTAATGTATTCTTCAACTACTTCTTTATCCTCATATTGCAATGATGAACTTCCTTCAAAAATATCAACTACAAGATGATTTATACCATACAGGGATGAAACATCATTTTTCAAATTCAAAAGAAAGAACTGTACCTTCATTTTCATGAGAAAACTCACTCCCATCATTGCTCTCTTCTTCCCATGTTGCATCAGACTCATAGGAAGATGGACAAACACTTTCATTGTCCTCACCTTCACTTGGATAACAAGTTTTACCCTCATCATCATCACTAGACTATGGTACATACTAATCACTTTCATTTTCATTTGATGCCCCTTCATCCCATGACAGATCACTCTTGTTCTCATCACCTGAAACATAGCTTTCATCTTCTTCATCCCTATAAGACTGAGATGCATGTTCTTCAACATCATCATTAGTAACATTCTCAACATAATACAATACATCAATAGGAGAAGCAACAACTGAAATCACTTCTTGCATTTGGGAAACATCAAGTGAATCAACTTTATCATCTACTGCTGTAACATTATGAACACATGTGTTCTTTTCAACAAAAATAGAATCAACTCTTTCTGACAAAGAAACTTCAACAGCACATGTTCTTAAGTCTGAAATTTCAACAACATTATTTATAACAACAGGGCATACTACATGCTGATCTGAATTTGACACTTCAACATGACATTCACTTCCACTTTCAAATGCATCTTGTCAGCAAACACCTCTAGAGAAATGATTTTTTTTTCAGTCCGTACTTTATGTTATTTTCAATCTCTATAGTTGCCATGAATGCTTGATGCAAAGTCTTAGGTTCTTTATCCCACAACAAATAGCTCATATCCTTATCAAATGCATTAAAGTAGATAAATACACACACTTGATCATTGGGTCTACAATTTTCAGGGATATCATTATAAACCTTTCCGAATCTGATGTTAAAATTAGGAACTAGTTCTTCATTCTCAATCCTAATTTGCAACAACTTAGTAAATGCATCATGTTCACTTACTCTTTCACCGAATTGCAACATGAAGGCTGAAGGAAACTCTCTCCAAGAGGATATCAAACATGCTGGTAAAAAGGAAAACCATTCATGAGCATCATCCTTTAAAGTCTGAACAAACAATTTCATATGAACATCTTGATGTGCAATCTCAAAATCATCCATCAAATGAACAAACAATTGAATATGCTGACTTGCTAAATCATGTTGTTTCCCACAAAATATTGGCAATTTGTATCTAATGCCATTAGGAATAACATTGGGAAAACCATGTATACCATCAAAACAAAATGGCATGTACCTTCTAGTAGAGATAGATCTATTGATACTACTAATGGGCTACCTATTAGGTGAACTGAAATCCTCCATTCATCACAGACTCAAGAATTTATTCACCAAAATGAAAGTCAGATTTCTATCTTGAAACATATCTATAATCTCTCCACTAACTTTTACAATAGCATACTTCCATACTTCAAATCAAACATGCTGAAACCTTTTCTTACTGAAGTATGCAACCAAACTCAAAAGTTCTCCTACTTTGTGCTGAAACCACTTAATGGAGAACAACAATTTGTATAACTTTCTTTCATGAAAAGATGAAGATTACCTACACCAGAATTGCAGCGACTACTCTCTTTCTTTCTTGACTTGAAACACTGCAGATTTACAACCTTTTGTGTAGCTTCATCAGGTTCTTTCTTGGTAGAGTTTCCATCTCCTTACAGAGGAGAAATTTCAAATATCTAAAAGCTATTTGCCAAATTCTTTTCAATTCTAGGTTCATTCTAACCAGCAAAGTCACACAGTCTTTTTCTTCCTTTTGCTGCAACTTGAAACACACTGTCCATGATACCTCTCTCAAAGATCTGAAACAAATTTCAGATTCTTCTTCTTGACATTCTTTCTCATAGTCAGATTTAAAATATTGATTTAGCCAAGAAATGAAACATACATCTTAAACTTGCTGATCTTAGACATCAAATAACAACTGATAATCACAAATTACACTAGCACAAAACAACCAGGATTCTCCAAATTCAAACAGGGTCGCCACCCATAACAAGTATGGGATTAAGATTCACAAACTAGTCCAGAAATGGACAATGAACAATTAGTCATCACAGACTTTACAAACATCCATTTCTCACCAGCAGAGACACCATTTTGTTAGGGATTTTTCTTGTATGAATCACAATGCTTGAAATGACTACTTGAACAATATGCCTCCTCATACTGATTCAGATACAAGAAAATCCTAATTGCTAAGCATTGGATAAGATCCTTCTTCATTTTTGAGCTCCACATATACTCAGGCAAGTTTTACCACTTAATGATTACTGATTACACAGTATATATAAAAGTGGACACTGATTTCCTATGTATCTTTGTTAAACCAATTTATGAAAAACCTTTCAAATGATCAAGCACAACCAAATGAAAAGCTTAACCAGACAAACTATGATTGTCAATATAGAAAAAACCAGTGATACAAGGACTTTCATCCTTCTTCCTTTTAAGGAGGGATAACCTAGTTGATTCACTCTCTAAGGAATCATCAAAATGAACTATAATGAATACAATTATCTAGACATGGAGTTTAGATAATAGAAATAAAGATTTTAATATTTGCATGGTTGTTTGATGAAGAAAACCACTAGAAAAATCAAGACCAGTGCCTTATCTATTAGCCAACAGAGTCAAACACACATAAATTTCTAGAAAATCATAAATCCAAACTCACAAAACCCAAGTGAAATGCCTTACAAATAACCCTTTTCACTTCAAAACATGGACATCATATTCATATACAGACATTCAACTCTCAGATTTTTCCCCTGAGAATTACTCTCTCCTTGAAAGAGACTTAGAAACAATCTCACAGCTACCTTATAGCTAATGTATTAAACTACCTTAAAAATCAATATATAAGAATCAAAGTCAAATATATAAAGACATCAGACAAGTTTTGAACAGGGATTTCCTTCATCCTTCATTAAAATTTATCTGGATATAACACGTTTGCAAAACAAAGAGACACGGGAAATAAGACTCAAAAGCCATAATACTGCCCAACAGTGTAAAATTCAACATCCTCATTCACAATCAAAAGGAAATCAAGATATAGGAGAAATTGAAAAACCATCTCCTTCAATGACAGCTGTCTGCTCCTCAAAATATCTACAAGTACTTCCAACTAAAACTGTGAAAATCTGATTTGATTTTCCCTCAAATAATCTACAAAAGCATGATCTCCATTCTGAGACCTTTCTGGTGATATATGATACTCTATACTTTGGATCAAATTTTCCCTCTGAAACATTAATCCAAATTTGCCTTCCCGTGTAGATTTCTTTCAAAAGTTTGAAATATTTCAATTTGAAATTAATCACTTTTTCAATGGTTGGACTATTGAAATGAGATAAATTTAGCATTAATATTTCATGTTGCCCAGATTTCATCTCATTGCAACACTTGTCACTTAGGCTTAATGGCTTAAAGGTTAGATGGTGAGCATCTTCCCTTTAAGCCATTAAGTCATCCATTAGATCCTTTTAAACTTGCACACCTTTTAACCCTTTGCCTTTTGTGATGAATTTGTTTAAATATTTCATTTTAATCCCCTTTTTCCTAGAATGCACCAGCTTGTGACACTTGTCACTTAGGATTAATGGCTTAAAGGTTAGATGTCATGCATCTTCCTTTTAAGCCATTAAGTCCACCATTAGATTCTTTTCAACTTGCAAGTTATTTAACTCCTTTTTTGAGATGAATTTATTTTAAATTTTAAATTAATCTCATATTTCATCTCCTCTTACCACTTGTCAATCAGACTTAATGACTTAATGGTTAGATGGTGAGCATGTTTCCTTTAAGCCATTAAGTCAACCCTTAGATTTTTCAGAACTTGCAAGTTTTTTAACTCCTTTGTTGAAATGAATTCAAATTAAAAAATATTTCAAATCTACACATCTCACCAGATTGTGCCAAGTGTCACCCTCTGATTGGTCCACAAGTCCACTTGGTGCCATGTTCCATTCTCTAATAGGCTGCCTCAACATCATACCATATTGTGCCATGTGTCATCTTCTGATTGGTTCGCAGGTCCACTGGGCGCCATGTGTCATCCTCTGATTGGTCTGTAGGTCCACTGGGCGCCATGTGTCATCTCTTATTTTTTCTCCAAAATTATGGGGCCCACCACACACTTAACTAACCAGTGAAGAGGCCCACTAAATGGCCTCTTGTTTCTTTCTTCACATTATAATGTAAGTTCTTTAGTATATAAATACTAAAAATACCCAAAATCCCGTGCATGTGGGATAAATGTCTAAAAGCACTATTGATTTTTTATTTTTGCCAATTTTCAAAGGATCGTAACTTTTGATGTTCAAACTGGATTTCTCTAAAAAAAATTTTTTAGAGTGCATGCACAGTCATCTCAAACATATTAAAAATTCAGCTCGACCTAGTTTGCATTTTGTGAGATACAAGTAAAAACGTGACTGGCTCTGCACTTATTTGAAAAACATTTGGGCAACTTGTTTGAAATATTTTTTAATGTTTTCTTCCACAAACTCATGCACTATTTTCCTCATTAGACCCCTGTTGTCTTGCATCTGCCAATTTGCATTTACATTGGAGTGTTTTTTAAATCTCCTTCATCTTGCTACGTGTGGGGTCTGCAATCACATCTACAAATGCATTTGTATTTAAATACTTTATCTCCCTTTGTTGTTTGCGTTTTCTTTTAAAAACAAAAGTCCTGCATGAAATCTCCTTCCTTATTTCAATCACTGCAAAATCATGTTGCAGAACCCAATGTCTCACATACTAAAAGACGATGTACAAGTGCCCTTTCATTTATCATTTTCATCATAGCAAAAGCAAGGCTCAAAATCATAGCCACTAGCAGACCCTGTGGAACTTAATTGTTTAAAAAATGATTCACTATATCTCTAGAGTGAAAATCATCAACTTAGCGGTCATCAAAAGCAACTTATTATAATTTTGCAATTTGGACTTAAAACCAGCATCTGGCCTCTAAGGCTGGCTTTAAAAACTGACAAGATCAAGTAACCGGGACATGACAGTCGGCACACACATCCTATGATTGTCATTCTTCCATACTGGAAAGCGGTAGCTCACGAAACCCAACAGGTCCAAAGATGTTAATCGCCCAAGTTGCCTATTTAGAACAATTTTGCAAATTTCCCTGTCCAATAACAATGAACTGTATTTGGTTTCAACTTTGAAAAAAAATCAAAAGACCTCCTAGGGATCTGAGCTTCTAGACATTGGAAGTATTCTATATGGGGAGCATGAATCCAGAAGGAAAACTCATGATGATCAACCAGTCACATTTGGGAGATCCTTAAAGATAGCCACTTGGAAATGCAAAAAATAGAAAACATGAGGAATAATGATTTTTGCAAATGAAAAGCATCTTGAAAAGTGTGCAAACAAAACCCTCAAAAACCTTGCAAACTTGGAGAAAATTTTGTGTATAATTTAGGGCAACTATTTTCCTAATGTGACCAGTTATGGTATTCAAGATATACCTCACAAACAGGGCCTCAGACCAAACTGTGCAACTGATCTGCATCAAATTGTTTGAAATTGCAAACGAAATTGGATTGCAAAACTGGGCAAACAGATTCATCATCGCCTTAAAATCTTCATGGTAGCACATTTCCATGCCTACAATATAGGGGAGATTTCAATTGTACATTCCATTCAACTGGGTGTGAAATTGTAAGACCTCAAAGTAGGTCATTTGGAAATCTACATTTGACAGTTTGGCATACTGATAGAAACTGCAAATGGAATGGGCTTAGCAAACTGACCAAATATACTTTTTTCAACTTGAAGATGGAGACTCAAGAAGTATTTGACCTCTGTAATGGAGTAAAAAAGGAATTTTTTCAATTAGGTCACAAGGTCAAAAGTTACAATTGGTCAAACAGGGCTACTCAGAATTCTGATCAATTACACAATGCATGACATGAGTAAACTACCAACTTTGAGGGGTTTGAAACCTAGTCAAAACATATCAAAATAGCTTGGAATTTGAAACATAGGTTCTCTGATACACATACTCAATAATCCCCAAAGTGGCAGGTCATGAAACTTAACAAGACACAAGATATTCAAAGGCAAACTAGGCCCATTAGAACAAATTAACACTTAGGCATAAATGCATATTTGGACAAGTGCTCAAAACAAGACATCACAAAACAACTCAAAAATTAAAATTAATGATTTGGGATGTCTTAAAATGTCTAAAAAGGAGAAATAAGCACCTTTCATGCATGAAAAACTTCAGAATCTCATCTAGGAAAAAAGGCTCAAAAAGCACTTATAGGGGGTCAAAATGGAAAGCACTAGTAAAACCCTAAAAAATGACTATTGTATTTTTGAGTACCAACACATTAAACCCGTTGCTAGGATAGAAGGAGTAAGAATACTAATTGCTTATGCTACATACAAAGGATTCAAATTATATCAAATTGATGTCAAGTTAGCATTCCTAAATGGAATACTTGAAGAAGAGGTATACATTGAGCAACCAGAAGGGTTTGTAGATCCAGAAAAGAGGAATATGTTATGTAGACTTCACAAAGCCTTGTATGGATTAAAACAAGCTCCGAAAGCCTAGTATGAATGACTTCATTCTTATCTAATAAGTATTGGATTCAGAAGGACTAGTGAAAATAGTAATCTTTATTTGAAAGAAGATACTGATGCTAACACTTTGATTGCTGAAATATTTGTTGATGACATAATATTTGGAGGCAATGATATGCTATGGAAGTCATTTTCTGATGACATGAACAAATAATTTGAGATGTCTATGTTTGGAGAGATCAATTTCTTTCTTGGTCTATAGATCATTCAACAAAGTGAAGGTATTTTTATTACAAAGTCTAAATACATCAAGAGGTCCTGAAAATATTCAAGATGGAAGATTCCAAACCTATTGGAACATCGATGGCTACTAGATGTAAATTAAAAAAGGAAGAAAAGACAATAGAGGTAAATCATACTATGTATAGATGAATGATAGGAAAACTCATGTATGTTGTACACACTAGACCAGATATTGCACATGCAATAGGAATTGTTGCTAGATTTTCTGCTAACCCCAGGGAATCACATATGACTGATGTGAAAATAATTCTAAGATATCTGAAAAATAATGAGGAATTTGGCTTATGGTATAGAAGAGAAGGAAAATTTGAACTAAAAGTGTTTACCGACGCTGATTGGGCTGGAAATCTTGATGATCGGAAGAGCACAACTAGAGGAGAATTATTTATGGGTGACAGACTTGTCACATGGATTAGCAAGAAGCAAGGATGCATCTCTCAGTCTACTGCAGAGGAAAAATATGTTGCTGCTGCTGCTGCAAATTGCTCACATATTGCATGGATCAAACAGTTGCTGGAAGGTATGCATATGAAGATCTCAGAACCAGTGATTATCTATTGTGATAACACCAGTGAAATAAAAATTTCCAAGAATCTAGTCATGCATGCAAAGACTAAACACATTGCAATAAAGTATCATTATTTAATAAAACAAGTTCAAGAAAAAGAGGTGATACTGGAGTATGTGAAATCAAAAGAATAATTAGCTGATATCTTCACCAAGCCACTGCCCAAGGATACATTTGAGTACTTAAGAAATAGACTAGGGGTCAAACCCTTGGCTACCAGTCAGTAAAGGACTCAAGGCTGCATCCGACTGTATATTATTAGAATATCATTCATGTTGATGCAAGAAAAAAATGAACTTCAAAGCTACATCTATATACAGAAAGATATATATCAGAACCTAGCACCAGAGCATATTGTTGTATTACTGATGGATAAGGAAAATTCAAGGAATATATTATGAATAGAAGAAAATAATTTTTTGACATGAATTTCAGATATTTGTAAAATATTTGTTTGGCATTGTTGTCAAACGGATAGAATGTATCGATATTATCACAATAAATTATTCATTATTAGATTAATCCAAACAAGGAGAGATCATATCCATAGGAAGAGAATTTGTATGAAGAAATCATATACAAAGGGAGAGTTACTAAAAAAAGACAGTGAAATCAAAGAAGAAGAAGAACCAAAAGAGAGATATTGACACAAGAAGAGGACACAACGCATCAGTACAAGAAACACAGAAAGCTACAAGAATCAAATCTAAGCTAACACAGAGCTTACCGACGGTCAGACATTTTTATCGGTTATCAAAACAAAGTGTTTGGTAATTTGATGAATATCAACAATTGTATTTCATATTGTATCATAAATAGTATAGTGTGATAATATAGTATGTTGCCATCAATGCCAAAGGGAGAGATTAATGACATGTAACTGATTGAATTTTTGATAATGTTAAGTTGAAGATAATGCAAGGAATTAAATTAGTTAATGGTTTGTATTGTCATTGATGTCAACTTGATATCATCTGTATGGTCATATACATAATGACAAATACTTTAGAGAATAAATGGAACAGAGATAATGCTTTCAGCAATGCATAAAAGTCAAGTATTCACTAAGTGAGACAACACTAATAGAGTGCACACCATCGCTAAAGGCAAAGAACAAAAGTCATAGTGATACCCGGAAAGCAGAAGATAGTATTGCCTGATGAAGCAAAATCACAGGATGCCCGACAAGCTGAAAATAGAGTTGCCCGATGAGAAAAGTCCAATGATGCCCGATGGATGGAGATCCTAAAGCTGAGTGAAGTTACATCAACAGAACTGGTAGTTGTCACTGACGACTAACTGCAGAGTCGACCGACAGAATAGAGAGTTCAGAAAATGACAAAATATCTAGCTGGCAGAGCTTAAGGATAGACTTAACTGGTTGTTTTGTTTATTTTATTTGACCAGAGTTAAGTAATTGATTTAAAGAATATTTGTATAGTTGGCAAGAAGATAACTACAAGATAAATCATGAGTTAAAGCTGTAAATCAGATTGGATGGATTGTTTTTCATGCCAATAATCAAGAATGAAGAATTAAGGAATATCATGTCTATATAAGAGACAAGCATAATTCATTTCCACAAAAAATCACATACATGGGAAGGGGAGTGAATAGAAAGAGGATGGTGAAGAGAAAATAGTGAAAAAGAACTTCATATTGTCTTGATCATTCAAGCTGACAAAGAGCCAAAGAATTCTGTGGACACCGACGAACAATGAAGCAAAACATCATAGAGCAGAAAGTGTGGAGCACAAATAATTGAATTTATACATTGATCAGAGAGGTAATGTACTTAAATAGATCTGAAAATCCACAATTCAAGTTGCATTAGAAACAGGTCACTATGTTTTAGTTTAAGCATTCTAGCATCAAGTATCTTAACAGAGCAGGACTTAACCATCTTCTATAATTGAGGTATATCCTAACAGATTGCCAAAAAGGTTGATTCATGAAAGTAGTATTGAAATTGCATAAAGCCTATTGATAGCCTAAGAAGAAGGTTGATTCAAGGATGGTAGCAAGATTTTCCTAAAGCCTATTGACAATCTAAGAAGGAGGCTGATTCAAGGATGGTAGCAAAATAGATGTCAGATACTAAGTGACAACCTCTATGTATAAAATCC
>MU223344.1:1469941-1480474 GCA_018584345.1 Thuja plicata | reverse complement strand
TTACACATCAAATGGAATGTATGATATGATTTCATATGCATAAAGAAAGATGAACAGATAGACAAGTTATTTTACAAACTGATGACTAAGGGTTAATGGGCTAACCAAGAAAAGTTTTAGAGGTACTTATTCACCCCTCCCCTCTCAGTAAAAATTATCTCAATATAATTCAAACAATTGGTATCAGAGCTAAGTCTCTCTTGAAAATCTTAAAGACTTGAGAGAAAAGATCAGAGCAATGGATAAGTTCAGACTGGACATGACTATTGAGAATGAGCAATTACAGATGCAAATAAACTATGAGCTGTATAAGGAGGCAAAGATAAAGCTTAGAAAAATTCTTGATGAAAGACAGATTATGGCAACCAGGAAGAATGAGAAAGACTACAAAGAAATTGAAATACAAGAGTATTTTGAAGCAGCAGAATCATCAGTGAACAAAGCTTCAAATGCATCAGCTGAAGAGTTTACAAGTATGTAGGAGATCAATCTACATCTGACTAATCAAATAAAGATGCTGCAAATTGGTCAAGAGACTCAAATGGTAAAAATGATTGATGTTATGAATGATGCAAGAAAAGCTGAAAATGAAAGAACACTAGCTATTGTTGACATGAGGAAAATTATAGAGAAGCTACAAGAAAAAGAATCAGAGATTCAAAGACTCACTGAGCATCACCATGAGGTCACCAATCAAATTATTCTTATGAGTCAAGAAGAAAACATATTAAATATAGAACTCATAGAAAGAATACAGACCATTGGTGAACCAAGGGAAGAAAATGGAAAACTAAAGCATGAAATCAGAGTTCAGGTTCAACACAATGAACTGATCAAAAAGGATGAGGATAGAAAAAAATAGAAGGATGACTTTCTTGATGGACAAAGAAGAATCAACAACTACACAGGATTAGGGTACAATGAGAATGGAGAATCCTCTAATCAAACTGATAAGAGGAATGCTTCCACAACCCCAAGATCCAAGAAGCTATCATGCAATCACTGTGGAAAACTAGGCCACATCTCAAACATTTGCAGAAGCAAAATGAAAGGTATTTCTCAAGCAAAATCTACTTTTATTGGTAATTGTTATAAATGTCAAAAGAAAGGACACAAGGAACATGAGTGCAGATCCAAAGTGATAAATCGAAAGAGAAAAACTTATATGGAAAAATATTGTCCTATATGCAAGATGAATGTGCATACACATGAGGAATGCTAGAAAAAGAACAATAAAGCTTGGACTCATAAATAAACTGATAAAAGCTACAAACCAACCAGAGAGGGTAACTCATATGTTTGGGACTATAACACATGGGTAAATTGCATAGCATGTGGAAGGTATGGTCATATTGCTGCCAACTGTATGTGAAAATGGACCAGAAGGTCAAGAGGATGGTTGACTCTAGGTATGGCATGCTTACACTGTCATAAAGTTGGACATGTGATAAAAGATTGCAAAGATTGATTGACAGACACAAATACTCATCCCAATGGAAACACGATTGATGACATCAAAAGAATGAGAAAAAAGATGTGGGTAAAAGCCACAAACACTAAAGGTGCTAATACAAGCAATGTAAATGATGACACCCCATCCACTGGATTTGGTGACATCACTACATCTAACTAGATTGCACAAGTAAGTATGGAACTGCATTATCACAAGTTCTATTATGCATCAATTCCATTACACAAAGTTCATATTGTCATATAGGCATGAATAAAGATGCAATATATATTTACTTGTTAATCTACTATAAAGCAACCATCAGTTATTGGGCACAATCTGCATCAGTGAACACACACATAAAATACATGCAATACTTACCGGAATATATCAGTCATTACACAAATTGTATGTAACCTAAAAAGTATCGGTATAAACTGAATCTACAAAATTTGTCATCGCATTATCACCGACTATCATCGGTAAAGTCTCCAACACCGCTAAGCTACCCTTACACTTTGCAAAGACACCAGAGGAGTTGTGAATGTATTTACCGACAGAGGCAGTCTTCATAAACCGATGAAGTTTGTAAGCATTAATGACAACTTAGGGCACCAAAAAGTATACAAGCCCGATGGGTAAGCTCATTTTTGCACCCGCAATTTTTGTGCAACGTAGAGCAGAGCAGAGAAATTTTGATTAGTTTGAGAAGTGACCAAGTAGAAGTCACTAACTGAGCTTACAGATTCAAAGGAGATCACAGACATTCAGTAAGTTCATTCACTCACCAATACGCATTGTTTTGATTTATGAAAAAGCCCTAAAATATTGAAAATAATGGCATCGACATCTAGGGTAGAGAAACTTAAGGATGAAAAGAAGAAACCATTTAACCTTGTTAAAAGAGGGGCATGTGTAGAACCAAATTACAAGTTACATCCTGAGATTTCCTCTCAACCAGACGATTCTGGAGCATTCTCCCGAATCCCAGCTAGGGCGTTATTGGTCAAGGACATTAGGTCCTATATACACTGCAAAATCTCAGAGATAAGAGATCTAGACCTAGACAATGCCTATAAGGCACTTTTTGATGATGATGGCAAACTAAAAGAACATAAACACTTAGAAGTGAAAGGTCTGACAAATGCACTTCATTTCCCAAAGGTTTTTTAAGACAGAGTGGATTAAGATTGTTCTAAGCAGAGTACATCATAATTCCTTGTGGTTGAAAAAACCAAAGGCCATAACAAAAGAAGTTATACATGCAATAATAGGCTATCCAACAACCAAAAAACCTCAGGCTCATAAACATCCTTCTCTTGCAGAAGTGGAAAAGTTAACCGAAGCTAAATCTGACAAGAGGGCACTAAAGGTAAACACTATCACCAACGCTGAGCTAAAATTTGGTGCTTGCGTAGTTGGATATAAGATATTTCAACCTAGCCAAATGAATAGTATCTCTATCATAGTAATGAGCAAAGCCTACAAAATCATCAAACTAGGGAAGAAGATGGATCTAGTAGAGATTCTATTGCATCAATTTGAAGAGAACATGTGCACCATAAGGTCCTTAAGGACAAACACATGTAAGTTCGGTTCTCTTATAATGTGTATATTATTCTACTTCAAAGAGTACATTCCTTCAATTGGAAAAGTAACATGGGACACCAGCAGACCCATTACCATGTAGATTAATGAATACATTGAAACACTAGGCACATATTTTGACAATGTTATGCATGAGAACTTTAAGGAAATTAAGGATGTGCTACAAGCAAGAAATATAATTCCTGAAAGTCTTATTGAGGAATACAAAGATGACATTTGTTTTAAGGTGGATACTGACTTCACCTACATTAAAGCAATAGTCCAAAGAAAATATTGGCTAGAAAACCTTGATTATGAAATCAAAACTAGGTTAGCATTAGAATAAATAAAGACATTATTGAATGAACCAGTTGACAACAAAAAACTGAGATTTGGCACATATGAGGAAGAAAAATAGAAAATTAAATCAACACTTGTTGTTAAGAAGGCTATAAAGTAGTTTAAAAGAATGGTGAAGAACATAAAGAAGAACTTGAACATATCCTCTGAAGAAGAGGAGGAAGAACAGGGTAAGGAGGAAAAACAGGGTAAGGAGGAAGACATCGAAGAAAAGCTCCCCATCAGTGAAACAGTAGAGCAACAAGAATCAGAGGAAGAAAAATCTGATTCAACACCTCCTCCTCCAACCAAAAAGTATAGAATAAGAAGCCAAATGGCTAAGGATACTAGTCCCTTGCCTATGGTAAAAGGGAAGGTGTACAAGAGAAAACTTGCACCTACAAAGGCTAAACCACCACCTAGGGCACCTGCTAAGAGGAGAAAGTGTTAGAAACACTGAGAGTGGGGGGGGGGGGGGGGAATTAGTGTTTATCTAATTATATTTCAGCCAATTNGGGGGGGGGGGTGAATTAGTGTTTATCTAATTATATTTCAGCCAATTAAACATATATCAAATGTCATCCAAAGAAACATAACACAAGAAAACATAACACATGATATGATTACAGAGAACCTTGATCAGAGGAAAACTCCGGTGGGGATTAGTACCCAAAAAATATTGTACTAGGTATAATGAACGTGTTAAAGTTCCTTTGCCCTGTTATAAGCAGTCTTTACAAATTGAGTACAATGACCTGGTTAAGGGTCAGACCCTGTTAGGATTATTTTACAATAACCCTGTTAGAAGTGGATGGATCATTGCCTAGGCTAATTGCCCAAATAATAAGAAGGCTACAACCCTCTGAATGTTGATATGCACTATGTCAAAAATGAACTGTTGTAGTGACACTGTTGTCTGATCACTTTTGTGTATGCATGGATGCTCTTACTTCTCTAAAGAGCTATATCATCTTCTAACTTCATTATACTAACCCTCTGTAACTTCTTCTTACATAATAATTAACACTTGTAACATATCTTTACATTACATACTTATATCTTTAAATATAAATAGGCGCGACCAAAAACAAATCATTAGTCAGCCCTAAAACAAAAATACATGACACTTCTGAACAAGTCAGCCCAAGTGTGTTTACTATAACATTAATTAAATTATTAAAATCTTATAACTAAAGGCACTTAACCATTACATTCTAAAATCATACACGCTGATCAAAACTATAGTCGGCTTCCATGCTCTGTTTCCTGGACTACAGGTCTACTAATCTATCTGTAACTTTTCCATACTAATGTTCCATACTCTGCACATCTGGATCTAGCATGTATATACACCATAGAGTATATATCTAAGTACAAATGTTCTGGTGTGGTCTCTAACATGTGTGTTGATGTGCTGATCTCTGTATCACTTTGTCTATCCTATTTTCTGTACTTAATCATTTTATCTTCTATGTTATCTTTGACAGAAACTTAGTATGACTTTGTTGCCATGATTGACAACAAAAAATAAGTCATGCTTCCTCAGGAAGTCAACTTGCAAACAATGCTCCACTTTGTCATTTATGGCAACAAAGGAATGCGGCTAAGTTACTCAAAATGACTTCATATACATATATACACATATACATATATACTTCTTTGCATATACACATTTTATACTACTCCCCCTTTGACATTAATGATAAAGGTGTGCAAAATACTGTAAGTCTTCAATATACTTACTCCATGTAGACTTATGGGTACACAACTTGAAGAGAATGAATCTCTTTTTTCCAAAAGACTTCCATTGCATCAACAGTTTGAAGATGCACGCATAGGGCATATGTAAACTTTTCCATTGTCATCAGATCCATGCAAGGACCTTGATCATATGTCTATATGGTGTTATCAATCTATTTGATGTTCTCATTGAGAACTTCTAGAGATGGTGCAAGTGCATTCCTCAACTAAGTTTGTCTTACCCTTATCTTGCTGATTTCTAGTTTTGCCTTCTCAATTTTGTCTAGCTAACCTTGTTAGACATTGTTGCATATGCTCATATCTTGCATGGAATTTTCAACTAATTTTCTTATGTTGTCCACCATTTCTTCTGCTTCTATTATCTTTTTGGTGTGCTCAAAGGTGAGCTTCACTCTATCCATACAGTTTGCTATGACTTTATTTCCTTTATCTACCAATTTCTTCAATATAGCTTGCCAAATCCTTAAGGAATTCAGATCTAAGGTAAAGTTCTTTACCAAGTCATGTAGTCTCTCCTTCTTATATTCATCTTCTGCAATCTTAATAGAAAATTCTACTAAGCTAGTGAAATGTGACTTGAAGTTTGATAAGATGTTGTCTACATCTTCAACTGATTGTACTTTGGCAACTTTCTGATCAATAGGCACTAGGTCATTCAAAATATTCATTGTTTCCGAGAAGAGAGGATTCCTCGTTACTTTTTTCTATTTTTCCTTTTCCATGGAAAGGATGCTGATCTTGATAAGGTCTTCTTCTCCCCATGCATCTAAACTTGCTGAATCAGGAGTTAACCTTGACAACAATGAGGTGGATGGTTGAGTGGATGGTGAGAAAATAGTGTTCTGACTTGTATCAACACATTCAATTTTGACATGAATCTCCTTTAATGGTGTCTCATTACCTTGAGTATCTTTCTCCTTATCTAAGTCTATTGGATCAATGGAAGGAACTTCAGTCTATTGTAGAGATGTGTCATCTATGTTCATTGCTTCATCAACCTTATTCATATCATTATCAGAAGTTGTCATAGATATCTTGAGATTGTCAACTATTATAGTATCTTTAGCTATCTTAGAAGTCATTATCACTATGGGTGCTAAATCTTGTGGACCTGTTGTGGGTGCAACTTGAATTATTAGAGTTGTAACCTATTTGGGAGTCACTGGGGTAACTTTTGGTGTAGGAACTATTGGTCGATACATATGTCTATCCATAAAGACTTGTGCAAATTCCTTTTCAGTCTCCTTACCAATCTTTTCATCTCCTTGTTCATAATTTGTAGAGTCCCCGTCTTACTACGGAGATGAGGCTTCACCAGATCTAATATAATAGCCTTCTCATCATGTGAACAAACAGGAAGAAGAGTATCCAAATTTTCTTCTCCAATATTCATGTCCTCTTCAATAGCATGTCTTTTCATTATCTCCAGTATGTTCCATAACTTATCTAGTATTACTATTTTGAGTTCAAGAACAAACTTCTTAAACTTGATCATATGAGATGTGATCATAGAGTGTATCTCAGTCTTATCCATTTCTTCATACATGTCATAGACTTTTGATAATGTATCGATTCTTCCTTCATTTACAATCCTATTCTTCAAGATATTTATATTAGGTCTAAATCCTACCTCAGGTGGAGCTTGAACATTCTTAGTTGTGCTCCGTGTAGCTCTTGAGGATAGATGACTTGTAGCCGCTTTCTTCCTTCCTCTTGGTTCCTTGCTAGGTACAGAAGGTGGAGATATGTCTAGATCAATTGTGGTAGTAGGCACAGTGGTACTTTCCTCATTTTTCTTCTGCTTCTTCTTCTGAGTATCAACAATTTTCTCAATTTTAACTTTAGCAATTTTGGCTTCTTTTGCCTTATCCAAATCTTCTCGAGTGACTCCATGCTTTCTCAGATTGTTGGATGTAGTTCTGGATGCTTTCCTTTTGTTAACAACATGTTGTAGTTCAATATCCACTTCATCAGTCTTTTCTCTGTAAGTCCCCCATCTAGGTTCATTAGGGTCTTTAGGTGCTGACAATAAGACCTGCGCATATCCTTCTAACACATGGTCTTCTACCTCATACCCTAGTGGATGTATCCACTTAGTTCTAGGCTCAACAGCCTCCATGCATGTGCAATTTGTCTCTACCATAAAGCATATTGTATCCCTGTATTTTTCAACTATTTTCTCAGATAGTCTGAACCTGCTCTGCAATTTGACCCTGAATATCTTTATGTCCATATCCATTTTATCTCTTGCACTATTTTCTACTGTGGCTTTAAGAGATATCTGAGTCATTTTAGGTTTGCCTTTTTCTAGATAAAGGTCTGCAACCTTTCCAACTATATGGTGATATAAATAGATGATTAGAGATCCAAACCTGAATGTTTTGCTTCTGTCATGTTTGATGATTCTAATATTTTCAATAAACTAATCACACAAGACCTCATGTAATACCCTCTCCTATGGTGATACTTGGACTTTTGACTTGGACAGTTTATTATTATGGAAAGAACTATACATTTACATTTATATTTTGTGGATGATGATATGATTGATATGCTCATTTATGGTTATCATTTATATGTTTACGAGATTAGAAAACCATCTATTTTTATATGTTTTATGGATCTAACCAAAGGATTTGAATCTAACCATTATCATGATGTTTTATGTTTCATGGATATGTGTCTAATGTGTTTTCATGGCTCAGAACGAAGTCATAGTTACTCACTTAGTTGAGGTCCACACGATGTATCGATCCTAGTCATCTGTTTGCATATATCTGATTTGTATGAATATCCATATGTATATATATGTATCTCTTCTTGGTGATGTAGGATTGCAGGTACTGGGTATCGTCTCCACCTGGCTTCACAGGTCTGAGTGATCCCTCAAAATCCTCGATCATTGTTGTTGTTATGGAGATATCACCAGGTTCCATAGGAAGAAACTCCGCCTCTGATCCTTCTATCCTTAGGTGGGGAGTTCCGAAGTCAGTCCCTTGTGTGGATGTATTATGTGATCTCTTAGTTTGTTGGATTTGTGGATCTTGTAGCTAGTTCTTGTCTTCTTGGTATGCTCACCTTTGATTATTGATGTGAGTCATTATTTATTTGAAGGTATGATTTAGTAATTTATCTTTAGTAGTAGCTATTATTATACTAGCATATCTCGTTAGGGACGAGTTGGTGTGTGATTTAAATCATGTGATTTTAATATCAATAATAATGAATAATTTATGGTATTATTTTATAATACTCATAATAACAAAGTTCCTATGACAATATAAATAATAAATGTTTAAATAATAGTGGTAAAATCTAACTTATGTTAGTAGCTACCTAATATATATTTTATAATGTGGATTAGTGTATAAATAAATAATATGGTTTATAAATAATGTTATTCTTAATAATATTTAATATTTGTAATAATGTGTCTTACTTATGATATATGTGCCATAAGCATATGGGTGCACACATATGCCTATAAACACACACGCGCGCGCGCGCGTGCGCACACACACACACACATATATTAATATTAAATAATAATCTAATTGTGTGAAGGAAAATTATTTTTAGATAATAATAAATTCTATGCTATTCTCATAAATGGGAAGTAGGATTAGTAAATTCTATTACCATAGCTAAGTAAGTTAGTAAATTATTTTTAGGGTTAAATTCTCTATTTTTGTCATCCTTAAATTTAGGAGATAGAAATTAAAACCTTATTAAATAAAATATGATTATCCCTTCATGGGAATGGTTTTATAAACCATATTATTAATAGGTGAATAGTTGCATCGGTTGAATACCTGTGCAACTACTCCCCCTCCAATCTATTTACAGGAAGAATTTCCTATGTGAGGGGATGGATGGAAGAAGAAAATAATGATGAGAGGAGTACTATGCTTGTAGAAAAATTATATTGTGAGGAGAGAATTTCATAATTACCAGAGATTGGCATTTGGTTGTTTTCGGTAGAGGTTGGAGATTTCATCAGAAGGAATCTAAGGATTGCTGGAAGGAGATGGAGAGAATAGGACTCTTCATCAACTGAATCCTGTAGGACTCCAGGTTGGAATCCATCCTGGAAAATAAACCTCTTTTATAGTATGAATTCTGGTTGTAGGTTTGTTTGAATGCTTCCGTTTATGTTTTGTTTTGTTTTGTTTGTTTGTAGAAAGTTTATGCATTATTGTATTATTGTATTTCTGCATAAAGTTTATATTTTAATTGTACTCTATATTATTATTGCATTATTGTAGAATGTATATAGATTATTGTGTTACTGTACAAATGTTTATACAAATATGAGATTACTGTATAATGCCAGCCATTTAATGTTTATGTTGTATGATTGTATTATGTTTCCTGTTTATAGAAATATAAGTTTCAAAATGTTATACAAATGTCAGCCGTCTTATACAGAAAAGACATTAAATGTTTATGATAGATATTGTATTCTCTCAGCCATCTTTGTCGTTTATACAATGTCAGCTGTTTCTAATATGTTGTCATTGCAATAGAAATATTATGTTATTTCTTTATGTCAGCCATCTGTTTATAGAAGTTTATAGAACCCCGAGTGTAACATTGTTTTACTGTCGTGTCTGTCATTTGGCCGAATGAGTAGTTATTACCTGTGTCATTTTTGCGTGACTAGAGATTGCGTTTGTATTAAGGTTCAAAGTTGAACAAGTTTAAAATATTTAAGCCAAGTAGTATAATAATTAGGTTTTCTCTTTATGCAAGTATAACATTTTAAAATATTTAAGCCAAGTAGTATAATAATTAGGTTTTCGCTTTATGCAAGTATGCAAGTATAACATTTAAGTATATGTGACGATACTTTAATTTCATATACTTTAAGGTATACTTGTATAAAGGGATTATGTACCTTTGGGATTGATTGGGATAGGTTTCAGCCTCCTAGAAGTTAAGTTTCAATTTCTAGATTTTAGATTTTAAATAAGATCAGACTTAGTCAAATTCCAGGTTAAGTCAAAATTTCAGACTTAGAATGAATCTTTATGGAGTATTAGCCTTTGGTATATGAAATATTGTGTAAACCTTATATTTGTCCATTTCTTGTGGGTGGAGGTTATGATCAGTGCATTTAGACACCTTAATAGGGTTAGAATGTGTGTAGCAAGTAGTTTAGGGTTTAGAGTTGTCTAATAGGATCATGACATTCTAAACATTCTCAAACATTCCTAATTTCTCTAAACATCCATAAACTATCTTATTAATTTCTTTTCTTTGTAGCAGATCTCAAATGTGTTTATAATATGTTTTTTACTATGTGTATGATGTAATTGTGATATGTGGGTTAAGGGTAGAAAACCTAACGACACCTAGTGAGTGGCTCTCAGTGCGGGGCCGGGGCCCTAAGTGGC
>MU223344.1:1435715-1460828 GCA_018584345.1 Thuja plicata | reverse complement strand
AAACAAAAAGATAAAGGATATATATATATATATATATATATATATATATATATATATATATACTTACACTTACCTCTACATACATAGGGGGAGTCATTCAAATGACTAATAAGGCATAAGTATACATAAGTGTACATACTAATACACTAAGTATGTTTCACATATCATGTTTTTGATACTAATGTCAAAGGGGGAGATTGATGACATTATTTTGCCATTAGTATTCTCAGAGAAAAACAAACACAGTCAGAAAGCATTACCGGTAGATAGCAAGCATCACTGGTGAACCACAAGCAATATCGGTGAAATGCAAGCATACCCGACAGGACAAAGAATTTTGAGAAAAATGCTAAGTATAAATGCGACAGGCATTATCGGTGAACACAAGCATTACCAGCGAACACAAGCATTATTGGAAACACAGTTTCTAGAATAAACCTGATAGGAACAGACAAGCATACTTGACGACATGCTTAGAGAAAGGAACACTGACGACCAAGAACACCAACTGTCAGAATTGACAGACTGAAGAACCACAAATTGTGGATCTAATTTATACACGGTGGATAAGACAAAGTTATTCTATTTTGTAGAATTTGTTTTTATTTTTTATGTTCATGCAAGCTTTATGTAAATGTTTTAAAAGCATCCTAATGGATTTAAAGAATAGCTAACTATAGATCAAGATCAAGTTGTATATCTTGGATCTAGAGTTAATCCACGATGCATGAATCAAGAATTGAGCCTAGATTAGTATAAATAGATGTTCATACTCAATTGTGAGTACATGAATTCTTAAATATTGATATCCATGAAGAGCATCTAAGGAGTAGAAGACAGAAATCATGCAAAGAGAAGAAACATAATACATCAGTTAACAAGAACACACAAAGGCTACCGACGAGCAAATAAAGGTAATACTCAATCATAAAAGGATGATTAATAGTGTTTTTGGAGCTTCATAGGATCTATTTATCAGAAATTGAAGATTGCATTTATCATCATATCAAAGACCTATGTTGTTGCATTATAACAAATGCATCACATCTAAAATCCTTTTGTAGAAGGTGGACTTAGTCATCCTTTGTAAATCTCTTAACAGAATGCACACTTAACAGTGTTGTTGAAAGCTTCAAATGAAGTAGATCTTAATAGGTCTCCAGTGTAATAATCCTACTAGGGTAGGTCATCAGAAGTGACCAAAATTGTAAGCCTTAACTGGCTCTTCTTATCTTCAGATAGTGAAGTTTGTGGGTAACAATCCCCACTGCAGTTTTTATTTCCTTAACAGTAGTTTTCTGCGATACCATATCTTGTGTTTTGTGTTATCAAATTTCATGTATGTTTCTTTTACTATTACACATCAAATGGAATATATGATATGATTTCATATGCATAAAGAAAGATGAATAGATAGACAATTTATTTTACAAACTGATGACTAAGGGTTGATGGGCTAACCAAGAAAAGTTTTAGAGGTACTGATTCACCCCTCCCCTCTCAGTACAAATTATCTCAATATAATTCCAAAAAGCATAGTATGGAAAACACTCCAAGAGGAGGCTATAACAAAGGTAGAGGTAGTCAAGGACCTAGCAAAGGGAGAGGAGGTAGAAGTAACTCATACTTTGCAAGTATGAATTGTTACAACTGTGGTCAACTAGGCCACGCAACATATAGACATCCCAAAAATCCTACTGGATCAAATAGAGAGAAAAGAATAGAATATTCCCATGAAGACACATCAAGTGTCAAATCTCCTTAGAATGACCATGTAGATTCATAGATGGGTGAGAACTTAATGTTTAGAAGGGTCTTGATAAGACAACCTAGTAAAGATGAACCCAAGCGTAGGAGGGCTTTTTTTAGGATAAGATGCAAGATCCTTGGAAAAGTTTGTAAGGTGATAGTGCACTCTAGTTTACCAAAGTACCCCATGTGAATCCCTATAAGATGATATGGCTCAACAAAGGCCAAAGTGTATTGGTGAATGAGCAGACATGGTTTGAATTCTCTATAGCAGGGTATAAGGATAAACTTTTGTATGACATCCTACCAATGTATGCTTTCCATTTTTCTATTAGGAAGGCCTTGGCAATTTGACAATGGGGCAGTATATGATGAAAAGGAGAATTCTATAACATTAAAGAAAGGAGGAAGAACTTTCATAATTCATTCCTTGCTAGAAGATGAAGAGCCACAGTCCAAGACTCCTAATGTGATGTTGTGTAGTGGAAAAGAGTTTGTGAGGGATCTCAAGGATTATGACAATGAAGGATATGCTATTGTGATCAAACCTAAGGAGGAACAAAAATCATTCAAGAAGCCACTTCCATTAGAGATAAAAGTATTGATAGAGAAGTATAAAGACATAGTGAGTGATGGCACTCCTGCTACCTTACCTCCTAGAAGGGTAATAAGTCATTAGATAGAATTTGTCACTGGTGCATCTTTTCCTAATAAGGAAGCTTATAAGCTAACCCCTGATCAGAATTTGGAAGTGGCAAGGTAGGTAGAAGAACTCTTGGATCAAGTTTTGATCAAGAAGAGTATAAGCCCATGTGCAATCCCATTTGTGTTGCCATCCAAGAAGGGAGAAAAATCGAGACTTTGCAAAGATTCAAGGGCTATAAACAGATTCACAATAAGGTATAGGTTCCCCATACCTAGGATTGAGGATCTCATGGATTTCCTTGGAGGGGAAATGTACTTTTCCAAGTTGGATTTGAAGAGTGGTTATGACAAAATCAGAGTGAAATAAGGGGACACATGGAAAATGAAATTCAAGACCATAAATGGGCTAAATGAATGGCTTGTGATGCCATTTTCACTCACAAATACTCTTAGCACATTCATGAGTCTCGAGAATTAAGTGTTCAAGGACTTCACAGGGAAGTTTGTAGTGGTATATCTTGATGATATATTGGTAT
Source organism: Thuja plicata (assembly GCA_018584345.1). Classification (NCBI taxonomy): domain Eukaryota; kingdom Viridiplantae; phylum Streptophyta; class Pinopsida; order Cupressales; family Cupressaceae; genus Thuja; species Thuja plicata. The sequence continues at coordinate 1,457,898 of MU223344.1, read as the reverse complement.
TGAGTAAGACAAAGGAGGAGAATTTCAAGCATGTAGAGGCAGTGTTGAAGAGATTGCATGAAGATAAGTTGGCTATTAATCTTTAAAAATATGAGTTATTCAAGAAATAACCAATGTACTTGGGCTTTGTAGTGTCCAAAGGGTCTTTCAAGATGGACCAAGAGAAATTTGCAGCTATCCTAAGCTGGCCACCACCTACCACAACCACTGAGGTAAGAAGTTTCCATGGCTTATCTTGGTTTTACAAAATTTTTATAAGGAACTTTAGTGGTATCTATGCTCCTTTATTAGATACTATAAAGGGTGGGGTCAAAGCTAAGTTTAGGTGGACCTTAGAAGTAGGGAAAGCCTTTGTGTTGTTGAAGAAACAAGTAGCCACTCAACTTATCCTATAATTTCCTATTTTTCATAAATTGTTTACTATTGAATGTGATGCAAGTGGGATGGTAGTAGGGGTTGTGTTGAGTCAAAAAGCAAGGCCAATAGCCTTCTTTAGTGTGAAAATAAATGAGGCTAAGAAGAAATACTCTTCTTATTACTTAGAACTATATGATTTAGTTTAGTCCCTTAGAAAGTGGAGGAATTATCTATTTCCCAAAGAGTTTGTGGTGTTTACTGACAACCAAGCCCTTAGTTACATTAATACTCAAGAGAAACTAAGCAATAGGCATTTGAAATGGATGGATTATTTGAAAGAATTTACCTTTACAATAAAGCACAAGAAACAAGAGCTCAATAAGGTTGTAGATGCACTAAGAAGGAGGTTTCTAAAAGTCCAAGAATTCCAGTTGAATAGCATTGGAATTGATAGTTTTAGAGATCTCTACAAGGAAGATGAGGACTTTGGAGAAGCATACAAGGTGTGTGTTGATTTTTTAGAACCATTTCCATAGAAATTTCTCAGAGTTTACTTTGCCAAATGGACTATTATTTAGGGGTAACTAGTTATGTGTGCCAAGAGGTTCTATGAGAATGAATCTCATATACGAGAAAGACAATGGGTGTTTAAGTGGTCACTTTGGTATGAACAAAACTTTGGAGCTTGTGTAAAGGTTCTACCATTGGCCAAAGTTGGTAAGAGATCTTACCAAATATGTGGTGTAGTGTGTTGTATGTATGAAAGCCAAAGGAGGAATAATCAATGCAATTTTATATCAGCTTTTACCAGTCCCTAATAGGCCATGGGAGTGTGTGAGCATTGAATTCATATTAGGTATACCCAAAACCAAGCAAGGATATGAAAACACATTTATGTAGTGATTGGCAGATTTAGCAAGATGGGTCATTTCATACCTTGCAAGACTACTAATGATGCTAGTCACATAGCCTATTTGTTCTTTAAGGACATTGTGAGGATCCATGGTCTTCCCTTAAGTATAGTATGAGATAGGGATGTGAAATTCATGAGCCATTTTTGGAGGATATTGTGGACTAGATTGGGTACCAATCTATCTTTTGGTTCATCCTACCACCCTCAGACTGATGGCCATATTGACATGGTCATTAGAGTGTTGGGTAACCTATTGAGGTTCCTAACTAAGGAGTATGGTCATACTTGGGATGTGGTCATTCCCCAAGCAGAGTATGCATACAATGACAATAATAATAGAATAATAAGGAGAAGACCATTTGAGGTAGTTTATGGGATGCACCCAAGAGGTGTATGTGAACTTAGGGATCTTTCAAGAATGGAGTACATGAGTGGTCATGCTGAGGAAATCACTCAAACCATGAAGGATATCTAAGACCAGGTCAAGTAGACAATCCAAGAAAATCAACTAAAGTTGAAGGCCAAAGTTGATGAAAAGAGGAAAGACATTCAATTTGAGGTAGGTGACTATGTGATGGTTCATTTGAACAAATCCCAGTTACTGAAGGGTTTCCCTAATAAATTGCAAATGAAGAGGGTGGGACCTTGCAAGATCCTAGCCAAATATGGGGCTAATGAATATAAAATAGACCTAACTTTATATTTGACCATCTCTGTAGTGTTCAATGTACAATTTTTGATCCAATTCAAAGGGAAGATAGTAGAGAATGGTCAAAGTATTCAAGGGGCCAGTGGTGATGTTGAGACTACTGTATTACCTTCAAAACCTTAGTTGGAAGATGATAGATTTTTAGACTCAAGAGTAAATAAGACTACAAGGCACAATGTGTACATGAAACACTTAATCAAGTGGAAGCATAGGCCTGAAATAGAGGCCTCATGGATTCTAGAAGCATACTTCAAAAGATGTGGGCATCTCTGAAGATTTGTTGTCCATGGGAGTGACATAACTTTCCTTTGTGGGGGAGTATGGTGCAGGAGAACCTAGGGCTTCTATTATTTTATTTTTTGTAGTGGTCCTATCAAAACTAATAGTGCAATAAGGGGACTAAACAAGTCCTACTATGAAGTGTGTTAGTGTAAGATGCCTTAATAGGTCCTTAGTGACCTTATTTGGTAGATTGTCCACATTACCTCAAATAGGGTGTTTTATACATTTTGATGTCAAAATGGGCAAGAAAGACACTTGAGGTCCTATTTCAATGTTATAACACCTTATATTATCATTTTATTAAGTTTTGTGGATGTATGACCAAGTTTGGATAACAAATCCAAAAAGATGTAAAATTTGTCAATGTTGTCATTGACAACATTGACAATGTTTGTTGCATTTTTTTAACTTCGAGAAATTGATTTCATAACTATCTAAAACCATTGATTCTGGGTCTTGGTCAACTACTTAAGGCCATCTTCGACCTTTTGAAAGTGTTGTATTGTTTTTTAAATTATGTGTACGGACTGAGTAATAAAAAGAATAATCACAGTTAGTGTTTTTCTGAGAAATTGGTGTTTTAATAGATTTAATTGAGTATTGTAATCCATGTTAGTGTTAGAGTAGGTTTTTTTAAGCTTTTGTGTGGTGTTGGATTCCTAGTTTGTAAATTTCTAGTTAGTCTTGTAAATTATTTTGTTTTCTGTCTAGTTGTTGATCTGAACCAGACAACTGATGATGATGGGGTCATAGATCCTCTTCCCACCATGGAATATGCATGGGCCTTTGGGATTAGGGAGGTGATTCCATGCACATATACATACAATTAAGGAGGGGCCTTGAAAAGCATGGGATCTATTTTTAATATGTTGTCCTAGGCGAGCCAGAGTGGCATAGCTAGGGATCACAAGTAGTTGCAGAGCTAATTGGACGGATTGTAATAATTCATTGCTTCAATTAGTGATTAAGGGGAGGTATTTTGGTGTGTGGAGGAGCCCAACTTGAAGGAGAAGTTCAGGAGAGAAGTTTAGTGTGCCAAGAACAAGTTCTTTTGTGTAGATAGACTAATTGCTTAGAAACGCTGATTTTTAGGCATGATTAAAGGAGGCATTATATGGACACTTTTGGAAATAAGAGTAAAAAAATATTTATTGTCTTGATAAAGGGTATCTTTATCCATTTCTATTTTTCCAACTTGTTAAGGAGTTTTGCAAGTTATTGTAGAAAAAGAGCTTAATTAGGCCTAATGCTTGTAGCCCTATTTTAGGTGAAATTGGCTTGGTTCTTGGATCTCGTTTAGGGTTTCAGTCAAAAAGGATTTTGTGGACATTGGAATTGGTCCAATAAAATATCTAGGATACTACCTCTCCATATGGAATATTTATGGATCCATTGGGATCAGTTTGTGAAGAAATGAAAAAGAGCACTATGGCTAGGTGTTGAAGCAGTTTGGCTTTCTTGTTGGTGCACTCAAGTTGAAATTGAGTGGGATCTTGAGAGAGAGATCCTTGAAGATTAGGATTAGTGAAAACCCCTATCTAGGCTAGAGAAGAGGCCTATTGAAGACCCTAATCAAGGTTAGGGTAGGAGAGCAAGTCTTTTTGTTACATCATTTATATTTCTTATTGCTTTCATTGCTTGGAGACTAAGATGTGTAGGGAATAATTGATAGCACTCTAGACAGGCTTTGACATTTTAGGAAAAATAATACTAGGAACCCAAAGTTTTGTATAGCAAGACTTCAAAACTAGAAATATACCCAACAGTGGCTCTTTTTGAGGATGTTTGAACACAAGCTCATAGCAAGACCCACATATCTCGGGGATGTAGACCACAACTAGCCTAGTGCAAAAACAAACACAGAAAAGCAAGGAAACACACCTATACATAATATACAAAGCTACTGTACATCTAAAAACATAACTAATTGAAGAAAGGTTTCAAGAACTGTCCATGCACTGGAAACTTAAATACCTCTCCATCCATATTCCTCAATAAATATGCATCTTTTACAAAAGTTTAATGAATGAAAAAGGGGCCTAACCATAATAAATTAATTTTTTTATGCTTCCCCTTATCTTCACCTCTAACATTCCATTGAAGAATCAAGTCATCGGGTTGGAAATTCCTAGCACTTTATCTTTTATCAAATAGGTACTTCATTTTCTGGTGCAACTTGATGTTTTCCTTTAGACTTTCTTTTCTAATTTCATCCAGTTATACTAGCTACAATATTCTTTCTTGCATAGGCTCAGAAACATCTAACTCCTCATCCTCAATAAACTTGTACACTGGAAGAATATTATTCATAAGCATTCTATATTTAATATCATATACTAATTAAAAGGGAGATTTGCCTATTTCTTTTTTAACAGTGATCGTATTATCCCACAGAGCAAGTTTCAACTTTGAATGTCAAGATCTCTTATTTTTCTCTAGGTTCTTTTTCAGGATTATCAAGATAATCTTGTTACTTGATTCAGTTTTCCCATTGTCTTGGGGATGATATGGAGAAGATTATGACATCATAATTCCATATTCATCATAGAAATCCTTAAGTTCCTCTAACCTGAAACACATAGGATTGTCCACTATAAATTCTATGGGGACACCAAATCTGGTGAGAATGTTCTCCATCAAAAAATCAATAAACACCTTACTAGCTTCCTTCTTAGTAGGAATAGCCTCTATCCATTTTGTGAAATAATATGTAGCAACTAATATCCAACTATGTCCACCAGAATATTTTTCTGAGAATTCCCCAATGAAATCAATCTCCCACATGGAAAAAGGTGCTTCAACAACTCTAGGGTTCAGAAATAGAGCACCTGAAAAGTTCATCTTGTTTGAAAATCCTTTACAAGGTTCACACTTTCTGACAAAGGAATATACATCTTTGAATAAACAAGGCCAATAATAACCAACCCTCAAAATCTTATGAGCAGTAGTTTTTGCAGAGTAATGACCACCACACACACCAGCATGCATTTCTGTTAAGACCCTATTATCTTTCCCCTCATCCAAACATAAAAAAAAATACACCATTTCTATCTTTCCAATATAGATCTCCTTGTACTAATGTGTACCTTCAAGCTTGCAACCTGAGAGATTTTTTCTTGTTATCAGTGATATTATCAGGGCACTTGGCATTTTTTAGATAGTAAATGATATCAACATAATAGGGCTATCTTTCAATACTAGTCACTATTGAATCATGTAATTTTGCATTATTTATTTGAACCAATTCCATATTCTATTTACTCATTATGTTTGTTAAGCCTAATCCTCCTACTATTTTGGTAATGTAGATTTCCAAATTAAATTCTTGATTCCTATTTATCCATTTACATCATTTACTAGTAACTTCTGACTGAGTAAGAATATCCTTAACTGATTCATGAGGTACATATGCATTCACTTTTGCACAAACCAAATAAGTTCTAAATGACTTTACAACTTTAACCAATGCATATGCTTTTTTCCCATCATCTAATAATTTAACTCTGCAGCTTGGGAGGATTTCCTAAAAAATGCAACAGGATTCTCATAACCCTCCTCATCCTTTTGTAGTAGCACAACAACAATTGTATGAAAATATGCAAAAGAAAATAATGAGAATGGCTTATTTTAATTAGGAGACCTTAAAATAGGTGCTTCTTGAATTGCCTTCTTAATTTTTTCAAAATCCAATTGCGCTTCTTCATCCCATTTAAACTTTGCATCCTTTTTCAATAACTTAATTATAGGCTTAACAATCTCTGCAAAGTTACCAATAAATCTTCTTACAAAATTATTTTTTCCTAAAAAATATTGTACCCCTTTGATATTCTTTGGAGCAATCACTTTCTAAATTGCTTCTATCCTCTCTGGGTCAATTCTAATTCCCTCTTTTCACACTATATGTCATTCCAAATTTCCTTCTATTACTGCAAATGACATTTTCTAGGATTTAGAGGAACACCATATTCCAAAGCCTTATTAAAGATATTTTATAAATTTCCATAATGGTCCTCTGCTTTCTCAATATGTTGTCAAGTCATCTTGATATATCACCATGAATAAATCAATAATTTTTTTAAAGGTAACATCCATAGCTCTTTGCAATATTGCCCCTGCATTGATAAGACCAAAGGGATGTAGACCTTATGGAAAGACATATTGTCAATAAGTGTCAAAACACTTAGTCATTCAGTGATACTCGAGTATATAAAGTTACCCCAGTATACAATGTTGCCCGAGTGTTCAACATCACCCAAGTGTTGAGTATTTCCCAAGTGATAGTTTATCAACCCAGTAGTCTTCTGGAATCGAGTGACAGTATGAAGCCAACTTTGTATATATTGTTAAATATATATTTTTTTGTTGCAAGCCAAAATAGAAATTTATTTTTTGGATAAAGATATAAATGTAAGATATTTTTTTATCCAAAAGGAATAAAATAGAGTATGTATGAATGGATGTAGTATGAATGTACAATAAGAAGATGGATATGATTATGCAAATGGTAGTTTGAGTTAAGTGAAGAAGTGTTCAGGACAACAAAGACTTATCTATCACATCTAGGTGATCAATTATATTTTAAGGGATCTTATTCAACAATCAAAATTGGATAGAGAAGATCATTAACTAGTTCATTCTGATAGAAGGATAAAAAAAATCCTATAACAAGGTTGACCTGACAGTCTTTTCTTTAAATCTATTAAAAGAGTTGCATTACTTATTGTATTGTACAAAATCCTTCAACAAGGTGGACCTAACATTCCTTTCTATGCTCCTAACAGGTTGAACCATTAGAAGTGGTCATTGTAAGATTTAAGAGGTTAAATTTATACTACATTACTAAATCTTGTGGGTATCATCCCCACCCCAGTTTTAATTTCTTTTGGAAGGCCCAAATGTTGTGTTATGTATTGTATCTGATTCTTTACTTTCAAATTATATGCATGCAAATAATTAGGCTAATCTAATTGTGGATTAAAAGTATTAAGTTTTATTGATTACTGATTCTCACCCCCCCCCCCTCCTCAGCTATTGGGAACATCATATAATCCAAACAATTGGTATCAGAGCAGTGGTTCTCTTATCAAAAGTTTTACAACTTGACAAAAGATTAGAGGATATGNATTCTCCCCCCCCCCCCCTCCTCAGCTATTGGGAACATCATATAATCCAAACAATTGGTATCAGAGCAGTGGTTCTCTTATCAAAAGTTTTACAACTTGACAAAAGATTAGAGGATATGGAAACATGCAGATTGGAGAAAGCCAATGAGAATGAAAAGATAGATCTTAAAGTGGCCATGGATTAGATCATAAAACTTAAGGGAAAAATCTCTCTTTCCCTAAAGAGAATAAAACAATTAGCAGTGCAGATGAATGACAAGAACTATATTGAAGAATTTTGCAAAGATAGAAGCTCAGAAGAAGCTGATGCAGCTATTGAAGACTTTCTTGCAAAGAATCTCAATTTACATGAAGAAGTCAGAAAGTTGAAAAGGGAATAGGAATTTCACTCAATCATAATGTGTGAAGTCATGAAACTAAAGAAAAAAGAAGAAGATGACAGAAATATAGCACAAGAAGATAAAAGACTCGTGAGTACAAGATTGGAAGAAAAATAAAATGAAATCCAACACTTATCACTTTAGCTAGCTGATTTGGTAAGTCAACTCAAAAATGCAACACAAGAAGTTGTCAACCTAAGGACAGAAAATGAAAGACTTTAAAATGATCTCAATACTAAAAAGCAAACAAATGAAAGTATGGTGAATTCCCAAACTAGAATGGATTAGGCAACAGAACTCAAAATCATGGACAAAATGGATTAGGATATACTTAAAAAGGTGAATCTTCACAACAAGGAGCTCAAAGGAACAACAGACTTAAATGCAATCATTGTGGTAAGACAGGGCATACATAAAATAAATGTTGGAGAAATGAAAAGTCAAAATTTAATGGTAAATGCTACAACTGCAACAAACATGGACATAGAGAAAGTGAATGCAAAGAGAAGCCCAAGTTTGAAGAAAAATTCTACAAATGAAACAAACAAGGTCATAAATCTTTTGAGTGCAGAACTAAGAATTGGAATCCTACTGAATAGCTAGCCAAGGCAATTTTTAGTTGGGATTACAACACTTGGTACAAATTTTGTCACTGTGGTGAATATGGACACATTGGTGCAAACTATGTAAAGACTCACTTTAGAAAAATACATCCTACTAAGAGATGCTATGTGTATAAACAACTCAGTCATCTGAGCAAGAACTGTATGAACAGAGAAAAGGTTGATACTGGCTTTGAGAATGGTAAAACTAAATTCTCAAAAATTAGAGCTTAGATGAGAAAGAAATGGGTAAGGAAATCCTCAGAAAATTTAGATCAAAGCAATGAAGGATCTAATGACACCCTAAATAGTGAGATGGGTAGAACAATCATTACAGAATAAGTAAGTAAGGAGATGACTGGAATTGTGAAATAACAAGCCATCCTACATCAATTCCAGGTAAGCAATACAATCCATATCCACATATTGATGCATAAGGACATATTGTAGTTCAACCCAAGTTAGAATGTTAGTTACACCTGAGTCACTCTAGCTCACCCGAGCTGAGTTGGGTAGTGATGATAGCTAGAAAGTTAGTTTCACCCGATATTCCAAGTGAACCTTTGAGAAACACCTGAGTCACACTAGCTACTATGTATGGAGCATTTAATGAAATACTCTAATAGTTGAAAATATCTTATATATGAAGTATTGTGAAGAGTATCGTTTACTATGCTATCATTTTACAATTCAATTCAGATCTTAAGCAATTCAGTGCAAATTCATGATTGAAAGCAGAGTTTGATTATTTTGTTCGAGCAATATGGCATCCACTTCTAGCAGCAAGGTCAAGAAAGGTCTGGAAATGATAGTAAGGAATACAATTTGTGATCCCCCTGTTCAAATGTCATTCGACAGTTGCAAAAGAGATAGACCCGATGGGAGATCATTCCCTAATCCCTCCGAGAGTGTTATTGGTCAATAACATTCATAGCTTCTATCACTACAACATATAGGAGCTTGCAACCAATGAGATGAATCAAACATATGAGAATTTATGTACAGATGGGAAACTAAAGCCTGAGAAAAAACACCTCAAAACCAAGGCTTTGACACATATCATACATATGTTGAGGGTCTTCCAAACAAAGTGGATGAGATATGTTCTTATTCATGTTAATGACATGCAATTATCATTGGATCATCTTGTGAATATCACTAAGTAGATAATGCATGTGTTACCAGGTTACCTATGATAAACAAGACAAAATATACCAAAACCCTAAATAAGGATGAACTGGCACAATTAACTCTTGTCGAGTGGGATGGCAGAGGCATGAGACTCAACTAATTAATAGAGATGGAGATGAAATTCGGCATCCATGTGATAGCACACAAGATATACAGCTCAAGTAGACCCAACAGTGTTGCATGTGAAGTTGTTGACCTAGCCTCAAAGTTGTCAAGAAAAATATGGAATTTAACCTAGTAGAATTTCAACTCACTCAGTTGAGAAAGAACATGGAGAGCATCCAAGTATCAAAAACCAATTCATGTAAGTTTGGTTCTCTTCTAATCATCATACTATTTTATGTTGAGAAGTTCTTTCCCTCCAAAGGAACAGTAGTATGGAAAAAGGATAGACTAATCATCCATCAAATTAATGATTTCATAGCTGAGATGGGAGATAATTTTGATAGTATTATGGATGGATACTTTGAAATTTTCAAAAAGAAAATGCAGAGTAGATATAGGATTCCCAAACAACTAGTTGAGAAGTACAAAGAAGAAATCTTTTTAATAGTTGATTATGATAATGTGTATATACAAGCAGTAAAACCTAGGGTTGCATGGGTACAACCCTTACCATATGAAGTTAATAATAATGACACTAAAGATATAATAGAGGCTCTTGTGAATGAACCTATCAATCAAAAGGCACCCTACTTTGGAACCTATGAGAAAGCTAAGAGCGGGATATATATGGAAATTGATATTCCTAAGATATTGAAGAGAGGAAGATAGAGACTTGATAAATTCAAGAAGAAGTATGGAAAGACCTCCGACTCTCCTTCAATATCTCAGAGAAAAGAGGAAACAATTAAAATAGAGGAGATGGAGGAAATTTAATCTGACAAGGAAGAATGTAATGTTAATCCTCCATAGAAGAAGAGGAAGACACCACATAAACAGAAGAAGGAAAAAGGCACTACTCCTGTTGTCACCCTGAGAAGATCTAGGAGAAAGAGTATATTAAGTGATGAAGAGGATGAATATGAAGAAGATATTGTGGTCTTCACAAAACCTACACCCACACTTGATCAAAAGATGAAAGACCTTAAAGAAGGAAGATCCATGAGTTCATTAAAATCATTGATGTATGCTTCTAGGACATAAGAAGAGAAGAAGAAAACTGAGCAAGTAGTGGTTGAAAAGATGGCTAAGTGGAAATATGACCCTTCTAAGTTGAAGAGTTATATGATAGAAGACTTATTTAAGGCAGTCTCTATTCCCTAGAAGAATGCAATAAAAATGGAAAGAGATATAAGGGAAGACATATTGAAGCAGTTCATGCCTGAAATGAAAGGAAAATAAGTGAAAGAGGCCTTAAGAAAATATGAGAATAATCACACCCCTAGATTCAGGGATTTAAAATATTGAACAATAATATAGAAGATGTATATCAGCGCGCCATATTAGTGTGGAAATCAATATTTGAGATTGCAGAAAGTAATGTGAAGGAAGAAGTTCTGAGTTTAAACCCTCTAGCACAAGGAAATGATGACCCTCTACCCAAGGTATAGACCATTGAAGAGTCCGACATAGAGAAAATTGCAGTTGAGGTAATGACATGACTACCCCAATCTCCCATACATAGTATAGTGACTCAGATCAAAGACAAGATTGCAGAATCTACATCAAAATAGACAAAGCCCAAGCAACAAGCTCCTCCTACTACTAAAACATTCACACCCAAGTCAATGAAAGGCAAGGTAGAAATTTATTCTTTTGATTCATGAGTTAGTGTTGATCCAAAAATTGGTAATATAAAGGTTAATGACCTAATTGGATTGAATACTGATACTAAGGATAAGGTATATAAAGTTAAGGAAATTGTTCCTTCACCGAGTCCTAAATCAGAGGCAGCAATAACTGATGAGATAGATCTAGATAAAGAGATTTTGATTCCTAATTGTGATCTATCCAACCTATCTATAGAAAAAAATGGATATTTTGGGAGAACTATGGAAGAAAAGGACCTCACAACACAAATTCAAAAAGGAAAGACAAAGGAACAAAGTACTTGAAGACGTAAAAAGCATATTTGTAGATGCTTTGCAGATTAAAGTCAATGAAAGTGACTCTATAATGGACCAACTTATTGGCATTGTTGACAAGTTCAACACAGACATGAATGGTTAGGAAAATTTACTTGAGAAGGAAGAGAAGAAATTTGAGAACAAGGTTCTAGAGATCATTGTAAAGAAGATTGCAATTGACCAGGTACAACTTACACAAATTATCAGTACTCTAGAAACCACTGTGAAAAATGTGGTAGCATTATTTGTAAAGTTGAGTGATTCCTCCAACTTTACTATGGAAATCAAGAATAAGATAGTAAAGATAGATGCTGACATGAAGGAAAGTGGAAGGCAGTTAGCACATGACCCAAGCTCCAGTTCTTCTCACTTCATGACAGTAAAGTATCTTACTGATTTGTAGGCTGAAGTGTTGAGAGAAGAAGCAAGAATCAAAGAATCTCTTAAAACCATTTAGAGCCATCTTCTACCACATATGGAAGGAATACAAAAACAAATAACACATGCTAGAACTCTCATCCATTAAAACAACTTCTCAGTTGTCGAGCTGAAGATAGAGCTATCTCCATAATTGCAATTGGAATTGTACATCTTGAAGGTGCTACATGATAATTGGGAGAACACTCCATCTCAAATTTTTAAGGTACATATTGATAAATTCTATCCTACTTTGGGATAACCTTGTAGATGACATTCTTTTTGGAATTCTTCTTAAAAAAAGGGGGAAATATCATCATATAAGAGGGAGGTGTCATTGTAAATATCACATGTACAATTAACAGTGTAGAAGATATATGTTACAATAACAATTTTGAAAAATACAAAAATAGATTCAGTTAGACTCAAGCAGTAGAGAAAATGTCAAAACGTGAGTAATCTGCAAGGGGGTTTTTGACATATAAGATACAAATTTTAATGATAAGTATTTTTGTCACTAATGGAAAGGAGGAAGATTGTAGACTTTATGGAAAGACATATTGTCAATTAGTGTCAAAACACTTATTCATTCAATGATACCCGCGTATACAGAGTTACTTGAGTATATAGTGTCACCCGAGTGTTCAGCATCACCTGAGTCTTCAGTATCACCCAAGTGACAGTTTATCACCTGAGTAGTATTTTGGACCCAAGTGACAGTATGAAGCCGCCTTTGCATATATTGTTAAATATATTTTTTTTTGTTGCAAGCCGACTTACAAAGTTATTTGTTGGATAAATATATAAATGTAAGATAGTTTGTGTATCCAAAAGGAATAAAGTAGAGTATGTATGAATGTATGTAGTATGAATGTATAATTAGAAGATGGATATGATTATTGAAATGACATTTTGAGTTAAGTGAAGAAGTTTTCAAGAGAGAAGAGACTTATATATCACATTCACACAATCAATTATATTTCAAAGGATCTTATTCAACAATCAGAGTTTCAGAGAGTAGATCATCAACTGGTTCATTCTCATTGGTGGATTAGAAAAATCCTTTAACAAGGTGGACATAATAGTCCTTTCTTTAAATATATTAACAAATTTGCATTACTTATTGTATTATAAAAAATTCTTTAAGAAGGTGGACCTAATAGTCCTTTCTATGCTCCTAACAGGGTAGACCATTCAAAGTGGTCATTGTCAGCTTTAACAGGCTAAATTTATACTATAGTACTAAATCTAGTGGGTATCATCCCCACCAAGTTTTACTTTCTTTTGGATGGTTTTTGGGTAACCAAATATTGTTTTATGTGTTGTATCTGATTCTTTACTTTCAAGTTATATGCATGCAAACAATAAAGATAATCTAATTGTGGATTAAAGGGATTAAGTTTTATTGATTCCTGATTCACACCCCCCTCTCAGTCATTAGGCACATCATATAATTCCAACAAGGGCATGTTAATGTACACATATGTTCCCCATGGAGTAGTGAGTGCATTTTTGAATTGGTCTGATTCCTTTAATAATACCTGGTTGTAACCTGAAAAAATATCCATCATTGATAATGAATCACAACTAGTAACTTTGTGTAACATTGCCTCCATGTTAGGTAAAGAGTAATTATCCTCTATAAATGCAATATTCAAGTTTCTAAAATCAACAGAAATCCTTATTTCACCATTCTTCTTTCATAATGGAACAAAATTAGAGACCCAAGTTGAATGTCTTATAGGTTGAATAATCCCTGCATCCCTTAACTTCATCAATTCTTGTTGCATTTTTGGAGCCAATAATGGGTTGATTGGTCTCTATTTTTGCCTGAATGGATTAGCATATTGTTTTAGTGGGATCTCATGTTGAAAAAGGTCTTCTCTATAGGATTTCAATTCCTCATAAGACCAAGAAAATACATGCTTATGTATCCTTAACAGTTTTATCATATTTTATCTAACATGGGAATCTAACCTTTTTCCAATATACACTATTTGAGGTGTGGTTTCTGATCCTAGATTTACTTCCTCTAAATCCTCAATCTTGGCACTGCTCATTTTTTATTATTATAAATAATCATCTTGATTATTAAACAATGCTTCTAATTCTAAAATTCCTTTATGAATCTGATTAGAACTCAATTGGACCACGTCATTCGCCAAAATAATATCCTTACCATCAATCACCTCAACTAAAGAGTTACATCCACATGTTGGGCTTTATAATTGTCAAGGCATTGGATAAACCTTAGAATATCCTGGTCATCTTAAAAAAATTGTCATTTGTACACATTATGAGAAATAATTGGTCTACTCTTAACTTCTACTATTGATACCCAACTCAAAGTCAAATCACCATTCTTTAAAGCAACATTATCTAGAAAATCTTCCATGATGTGTTTTGACCTTTCTATCAATTTAATGTTAAAGGCGTTAAATAATTCAATTTGATCCCAAATAGCATGTTTAGACATTTTCAATCTGTCATTTTTTATAGCATACTTAGAATTAACGTGTGCTTCTACAAGCTCAGAACTACCATAGACCTTAAAAATTTAATTTCATGCTTAGTAGAAATATTTAATCCCAAAAAAAGGCTTTAGATTGAACAGTATTATTTGTACACTAAAATGATAACAAGAAAGAGTATTTGAATGTTGTACTTGATGGAGAAATAAATAAGATATCAACTCCTGATCCTCTTTGGAACAAGTTCCATCAAAATACATCTTCCATAAACCACCCTGTTGTTTATTCATCTCTTCAATTAATGGATCAACACTTTTGTATTGTAGAATAAATTTCTCTACTCTGAAGTTTTACATGTCCATGTCCACACAATAGTTAATGTCAATATTTTCATTTAGTTTAATCATATGAGGAGTCCTACTCTCCTGGGAAACCTTGACATAATTACCAACAATGTTGAAAGTAGCAAAAGATAAATCACATTGAATACTTCCACCCATTAAAGCACTCCATTTCTTTGATAGCAACATGCCATAATGAGGTGGAATATCAACAACCAATACACTCATTGTTAACACTGTGTCAGGACATATTGCTAACGTATAAGGAAAAGCTTCAATAGTACCAATAACTGGGATTTCTCTAGAGTCCATTGCTTAAGATCTTCCATGTGGAGTGTCAACTTGTAATCCCATTGACCTCATTATCTCAATAGGCATAACAGTGTTAGATGCTCCAGAATCTATCATACAATTTTTAAGCATCTTACCATTGATAACCAAAGTTAAGAAAAATGAATCAACAACTTTTGAGGAAGTGTTTGTATTCAAATAAATTTGAGGGATTTCTGAAATCATTCCTTCATGGTCTTCTCCCTTGCTGTCAGACTTCTTTTCAGCATCTTCTGGTTTTTGGAATTTTATTGGAGAAACACTATTTAGCACTATAAGGACCTTTTCCTTATGTTCTTTAATCTTCATCATGTCTGAAAATGGAACTTTAATAGTCATTTGAGACAAACACTAACCCATATCAACAGGGGTGTATTTTACATCATAGTAATTTTTTTTCTCCACAATAATATTACTATCCTTAACTTGAATATTTAGAGTTGACTCTTCCTTTTTTGATTTCTTATTTTCCTCTATAGGAGGGGAAGAACTTGTTTCTAATATTTTAGCCTTTGGCTGATATACAATGTTTGAACCATTCGAGTTGTTTACAATTTTGACCTTTGGATTGCTTACATTTTCAGCAAGTCCTTCCTTCTTTTGTGTTTGTTTGGCATCTACTTTGTTTTCTTTAATAAAGATGCCAGCTAGTTAGCTACCTACATCACTAACTACTCTATTCCTTAAGTTATAATTACTACTTGCTTTAGTAACTAGATCAGTAGTAATTCTTTCTCTTTCCTCATCAGAAGGTTTTCTCACTATTGTAGATTCCTCACTGTTTTGAGCATAACATCTTATATTATCAACTTTTTCTTCTTCACTATCAGACAAAACTTGTTGATGATATACTTGTACTCTATATTGTGAGCCATACATGTCATGGTTCTCAAGTTCATTATTTGAATCTCCATCAAAACATGAATAAGAATCAATCATAGAACAACCATTATGATGACACAACTCACCTTTTGATACTTATTGTTCTTCATTTGCATTTATGACTAGAGAAACAACACAAAAATTAGTATTATGTGGGGCTTGATAAGATTCATACCAATAAGCATCATTGCAAATGTTAACAAAATTTGTATGCAAAGGATCAGGAGTCCTATTATCAGGTTTGTCCTTTCTTTGTGGGATAATAGGTTTACCATCTTTAAATTGGGTACCATATGGGTGATTTTGCATCTTATTTTGGGGATTATAACTATTATAGGATGGCCTACTATTCTATGGAGCTTTATAATATTTTTATTCTGGTTCCTTTTGATTGTTCTTACTAAATCGCCCATCATTCCTTCTACCCAATTTTCTTGATAATCTTCTATTCATTTCCATATTAACATTTTTCTTATAGGCTTCAATAAGGGTTCTTGGATTCTTGTCACATAGAGAATATCCCATTTTAGAATCAAAAGCATTTAAATATGTAGCAAGACATACCTTTTCATCAAGTTTCATCTTCAGGAAAAGCTTATGCATAGCTCTTTGGAACCTTGTATTGAATTTAGTAACTTCCTCATTGGAATTTTTCTTTATATTGTTAAATTAATTCAACAAGAATCCCTAATTTGTTTTATAACCATAAAGATCTTTAAATAAATCTCTCAATTCATCCATATATCCCACAAGGCCATTAGATATCCCTCTAAACAATTCCCTTACATCCTCAAATAAGGATTGAACAAAAAGTTTCATTAAGAAATATTCATGATTAATGTTAAGGCCATCTATGATATCAATAAAATTTCTTAAGTGTACCTCCCAAGTAATAACATTATTTCCTAAAAAATTTGGGATTTTATCCTCAATCTCATTTGGTACTGTATTGGGATAACCAGGAATATCATTTAAAGAAAAATTCTTGTATCTTTATGCATGTAGTGGTCTCCTTTGGAACTAATCATTATCTTGGAAGGTAGAGGCCTTGGATTTTTATAGTTGTAGCACTTTTAGAACCAGTATGGGAAAATCCATAAGATTGTAAGAAATCAATCTTCTTCTTCATCTCTATATGAGTAGCCTCTGCTTTAGTTTTCTCTAGCATTTTGGCCACTGTTTATTCTCCCTTTTGGAATTATTGTTGGCAAGTGATCTATTTTTCATGATGTGATTCACTTTTTGGTTTTCATTTGTGGAAACACATCTCGGCTACAGATTGATTCTTATGAAGTTGAGTTTTGATGTCTCTAAAATAGACTAAGAAAAGAAGTAGAGATACAAAGGTATTTTTGGTATCAAAGATCGAGATTGATGAATTATGGAAAGAGAGATTAGAGGAAGATAGTATGGAGTATATGTGACCTCCACCTAAGATTTATTTTTTTTGTAATGTTTACAGAAAGTTAGAGAGATTTGAAGACAAACAAACAATAGATGAATAGTGATACATAGAAGTTGGACAGAAGCGATGATTTAGAGAGTATGACATGGACTCCTAGAAATCGGATTTGGATTATGGTTGTTGATATCCTATACTTTTATTATGTAAGAGCACCAAATTTTCATTTGATTTTTTTTTATTAAATGTATTTTTTATTGAGAGCCAACTATGTAACATTTGGTTAAGGGAGTTGACTTGGTCAAGAAATAAGATATATATGGAGACCTTTTTCTTGAGAGAATATATTGATGATGTCAGATGATTGGATGGATGATATGTTTTGAGGACATGTGAATTGCAGAGCAGAGGATGACAAAGATCATTGATGAGCTATGACACGAACTATCTAAGGATTAGAGATTCTTGTTTTGTTCACTATTGAGAACACTTTGTAACAAAATTACTTTGTAAGAGTTGTAAGCTTAGTTGGCCCCTAACAAGGTGGTGTGTACCTTTAATAGGGTTGTTATTCCTTTAACAAGGAAATGTACTATGTATGATTCATCTCCAAACATGGCTAGGTCTCCTAACAAGGAAACTATACTTTAGTACATGCTTGTGGGCACCATCCGCACTCGGGTTTTCTCTTAGCCAGGGTTTCCTCGACAAAAAAATTATGGTGGTATGAGTACTGTGTTATTTTCTTATGTTCTTTTCATTTCTACAAGTATATGGTTAATGTTTAATTGGTTGAAAAGTTTGAATAAGTGTTTTAATACTGATTCACTCCCCTCTTAGTATTACCTAATCCTAACAATTGGTATTAGAGCTTTTGGCCCTTGGAAAGAAAGTCTAACAACTTAAAGGAGACCAGAATGGATTTTGATAGTTTGCAATAAAACTTTGATGTTGCACTAGAAGACCTTGACAAAGAAAAATAAGAGAATGGAGAATTAAGATTCAACATGTGAAGAGATGAGAAATTTATAAAGAAACTCAGAGACCATATTGAACTTTCCAGAAGTCAGAGACAAGATCTTGTGGTTCAGATAAAAGAAAATTTAGACAAAAACAATTCAGATCAGATGAAGCAACTTGAAGAAAAAAAATGCATTTTTGAAACTTGAGAATGAAGCTATGACTAAAGAGATTCATTTACAAAAGGATGCTAAGAAGAACACTGAAGAAACTTTGAATAGTGCATTAGAAAAAATGAAGAATGAGGCTGACAACTACAAGAACAAGTATCTAGAACTAGAGAAATACAATCAGATTATAAAAGGTGATCTTGGTGAGGCAAAGAAATGCATTGAGAAACTTCACACCAGCAGTGATTTGATCGATGAGAAAAGAGACAAACAGAAACCTAAAGGTGATATGACTGGTATTGGCTTCAATGAAGCTGAATACTCAAAGAATCAGGAAGAGAAATCTAATGCAAAGGTTGATGTTGAAAAGCCAACTATTGAAGAACCTAGAGAGAAGATCATCTATTTCAGAGGTAGATGCTTTGGTTGTAAAACGTTTGGACATATGAAAAGAGAGTATAGAGGTAATGCCCCCTTTAAGACCTTTTATGGCTATTGTTTTAATCATAATGGACATGGGAAAAATAAACTAGAATGCAAGAAACCTAATCAATCTAGATATAGACAAGACAATGGAAGAGAATCTATAGTGAAACCTACATGCTAAAAATGTAGTAACATTGGACACATTGTGAAGTACTGTAAGCTGCAAGTAAATCAAGAATGAAGACCTCCTATATGTTAGAAATGCAATAATATAGGTCATATAGCAAATTTTTGTAGGTATAATTGAGAAACCAATAGAAGAGTACCACCTCCTATGAATACACAAAATAATGGAAATGATATTGTTAAGAGTATTGCATATTTGAAGAATGATTTTGACAGTTGTTTTAAGAAAGTAGAAGATAATGGAAGTGGTAAGATATGGAAGATCAAAGAAACAAGTGAGACATTGGTTCAGGGAGAGACAATAGATGCTACTAGATCTTTGATTGAGGGTAGTAAAGAATAATCAACCTAATTGGCTGATCATGGCCTTAGTAGGAGCATTGGATAATGAAATCAGAATATATCCCACCCTGTAACTTCTATATTAAGATCACACAAGCTTAGGTATGAATATAGCTGACGTCATGGAGTATACAGTTAAGAGTGCAACATCAGCCAATGCATATATTTTTATCGCGAGATCTACAACCGACTAGACAATATTGGATAGAGTAGACACTAGATCTAGTAGGAAGACATCACCTAAGGAACCAAGCACTATGAGAGGAGAGAATAAAAATGAAAGTGAGAAGCACATATTGAAGCCTGACTTAAAGTTGATTGAGAAGAGAGCTATAGATCAGGGAAAGCTAGTTACAATAAACAGATACTATAATAGGTATGGTGAGTTAGATAAACTTAAGATTGAAGATATTATGGTTAATCTTCTACTTTTTTTAAAGAAGACTCTATTGGAAATTTACGGTAGTGTACCTCAAGAACTATATGGGAGATTGAAGGCAAGGAAACAATTAGCATAGATTGAAGATGAAACAATTAGAAATTGGGAAATTGACAATATGGTACATGTGATATCCTCTCAAGAAAGGGACATAAAACTTAAAGAATTGAAACCTTTACTACAAAATAAGATTAGATTACCAAAAAACATGTCAAGAGGATATGATGAAACCACAGAGGAGACTCAAAAATCATTAGAGAAAATATTGATGAACACTACTCCTGAGGAGACTCCACTTCCTAAAACCACTTTGCCTACAAACTTAGGAATGGGAGAAAGTTCAAAGCCAGCGGAGGCATGTGCTGAGAGGAGAGAAGTTAATACACAACCATATTTCTATGTTTCTAGTGTACCTATAACACTTGACACCACTAAAGATGAGAAGTACCCAATTGAAGAAAGTATGGACAACACAATTGGTGAGGAAGCAGAGCAGAAAGAGGAAGAAGGGTAGAAGAAAGAACAAAGTGAAACATTATATGATTAAGGATAGAAAGAACATGAAGAAAAAGATGAAACTAGAACTGAGGTATTCACAACTTCTATTTCATTTTTGGAAAGGAAATAAAATACAACAGATGTTGATGTTGATTGCATGGATGAAGATGAGCTAGTAAAATTGGCTTTCACTGCACTTACTAAAGACAAGGAGAGATTAGAACAAAAAGGCTAAATTAATAACCAGAGAAATTGATACTGTGAACAAATTGCTTCTAGTACCTATTGTTTCCCATCACAAAGATGACATTGAAAATCTGTAAATAACACTTGACGAATTTGATGGTTATTATGAGATTTTGATAAAGATTGTAGAGGAGAAGGTAGAAAAGAACTACTAAGAGAAGAAGCTATCTAAATTTTGCAAGTCTATCTCATGGGACTTGAGAATTTTGAAAACAACTACTACAAATGCTAAGAATTGCATTGGAAATGGAAGGAAGCTATTCAGTTACTCCATAAATCCTATCAGGCATGCTCAAAACATTGAAGAAATCATTGCCAAGGACAGGGCAACTTTAAACAGCATGATGGATAGTTGTGAAACCTCTTCACAATCTGTAATAGAACTAGACAAGGAAGTAAAAATATTTTTTGAAAAACTAGATGTATTGGATATTGAGAAAGGGAGAGTACTTACCAGATTCAATTTGTTGAAGAGTTTAATCACTCCTAAGCTATCCATAATTGAAGCACGCCTATCAGACTTGGAGAAGACTACAGATTCATTGACTAACTCTATTCCTACAAAGTTGAAATAATTAGAGATTACATCATTTTCATTGAATAGACTAATTCATGTTAGTCAACTATTTCTAAAGTCATGGAGTACAAAAGTAAATATTTTGGAAGATTGCTTTCTTGAGATGTACTAAAACTGGTGAGTAAGCACTAAATTTATTACTTTGTTTGCCCCTTTGTCCTTGTTTTCAAAGGCGGAGAAGAGAATAAAAATGAATGGGACAAGAGAGAATATTAAAATTAATAAGGAGAAGGAGAAAATGTGTAAGAGAAGAAAAGAAAAAAACAAAATAGAGAAAGAAGGACAATTTTTTTTTTTTGTTGGAACACTTAGTCATTTTTTTTGTTAAGTGTTGCCATCAATGCCAAAGGGAGAGATTGTTTGCAAGTGATCTATTTTGCATGATGTGATTCAATTTGTGGCTGTAATTTATTGAAGGACATCTGGGTTATTCCTATGATGTTGAGTTTTGATGACTCTGAAATCAACTAAGAATAGAAGCTGAGATACAAAGGTATTTTGGGTATCAAAGATCGAGATCAATTAATTATGTCAAGAGAGATTAGAGGAATATAGTATGGGGTATTATGTGACATCCACCTAAGAACAATTTTGTTTTTGTAATGTTTACATAAATTTGGGCAGATTTTAAGATAGACAGACAACAACAAAACAGTGATACAGAGCAGTTGGATAGAAGTGACGATTCAGAGAGTATGCCATAGACTCGTGGCAATCAGAGTTGGATTATGGTTGTTGATAACCTATAATTTTATTATGTAAGAGCCCCGACTTTGAATTTGATATTTATTTTGTGAAATGTATTTTGTATTGAGAGTCGACTATGTAATATTTGGTTAAGTGAGCCGACTTGGTTAAGACAAAAGATAT
>MU223344.1:1355949-1412334 GCA_018584345.1 Thuja plicata | reverse complement strand
GTTGAGCGAAGATATTGATGTTGTGAGATTATTGGATGCATGATATGTTTTGAGGACATGCAAATTACAGAGAAGAGGATGACAGAGATCATTGATGAGCTATGACCAGAACTATAAAGGCATTAAAGATGCTTTTTTTTGTCCCTATTGAGAATACTTTGTAACAAAATTCCTTTGTAAGAGCGGTAAGCTCAGTTGGCCCCTAACAGGGTGTTGTATACCTTTAACAAGGTTGTTATTCCATTAACAAGGAAATGTACTGTGCAATATTCAACTCCTAACAAGGCTAGGTCTCCTAACATGGATACTATACTTTAATACATTCTTATGGGTACCATCCCCACCGGGGTTTGCCCTTGGCTAGGGTTTCCTCGACAACAAAATTATGGTGTTATGAGTACTGTGTTATTTACTTATGTTCTTTTCATTTCTACAAGTATATGGTTAATGTTTAATTGGTTGAAAAATTTGAATAAGTTTTATAATATTGATTCACCCCCCTCTTAGTATTACCTAATCCTAACACTTTTCAAGGTTAATGTCCAATTTAGACATTTGATTTGTTGGAACTTTGTAACTTTTGGGTTCGTCTATTTCACTTCCTATCACCTTCTTCTTTCCTTTATCTTTAGGAATTTGAGAACCAATACTTTGATGAGTGACAGGTTTCTCTCAATCTTTATTTTATATTTCATCATTTTTTGCTTCTTGATATCTCAATGATCACATTATGAATTTATCATCATTTTTTTAATCTTTTTTTTTTATTTTTAATCTTTTTTAGATCTTTCTTTTTTTTTTCTTTTGTTGGAGAATGGCCAACTATCTCATCAGAATTCTTTCTTCTTCAGCAAGTTCATCAGAGGGAACCTCAGAATCTTAGCTAGTGGTATCAGTCCCCTCTCTTTCTGTAGAAGTGCTTCTATTTCCATATGTATCCAATCCCAAGTCAAGAGCTTCTTCATATTTTTATGTGTTTCCATCATGACTAGATTGGGTTGAATCTTCTCTCCTAGTATTTTCATCTTCTCTTATTGGAGATGGATTTTATATATTACCTTTGTTCTTTTGTACTCTCGAAGACATTTTAGTCCTAGAAGTAGTTGAAATTCCACTTTCCAACTCAACTTCAGGATGCTCTCTTACTCTAGATCTAGTATTCATATTGAGAAAATATGTATAAATATTGAGTATTACTTAGCACTGATTGTAGAGATTTATTTTGAGTCTCCACCCAAAACAAGTTGGGAAAATAAAACACAACCAAATATGAATACTACAAGATTAACTCATATGGGTTAACTCAACTATAAACTAATTCAACTTTAAAATACCAGATTTTTTCTAAAAACCTTATCAACAACTATTTCACCTTTATCCCCACTAGAGTTGCCAATTTGTTAGAGCTTTTTCTTGCAGAATCAAAATAGATTAATAACTAACCAACTCTATAACTCCAAACTCCTCATTCTAACAAGATAAATTCTAGTTGATGAGGATTAATCCTCCTTCTTCTTTGAGTTCCAAAAACTCAGGTGGGTGTACCTTAAATAGATTACTATTTTTTAGTAACTAGGATAGTGGATTAGGGGTTACACTGGTTTTCATATTTCTTATTACTATATTACCTGATAGAACACATTGTAGATGACTATAATCAGTTTAATACATAGCTTAAAAAGCCATATCATGATCATAACAGTAAAAAACAATAGTGATGCAAGGATTCTCATCCTTCATCTTTTTAAATTTCTTAACTTAGGAAGGCTAACCTACTGATTCTCTCTTTAAGGAATCAATAAATTCAATTGTATCTTCTAATAAAACTACTTGAGCATATATATTATTTGTAACTGAAAATTAAATGATTGTTTTGTTTTAATATTTATGATGATTAACTACTTATGAAACCCTAGATTAGTGCCTAATTCTTGGGCAAAGAGTCAACATGAGATATAAATTTATAGGAAACTAATTAATGAAAATACACATGTAGTTCAGATAGAGTTCCATAAAAACTACCTTTTCATTCCCGCACCCCTGTATAAATTCCTCACACTAATGTCTAACTCTATGGAATCACTCATAAGAACTACTCCCTCCTTGAAAGAAACTTATAATTAATTTGCAAAGTTATCTTATAACTAGTATATTTAAGATGCCTTACAAATTAAACATACAAGAGCTTAAAAAAAATACAAAGAGACATCAATGATATGGAATAGGAAACTACATTATATTTTATTAATATGTTGTTGCTTCAATACAGTCAAAAGACTAAAAGCTTAAAAACTCAGGTAAAAATGAGAAGTCTGCCTCACTGTTGTATATTTCACAATGCTTACATTATGTTACAACTTTCTATTTATAGAGTACTAGCCATCTTGGAATCCTTAAATATTAAGGATGCACAAATATTTGGATGGCTATACCTAACCCTAAATATACTAAAAGAAAAAATTACAATTAGACATTCAAGCAGTGAATGACAAAATAGGTAGAAGATCAGATCTGATTTCTAAATATTTGATAGATGAGACCTTTGTCTTTAGATATTCTGGATAACCTTTTGTATTTATTGCGATACCTTTTGACCGCCAATACAAGATAACTTATATTAGTCTTGTTCATAATTATCCTCCTTGTGCTCATAGATCAGGTGTTAGGTGCCTCTTCACGCCTCGTCCAATATATCAAGGTCGATGGCTGCATGCTTTTTCTTCTTGGGCTTTATTGGTGTAGGGAACCTCCCTATTTGATGTTTTTATGTTGTTTAGGGTTTTTTTTGGAGTTTTTGTGTGTGTTAGTATGAGTTCCAAAAGGTTGGAATAAATGTTAGTTTACATTCATGTTTGTAAGGGCCTTAGTGCTCATTAGGTGTTTTGGGTCATTTTGGCTTCAAATTGTTAAAATTTTCCATTTTAGTGAAACATGGGTTAGAGGTATATTTTAAGACCCTAAATATCCTATTTAGGGTCTTAGGAGTCAACATCAATCATCAAGTTGACAAGGAAAGTCAAAATGCATCAAAATTCAAAAAGTTGCTGGCAACTTTGAAAGTTGCTCGAGCAACTTTTGCAAGAAATGACAAAATGTAGTTAGAACTGATTATAACTACCCATTCTTGGTATATGAGCATGGAATCAATGTTTTGGAGAGGTTAATAAGATTTTTGATTGAGATACTTAATTCTGACACCCTTGTACGGATGACTGTATCCATTTTTGTGTAATCTACACTGTAACTTTTCTTTTGTACAATTGTGAATGGATTGGCATAGGTGATCAGGCTCCATGTTAGTGTAGTGTTTGATTTTAGCTTCCATATTAAATAGATAGTGTGTTTTGAAGTTCATTAGGTGTTAAGTTAGAAGTTTTTGAAGGTCACTGGTCTGACAAAGACAAAAACAGTGCTACCTAGTTAGAAATGGCTCTAACCTAAATTTCCTCTAGTGGAATTGATTGAAACCATGGGGAAACTAGGGTTAGGGTCTTTAGATAGGTTTTATATTTTATTTTTTGTTGTTTCAATGGATTTCATAGGCCAGAAGTGAAGCCCTATGGTTGATTGGTGAAACCAGGTGAGCTAGGATAGGGAGAAGAACAAATTTTATTGAGCACCCATGACCTTTTGGGGAATACTTAGTGGAATTTATAGATTCACCAGATAGTCTCCTGAAAGGATTTGAATGTGGCAGGAGGTTAATACAATATTGGAGAGAATTTTGTCAATTATTCATGTTGACTGGTCCAGAGGCCTAATTAATAGGCTATAATCTAGGGCCTACTAGAAAGTTGGGTTTTGGGTGCTCCAAAGGTCAAGGTTTTGGATTCTGATAGTGTTGGGTGATGTCTTGAATATTTTGAAGTTTGTTTGTGGAGTCACTTGGATATTTTGTGAGCATTTTGCCAAAATCGATGGAAATAGACCTACTAGGACTTAGGCAATTAGGCCTCCTAGTGAAATAGGGACTTGATATATTGGGATGATTGTAGAATGACCTATAATGAGTCAAGAAGGGTGTTAGGAGTCTTGTAAAATGTGTGGGAAGATCCTACATAGATGATTGACATTCTAGGTGGAGTTCTAGTGGAAAAAACTAGGCTTTTGGTTAACTAGTTGGATTACTTAGGCCTAGAAATCTTGGAGTCTTCTAAGTACCAACTATAACTTGGAGGAGAAGTTGGTAGAGAGGATCTTGGAGGTCCTAAAGGAAGGAAGATCCAGAAAAGAACAACCATTGGATGGTTGAGTTAGTCATTTAAGCATCTTGGAGTGGAGAAAAGCCTTGAGTATCAACCCCTCTCCATCATTTATGCTGACATCCCATTTTGCAACCTGTTCCTCCAAAGGCCAATTAAAGCTCTAAATATTTTGTAATTGTTCCTTTTTTCTGTCCCATCTGG
Source organism: Thuja plicata (assembly GCA_018584345.1). Taxonomy (NCBI): domain Eukaryota; kingdom Viridiplantae; phylum Streptophyta; class Pinopsida; order Cupressales; family Cupressaceae; genus Thuja; species Thuja plicata. The sequence goes on along the minus strand of MU223344.1, from coordinate 1,407,928 downwards.
CATATATGATAAGCTTTCCATCTGTTACAAAATTAATGAATTTTGTTTCTGCTTTAAAAGCCTCATCTAAAGCATTATTAACCCTATCCATATCCAAAGCAACATTATCTATTATAAATGCCTCTTTAATAGGGAGTAAAGTATCAAATTCAGACCTCCAATCTGTTATAACTTTAATCTTATTATCATCTATGTTTTTTGGAAGAATAAACCTGTTATATTCTAGCCCAAATATGTTGATATTGACTTGTATCTAATTTGCCTTTCCTTTGAAGAAAGACAAAGTGGCTCTAATGTGTTTTATTTCTTCTCCCACCTGACACACAATTTTAGCGAGATCTTTCCTATGTAGCTTTAATATTGTTAACCTTTAAAAAAGTGTTGCCCTATCTAACCAAGTTCCAAAATAATGATTTAAAATTCTAATGTGGTTGTTGACCTCTGTTTCTAGGTCAGGTAGCTTACTGTACGCATTATGTACCAATTCAACCTTTCTCTTTAGGATATCAATCCTATGTCACAATATCTTCCATAAGGCTTCCAAACTAACTTTATTTTGATCCCCATCTCATTGCTCTGCTCCAATAGAAACACCCTTTGTGGTTTTAGTTTGTGCATCTACAAGCTATTTGGGAGGAGAAAGGATAAACTTGTGGGATTATTGTAATTTCTTATTCAATTCCTCTACCCTCCCCTGTAATGCCTTGATCTTAATCAGACATACTTCCCTATATTTTACAAAAACATTTGAATGATCAGACAACTTTTGATATCTCTTGGACATCTTCTCTATTTTAGCTTCATTTACATGTGCAAAATGAGTGAGACCTTGGGAGATCTCTAGATCTCTAGTATTATGGATAGAAAAAATGATCTTATGTCGATCCATTTTCTCTTGCACATTGTTTAGTGATGGCTTATGTGTCCTTGGTGCTAATGCCCACATTGCAAAAGTTTTGGATCATGGATCATATCCACATCCCCTGATCATTTCACCAATCTAGGTTTATGAAGACAACTTAGCATCAGTCTACCTTCTAATCTAATCAATGATAAAAATATGAAGCTTAGTCCCAACCAGGTACAAGCAACATCCCACTAGATTTCACTAGTTGACTAGTTTCATTAGGTGTCATAGTTTTAGTTCGAGGATCATAAGCTAACAGATCCTACAAAGCTTCACTTGGTACTAAGCCCTCTTCTATTAGTTGCACTTGTGCTCCCACCTCTTGCTTCTTTATCTAGATCAATAAATTCTTGAATTCCTCTATTTTAATGAATGCATCATCTTTCAAGAATCCCTCCTAATGCATTTCTCTTTCTTCTTGCCATAGCAAGAGAGGTATTTCAACGTCTTCTTCATCATCTTATTTCACCTTCTTTCCTTCTCTGAATGCTTTCCTAAGGTTATGGTCATATGATTCATTACCAATGATTATAGAACTCACCTTATCCTTTTTATTTTCATGTTTCTTGTCATGGGAAGGATCCTCTGATTCCATTTTCTCTTTCTTTTTCAGAGGCTCATCAGTCTCTTCGATGTCAGACACCTTTGTAAGTTCTACCTCAATGATTTTCTCTATTGAGTGTGGTGGATTCATAGGAGGAGGGCTATGAAGTGAATATCCTCCTTCAGTATCTTACTCATACTCTAAAGAGGAGTGTTTCTCTAACCCTCTCTCCTTATCCTCTACCAGCCCTTCAAGCTAATTATACAAGGTATTATAGGACTCAATCATCTTATTGACTTTCTGGAAGTAAGGTAACCCAAGAAAGAACCATCCAAAGGAAATCCCCTTCTTCTTAATTTGTTTCTCAAGGCTCACTAAATCCTAGTACTTACCTTCTCTTCTTTTCACTTCATCATCTTCAAGATGTTCCTTATATGGTCCTCCACACACTCCACATGCTCTTTGATATTAGTGATGGTGGGAGTCAGAAATTTATTGGCACTCTTTATAAATCCCTCTGGATCTATATACCGGTACAGGGCCACATTCATTCTATAATGGCCCAACCACTTACTAACTGGATCATATGCCCTTTTTTCCAATGGTAAAATTGGTAACCTTGAACTCTCGAGCTGTAAAGGTACCTTTCCTATGTGGAGCCAAGTTCTCATTATCTTTCATCATTAATTTCCATATAAAATCTATCAAAGCTGTCATTGGTGGTACATATTTGGGAAAGATATGTGGGTGCTAGGAACATCCATAGACCCTTCTCAAAGTAAAATTATGTCCATAATAGAAGTCTCCAAAGTTATGATTCCCTAACCACTGATCAACATACTGACAACGCGTAAGAACTTATAGTACACTGACTGGTAATCTAGTCATATCCACAACTAGAAGATTTAGAATTAGATATGCTATCCAATTTTGATATCCATAGAACTCATGCTCATTGGAACTAAAATTCCAAACCCTAATCCACATTTGCACAGGGTTTGGCTTACCATGGAACACTCTCCTTGGCCTTAAATTGTGCACATCCATACTATCAATATTGAAAAATAAAATTAAGTGCATAAGAATGGAATAATGCAAAAATTTAGGGTTTGGCTTAGTGCAGAAATATATAAGGCCCTAATGTATTTGATCTATAACTTACTGAATATAGTCATAAACAGTATTTGCATGAGAACTTTGCATGTCTAATATGATCATTAATAAGTCTGAAGTTACCTTCTCACTGCCTCCATCCTTTTTGAAAACCATACAAGATACATAAGAAATGTACTTGACATAATGAATCAAATCCTTCATGAAATATGGGGCAGTGGAATTTGGAATGGAAACTATATAATTCATATTTCTTTTTGGCACATGACCTTGAATTAACTTGGCAACAATAGTGTCCTCTCTCACATACTGGTTTTCTAACTTCTGTAAGTCAATCTCTGTAGTACATGGATGATAAAGATCATAAGACCTCATAAATGAAGCCTTCTCCAATGTTACTATGGCTGATCCATCACTATTTTTAATGGTTCTAGAGAGGGTGTCATACTTCCTAGATAGCTCTATAATCAAATCTACATCTACAAAGACATCTAGAACAACTAGCTTAGCTAACGCTGATGTCCATGGATTGGAAATTGGAATTTATTTATCCCTATTACTGAAAAAGTAATTAAATAGATGATAGTAAGAAAACCTAGGATTATGTGCATCTCTACAATTTTCTTTATCATCAATAAGGAGTTCGTCATTTACCTTTTTTCCTTGATTGGTTCTAGGTAGCATAGTTACAAAATCCTTAGAATAGTTACTATTTCCTTTCTGATCATCCTCTACATCTCCACTTCTCCCACTGGTAGAATCTCCACTTGGTGTTTTTTGACTCATTGTAATTCATCTTTTAATATCCTACTGAAATAGCTTTACTTTAAAGAGAAGCTTCTTACTGTAACTTTCTCTAAAACACACACAATTCTCTGTTTCTGAATGCCCTAAAGCTTATGCAATCTCTGATCTATTACTCTAGAAACTTTGTAAACTAAAATGTGTGAAAGCTATGACTATTTATTTCTGGGAAAATAATGCAAAAATATAGACAAGATCGTGAAATTTTTACTCAAAAACTTCTGTCATTTCTCTATGTTTCTTGACATCATTTTTTTCTAGTTGTGGCGCCTGAAGTTCACAGGTATTTTTGAATTTGAAAGATCCACTAGGATAGGTCATGATTAATTTTTCTCAGTGTTAAAACCCTATTATAAAAGGTTAAGTTTTAAACTCAATTGTGATTGGCTCGATTTGCTTACCTTTTATAGCTCAACAGGTTTAATACACCCTGTCAAGATCTTTTCTTTCTAATAGGCTAGCTTTTTATTTCATGGCACCAGAATAAGCCCACACAAACTTACCTCAATCTTACCATAGTTCCTTTTGGAGATTGCGTGACTGTATTATCACTCTACTTTTTTAAATCTCTTCTTTTTTAACCTAGCACTCATCACAACTTAACATTTCTCCTTTTAGAGATCATGTGACTGCAAGCTATATCTAAGTCAATAAATAAATTTATTAACCATGGGTTAACTTTGAGACTTCACACACACCATAGATCTTTGAATAACTTAAACATGTATCTGCGTATTTATCATTATCTCTGAGTTGCTGAAAATCTTGTGACTTATTGAATTTTCTCTAGCAATTTAACACCAGCCCTTAGATATTTTCTTAATCTATGGTTCATATTTATTTTCATCAAAACTTGACCTAGCTATATCTAACCATAGTTCATCTAGAGACTTAGTTATTGAATGAATCTCTGAGTCATTGAAGGTTTCATCTTACTCAGGTTCTATTTAGAGATTAAATGCTTGCCTTCTGATCTTCCTTCAATCAATGGCTAGCGTTAAGTCTCACAAACTTTATGTACTTTATGAAATCCTTCTGAGATCATGCGTCTTCCCTTGATTCTTTCTTAATCCAATGGTCTGCGCTGAATCTTTTTAACCATTACCAATCTGCAATTTTATCTTGTGACTAAATGCCAGCCACAGGATCATCTTAGCATCTACGGTTATCGCTAGATCTCATAATATTTTTACTTAACCTGTGGTTTCTTTAGAGATATTGTGACTGAGTAAATATAGTAACTATGCTTTAGCCTTTGTAAGTTTGTGAGTTTTCACAACTGAAAGAATCTCAAAGTATTTATATGATTTCTTAACTCATTTGTTTCTTTAGAGATTTCATGTGAACCATAGGATCTGAATCTAATCAACCATCTATGTTTGATCTCTTAATCATTTAAAGCATATTCTTTACCTTTTGAGATAATGTGACCAAGGCTTTGTGCTAAGTCTCTAGACAAGAAGGAATATTCAAACATGTTTAGGAGATTTAGCGAATAACTTAAAACATGAAAAAGAGCATATGACTTAAATAATTTAAGTTCTATGAAAAAAGGTAACTTTAAATTAGAAACCAACTTCAAAAGATAGGGTTTTTTTCTTGATAATGATAAAATAATGACCTAGGGCTTAGGGTTTCAGATTTCTTATTGCTTGCATTGCTTGGAGACCAACAACTATAGGGAAAAATTGATAGCACTCTAGACAGGTTTTGACATTTTAGGCAAAATAATACTTGGAACCCAAAAATTTTACAGAAACACTTCAAAACTAGAAATATAGCCAACAATGCCTTCTCTAATCTGATCTCCACAACCTATGCACTAAAACAATTGAGCCAAATACCCATAAACAAAACAAAACTAATCAAAAACATCTGAACAAGGAACAAGATTTGAACCCTTCTTCACAAACCCACTTATCATTATCAACTACTTGTCACACAACTAAACATACTTTCTCATGAGTCCATCAACAACACAAAAATTAGAAACTTTAGTGAATCCACCACCTTTATACTTCAACCAATTGTGATTCTTCATTACTACCAACTCTAACTTCATATCGGTATCCATCTTGAATTTCTATACTTCCATCCTCATGCTTGTACAACTATCTCTATCAAGGAAATATTGTACCTCCTTCCATACCTAAACTACAACATAAGAAATCACATTCTCTTCCACAAAGTCAACCCAATTAGTACTCAAAATTAGAAAATGCATCCCTTCACATCTAATAGGTAATCTCTTCAATAAATTAGTACTCAACTAAAACACCTCATTCTAGAAATTTCCTATCAACAACATGTTTATCATCATAAATGAAAACCCCATCTCAAATAACCTCATGCTCATCAACCAATCCATCAACATCAATAGCTTTCTTAGTGTCCTCAATAAGAATAATCTCTCCAACTGATTCAACTAGGTCATGAAAGCCAACCAAATTAGATATATTCCTAAATATGTCAATGGATTTGACCAAAAGAATAACAATAATCTCATTTACATCAACCTTGAACTCACCAACAACAAGGGATTCAAGATGTCCACCATCTTCACCTGAATTATCCTTAACCATTATCTACAAATATACAACATGAGTAAAAATATCCATCTACAAATTCTCACAAACCACATGTTCATCTTTACATAGAAAACCCTATTCTTTTCAACAACATTACTCTCAATAGATAACTCCTCAACCACAAATTATTTACTCACAAGATACTTTGGAGTTTCGACATTAGATCCATCATGAAAATGAGCTAGATCTACCTCATTTACTACCTCTTTAGATAGGTTAGTATTTAACTCATCAAACTCAATAATAACCCTAAATTTCCTTTTTGTTAGGTTAATAAGCCTTTTCACAGGCTACACAATCCTATGCTTATTGAAAAACTGCATGTGTAATACAACTTATGAATCTCTTACATCTTACAAGAAATTTCCTTAAGCTCTCTTTTAATTCTATTATCAAACTTATCTTTTTCAAATGATCCATCTTTCCTATCAGCTTCTTCTCTTTTCTCCCAAGGTACAACTACCTATGCTTGATGATCTGATTACAAGATTCCACCTGCCTTACATTCGGTGATCTACTAATTGTCTTCATGACCTCCCTCAATTTGGCAATCTAGTCACCACCACAAGATTGAAACTCGCTCTGATACCACTTGAAACATACAAGTTAGGAGAGTACCCAAAGGACATGTCCAACCTTGCAGCTACAAACTACACAATGGAAAGAACAAAGCAATAAAGAGAACAACAAGATTTTGAATCATAATAACTACTTCATTCATTATAATTTCATCATACATGCTAGGATGTAAGGCCTTTCTAGTTTCAACCATATACAAGAAAAACAAAATAGAAAATCTCTCTCTCTCTCTCTCTCTCTCTCTCTCTCTCTCTCTCAATGATTGCAAGCAATAAATTTATACACAACATCTGACAGGTCAACCTCAACCAACTTTATATATTCCAAGACAAATGTGTCAGACCAGGTCAGACTAGATCCCAAAAAAATACAACAATTAAATGTTTCTGATGGGGAGCTCCTCTTCCTAGAGCTTTATTTCTCTCTTTAAGACCTTCTCTTGGTCTTCTTTAGGGAATCTATCACTACCCTAACTAGAGGATTCCTTGTTGATCCTCTAAGACACTAGGAGCTATCTAACAACTTCAAACTCTTCACTAAACTCTTCTTCATATACTCACACATCCATGTCTTCTCTAGCCTCTTACTTCTCCAATGGTGTCAACTTCTTGTGGGTTGAATTCCTGACTCCTCTTAGGTCTAATTCAAATTCTATGGATACAAATTTGTGGATCTTTCACCTATTTCCGAATCGGGTTCTAAACTTCTAGTCTTTTAGGCCTTGTAGTCTTTTCAGGCCTATTAGCCCTCCTAGACACTGAAAAGATTCCTTTTCTCCTAATATCCCTTAACTCCCCTATAAAAAAATTGAATATTCCTTGTGCATTTTTCCTCCCCTTAAATAATTTCTAGGTCTTAGATGTCTAACTTGTCTTTACAGTGGCCTTTCACCAAACCCCTAAAAATAAGGGTTTATAGGGCATGAATAGTGGTTTAGTTTCTCTATCTCCTTTCATTGATCCAATGAGTTCTTCTAAACTTCTCCTTCCAGTATTAGGTCTGAAATTCATGCCCCTATACCCCTATGACATTGATTGGTACAAACCAATCACTTAGCAATTACCATTGCCTCTGTACTTTTCAGTTACCCTAGCCAGAATAACCAGTACTTGTCTAGGGCGTGAATGTTCTCTTGCTTCACCTAAACACACACACACACACACACATCACCCACTATATCTATATTGTATATACAATTCTTGAATTTATTCCAAGTGGTCATGGGATTCTGAACCATAGGAATGCCAAGAAAAGCCAGTTTCTACATGACTGGTCCAAAATTGGACAGTGAACTGACAAAACACAAAATATTTATACAAATCTAACAATAATGAATAATAGACTAATATAATGTCACAAAGATATAGAAAATTACATATTAAACACTCTCCATGCTTTTATTCAATCCATTCAATCCACAAAAGTGTTGGATGATGGCTCTGTATGCTAATTACAGTGTAAATTGGTCCTTCCCAATAACCAGTCCGTACAAAATGAATTCTAACTCTAAAATTAGGGTTTTAGTCACCTTATATATTCTCACCCCACATGTCTAGACCCTCTAGTCAGGATTTGGGCATCATAAAATTTGATTCCTAAAATCTAGGAAATGTTGTTATGACAACTTTGACAACTTTTGTTAAAATGACACTTTCTCAACTTTGATGGGCCTATTTGGTTTCAAAACTTACCAAATGACCTCAAATTACTTGAAAACAATAAAATCTTGAAAATATCCCCATTTTGGAGTATTTGGTCAACCCTTTGACCTTTTCATTGACTTCTAGGTTCTAGACCCCTAGAATCAACTTTACTCAACAACTCACAAACCCTAATCTCTCGTAACACTAAAACAAACCTTAAACACACTAGGGAATTTATAACATAGTCCTTATTCATGGATGGTTGGCCAAACCAACCTACAAGCCAAAATGACTAAAGATCTTTCTAAAGACCTTGCAGTGCTCCTACACCATCCTCCCCATGCAACAAACAAGTTAAGGTACTTGTGGTGTCAGGAAATCCTCATAGGTTCCATGCTTCTTGAAGTCACTCTCAGCTATCCAAGTGGCTTTTGACTCTAGTTGTTGTTTCTACTTCACTAGATGCTCCATATAGACCTTGTGTCTTGTCTTCTTCTTTACCCTTGAATCCAATATCTTTTCAACTTGTGGCTTGATATTTTCCAGAGTCTTGAACTCTCCCACTTCTTTATGCACCCTTGTATTTTATTGTAACTGACACCTTATACTTGATCAAATTCTTCATATTGAAGATTGGAGAAATTGACATCTCCTTGGGCAACTCCACCTTGTAAGCATTGGGTCCATACTTAGCCATTATCTTTCAAGGCCCAATAATTTTCATCTATAGCTTACTAGGTATCCCCTTTTGTATTCTTTCCTTATTCAAGAACATCATTACTAGTTCATCCACTTCAAATTGCAAATCTCTTCTCCCCTCATCTCTTTTGGCTTTCAACTTCTGATTGGCCTCCATTATAGTTTTTTTCACTTGTTCATGGACTTCCTTCATTTATTGTGCAAATTCATCAACATGTCCACTAACTCCCTCATATCCTTTGAGATCTCTGAGCTCCATCACACCCCTTAGATGTGCCCCATACATAATCTCAAATGGAATTTTCCCTGTAGTCTTATTTGTGCTATCATTATAGGCAAATATTGCCTATGGGATAACTTGCTCCCATCCATGCCCATATTCCTTTGTCATACATCTAAGAAGGTTCCCAAGAAATCTATTGATTACTTCAATTTGCCCATCTGTTTGAGGATGATAGGCAGATCCATGAGATAATTTTGTACCTAGTCTCTTCCATAGGGTCTTCCAAAAGTGTCCCATGAACTTCACATCTCTGTCTGCAAAAATACTCATTGGTAGACCATGAATCCTCACTATCTCCTTGAAGAAAAAGTAGGCAATATGATTGGCATCTTGTGTTTGAGCTTTGATTTCTGGGTTTTGATTGTGTGTATTTTTAAGCATCAACGTTTCGGATCACACTCCGTGATCCATCATCAGGATGTAAGAGCCAAAAGGAAGTGTAAAAATAAGTTGAAGTGTTTTTGCAGGAAGTGTCTCATCTTGTGTTGTTTTACATGGGATGAAGTGTCTCATCTTACTAAATCTGTCTACCACTACAAATACACTATGTAAAGCAGTTGGAGTCCTAGGTAACCTGACTATGAAGTCCATACTTATGCACTCCAAAGGTCTACTTGGGATGGCTAATGACTGGTAAAGACCTTCACTTGATGAATTACATTTAGCCTTCTGACATATGCCTCACTGTTCCACATATCTTCTCACTTCCTTCTGCATTTGTGGCCACGAGTAGAACCTTTCAACTAGGTCTAGTGTCTTTTTTAGTCCAAAGTTTCCACTTAGACTCCCATTATGTTTCTCCTATATGAGGTTATCCCTCATAGAGCCTTTTGGAACACAAAGTTTCTTGCCTTTGAATAGCAACCCATTTTTCAATGTATACTCTACAAACTCACTATGAAAATGATTCTCAAAATCTTTGTACACTTTGTAAATCTCTGAGAAATCTGAATATTCCTCATATAGGTCTTTAAAACCTTCAACTCCTATACTCTGCAACTGAATCTCCTAGGTGGTGAGTATTCTTCTACAAAGGGCATCTACAATTTTTTTTTTCACCCCATTCTTATGTTTTATAGTAAAGGTATATGATTGTAGGAACTCCATCCATTTGATGTGTCTCAAACTAAGCTTGTCTTGAGTATTTATATAACTCAGTGCTTGGTTATCTGTAAAGACAACAAACTCTTTAGGCAATAGGTAATTCCTCCATTTCTTTAAGGCTTTTACAAGAGCATATAGCTCCAAGTCATAGGAAGAGTACCTAGACTTAGCCTCATTTAGTCTTTCACTGAAAAATGCCACATGCCTACCTTCTTGGCTTAGGACAAATTCTACTACAATGCTTCTTGCATCATACTCCACAATGAATGGTTTGTCAAAGCTAGGAAAAAAAAATATAGGTTGAGTGGCTACTTCTCTTTTCAACCTTTCAAACCCCTCATTAGCTATCTTGGTCTATATAAATTTAGTCTTCAATCCTCCTTTGATAGTCTCTAGGACTGGAGCACAAATCTCACTGAATCTCTTAAAAAACTTCCTATAGAATTGGGCTAACCCATGGAAGCTCCTAACTTCAATCCCTATCTTAGGAGTAGGCTAGTTCAATATGGCCTCTACTTTCTCTTTATCCATTTTCAAGTCACCCTTAGAAACTACAAAGGCAAGGTAGACTAGTTCTTCCTTCATGAACTCACTATTCTCAAGATTTACGGTGAGTTTCTCCTCTTACAAAATCTTCAAAACTAACTCCAAGTGTTTCATATGATCCTCTTTTGTTTTACTGAATATGAGGATTTCATCTAAATAAACAACTACAAAAACTCCTATATAGTCCATTAAGAACTCATTCATCACTCTCATAAAGGTACTTGGTGCATTGGTAAGCCCAAAGGGCATAACTAACCATTCATATAACCCCTCAGTAGTCTTAAATGAATACTTACACTCATCACCTTCCTTCATCCTAATTTGGTAATACCCACTCTTCAAGTCAATTTTAGAGAAGTACTTAACACCACCAAGAAATCCATCAAGTCTTTTATTCTAGGAATTGGAAATCTATAACTGATACTTGTCCTATTTATTTCCCTAGAATCAGTACACATCCTCCACTTACCTCCCTTCTTAGGAGCCAACACCACTGTGACAACAAAAGGGCTTATGCTCTTCCTAATTAGTCCTTGGTCCAACAATTATTGCACTTGTCTGGCTATCTCCTTGCTTTTCTTTGGTGTCATCTTGTATGCAACTTTGTTTGGTAAGGATGCTCCTGGAATGGATTCAATTTGATGACTTATCTCCCTCTTTGGTGGTAGTGAAGCTAGTGTCCCCTCACATATTATGTCCTTGAACTGATCCAATACTTCTCTCACTTCTTTTAGCATAGGTTCTTTCTTATGAGTCTCCTCCTCCTTTGGCTGTAACAAGATTGCATAGCCAACTTCTTCATCTTTCATATCCCTTAAGAATTCTTTCCCACTCATCAACAAAGTACTATATTATTCCTTCTCCACTATTTCTTCCTCTAGTAAGGACTATATCTTGAAATTTACCCCATTTTTTTCGAAGGAGTACTTATTATCTTTCCCATTATGGACAGCTTCTCCATCATACTGCCATCGTCTACCAAGCAAAAGATGGAAAGCAGCCATTGGAAACACATCACATACTATCATATCTTGATACTTTCCAATGGCAAATTCTACCGACACTTTTTCATTCACTAAGATGTTTTGGACCTTATTCAACCATGTAACTTTATAAGGACACACATGTGGAATTTTTGTGAGTTTCAACTTCTCTACTGCCTCCTGAGATATAAAATTATCTGTTGACCCTGAATCAATGATCACCGTGCACACTTTTCCCAATATCTTGCATTTTACTCTGAAAAGAGCCCTCCTCTGCTTGTGCTCTTCTTTGGTGGGTGTCTTGATTAGTGTTCTTCTGAACATAAGGTGTTCTCCTTTCTCTGAATCTAGCCTCACCCCTGATTGTTTAGAGCAATCTTCTTCTTGGACATAAGATATCTTCTTCTCCACTTAAACCTCCTCTATGGAAACCTTTGTTGTCTCTACCCCTTCCTCTACCTCTAGAGCTAGAATCTTGTCTCTTCGTGAGTTTCTCTTCCACTTTCAAAGCCATTTTTAAAAAACTACAAATGAAAGTCACGGTAAAGAGACTAAGTTCTTTTTGAATGTTCCACCTTAATCCATTAAGGTATCGTGCAACTTTGATACTCTCTGTCTCCTAGATTCTTGATCTAAGACAAAGATTTTGAAATTCTTTAGTATAGGCTTGCACATCTAGGTCTTTTTTCCTAAGGTTCTTCCTCTTCTTATGCAGTTGAATGTCATAATCATTTGGAAGGTAATTCTCCTTCACTTTTGCCACCATTGTTTTCCAATTTACTATGGGCTTCTTTCCCTCTTTCTCTCTTTCTCCCTACAAGAACTTCCCCCATGTGAGTTCTTTCCCTCTTAGCCTTGACTTGGATATCTTTACCTTTTGTGCCTCTGTGATCCCATCACATTTGAAGTGATTCTTTATCCCTTCAAGCCATTCATAACCATTTATGTATCCATATTACCAGAGAGTACTGGTATTCCCTCTAGAGAATTTCCACTCAATGCCTTGAGTGCCTTGAGGAATGGTTCCTCAGGTAGAAGAGGATCAGGCTCTGGTTCTACCTCCTCTTCTACTATTTTTTTTCCCTTATCTATCTCTTCATGAATCTATTGTATCAAATTTCTGGAAGTTTCTACCACCTCACCATCCTTATCTTCATCTCTTCCATTGCTTCTTCAAGAATCCTATTCCTGATTTGTTGCTCTGAAAAATTGTTGGCCAAATCTGCATTGGTTACTATGATGTTCTCACCTATGGATTCACTCCACTCTGACATACAATAATCCACTCCCAAGCCTTTAAAATTCTCTAATACCAATTTGATGGTGAGCTCCTCTCCTAGAGCTTTCTTTCTCTCTCCAATACCTTCTCTTGGTCTTCTTTAGGGTCTCTATAACTACCCTAACTAGAGGATTCCTCTCTGATCCTCTAACACACTAGGAGCTTTCCAACAACTTCAAATTCTTCACTAAACCCTTCTTCATGTCCCCAAACATCCATGGCTTCTCTATCCTCTTACTTCTCCAATGATGTCCACTTCATGTAGGTTGAATTCTTGACTCCTCTTAGGTCTAATTCAACTTCTATGGATCCAAATTTGCGGATCTTTCACCCATTTCCCAATTAGGTTGTAAACTCCTAGTCTTTTAGGCCTTGTAGCCTTTTTAGGCCTGTTAGCCCTCCTAGATATTGAAAACATGGATTTTCTCCTAAAATCCCTTAACACCCCTAGACAAAAAATTGCATATTCCTTGTGTTTTTTTCCTCCCCTTAAATATTTTCTAGGTCTCAGATGTCTAACTTGTTCGTATAGTGGACTTTCACCAAAGCCCTAAAACCAAGGGTTTCTAGGGCATAAACACTGGTTTGGTTTCTCTATCTCCTTTCACTGATCCAATGAGTTCCTATGAAATTCTCCTTACACCACTAGGTCTGAAATTCATTCCCCTACACCCCTCTGACATTGATTGGCACATACCGATCACTTATCAATCAATATTGCATCTGCACTTTTCAGTTACCCTAGCAAGAATAACTAGTACTCGCCTAGGGCCTGAATGTTCTCTTGCTTCCCCTACACACACATACACACTCTATATATATAGTGTATATACAAGGTTTTAATGGATTCCAAGTGGTCATGGATTTTTGAACCACCAGAATGCCAAGAAAATCCATTTTCTACATGACTGGTCCAAAACTAGACAGTGAACTAACAAAACACAAAAGATTTATATAAAGCTAACTAGAATGAATAAAAAAATAATCCAATGCCACAAATATCTAGGAAATTAAATATTAAACACTCTCCATGCTTTCATTCAATCCATTTAATCCACAAAAGTGTTGGATGATGGCTCTGTATGCTAATTATAGTGTAAATTGGTCCTTCCCAATAACCAGTGCGTACAAGATAAAGTCTAACTATAAAATTGGGGTTGTAGTCACCTTATATACTCTCATTGCACATTTCTAGACCCTCTGGTTAGGATTTGGGTATCATAAAAGCCGATTCCTAAAATCTAGGAAATGTTGTCATGACAACTTTGGAAAGTTGTCATGATAACTTTGACAACTTTTGTCAAAATGACACTCTCTCAACTTTGATGTCCCTATTTCATTTCAAAACATACCAAATGACCTCAAATTACTTGAAAACATTAAAATCTATAAAATCTCCCCATTTTTGATTTTTTGGTCAACCCTTTTACCTTTTGGTTGACTTCTAGGTTCTAGACCCCTAGAATCAACTTGACTCAACAACTCACAAACCCTAATCTCACCTAACATAAAAACACACCTTAATTACACTAGGGATTTTATAAAATAGTTATTATTCATGGATGGTTTACCAAACCAACCTACACGCTAAAATGACTAATGATCTTTCTAAAGAGCTTAGGGTGCTCCTGCACTAGTTTCACAAAGATTGATCCAAAAACCAAGTTGGCCACATATAGATCCTTCCCGAAAATTAGTCCATTCAGTTCCAAGGATCACAATTTCCGAGCGCAACCTCCAAGAACCAATCGGTAAGCACAAATAAACTAGCAACATGAAGAACACAATTGTCCTACCAAGGAATCTACCATAACTCATGGATTAAAACTTTAAATGATTTGTATTCATAGGAATAGTTTTCTCATGAAATCTCAAACACAATATCACGAGTGCAACATCAAGAGATGCAAATACCGTGACCATGACCTGAAACACACAAACCATTCACCAAGAACAAGAAACCTCACTATAACTAATTAACAGGAACTCATCTTCCCAATAAGGAATATATAATATCTTACCAACCGCTCCACCAAAACAAGCACGATTATAGAGATATAATATAAGAACAACAAGGAACGAACCTTTTTCACCACTCCTCTCTAAGATCTCCAAAAATTGAATTCTCTCAGAATCTCTACAAACTTCCATGAAATAAGAAAAAAATTTAATCTTGAAGGGAATAACTCCAAGATCATGCAAGATCTCCAAGAACCCTAGATGGTCCCGCATCATTTCATGATGATTTGGATGATCCTTCCTCACGATTCCTTTTCATATATAGATAAATAATTTCCTATTGTATTTATCATTTCTATCTAATATAATGTATCTATGTTGATTTAATTGTGACCTCCTAAAATGAGATGACTGTAATAAATTCTTGATGTACTTCAAAATATGTAAAATGGAAGGGTAGCTTTAGGAGAAAAGAAAGGGGAAAACATCTCTTTTATTTAACTTGTGTAATTGGTGAAGAAATAAAATCTTTTATATTTTATGAAACTCTTGATTGTAAGTTAGGATTATGATGATTCAATAATGTTTGTATGTGATGGTATAAAATTGATTTAAGAAAGGTATATGCCAACATGTGAGATTGGTAAATAACTAGTTGATACTTAGGCATATGATTGATTTAAATGTATGAAAATATTATATTTCAAAGGAATTTCGATTGTATCAATGTTAGGTAACCTAGGGAGGACCAAAGTTATAAGAACCTTAATGCAATTAGGTATGTTAATTTAAAAAATCATTGTATAGTAACTCATGTTAATTAAGAATTTATTGACTTGGAACTTTAGAGGCCCGAAGCCTTGTTCTTCTTGGTTCCTTGGAGGGGCATGAAAAATCCAATGGTTAGAGATCCCACAATTCAATTTTAGCAAGGAAAGCTAAAAAAGGCCAAAATTTATACTAGCCCCTTACTAGAGAAAAAATATCATTATCTAACACCTTCTATCCTAAAATTTCCTTAGGAGATGTAGAGACACAAAGAATAACATTACGGATAGGGACCATAATCTAAGAGGAAGTGACTAGTTATATTTTCTTCATTGCCTAAACATACAAGAGATAGTGATAGCAAATATGAACCTTAGCTAAGTTAGTCAACATAGGAGAAGAACTTGCACAAATGCTAGAATCTATTAGATATTTAGATCTAGGAGAGGGGATAGGATTTGAATCCCCAAGGGCATTTTCCACACAATGGGAAATATTTATTACATGGAAAACCTCACATATAGAAAGAATGTAGGATACATTAGGTCTACAAGGAAGCTATAGCCTTAGGAAGAAGAACCATTGGACAAGGGTGTTAAAAATGCCTTACAAAAAGATAGTGATTTTTTTTTTGAGAAAAGGGAAATGGATTTTGAAATTTGAAGGGTAAGACCAAAAGGGAACACCATTGGGAGGATCATTTCTACTATGAATGATAAGCTTACTATTTGTAAATGTTCAATTAGAGTGAATAATTATTTATCATTTTATTTAATGAAAGAGATACACAACCTTGTAATAGCATCACAGAGTTTCATATTCAAGATTCAATTCTTTAACAATTTTATTTCTCCCTTCCTTCTTGGTATGGGAGCACCTCAACTCGTGGCATTAATGACAAGTTTCATAGTATTGTAATATCTTAGGCATTTAGGTTTTGGTAGGACCATGTTTGAGACATGCATTAATTAATCAAAATTGCATTATAATGTACGTCATAATGGATCCTATGGCATTTGTACCCATTTGTGATTGTCTTTATTTGACAACACTATGTATTCATGGAAATGGTTATGAGGAGACATTAAAATTCATAACTCCCTAGAATCTCTTTGAGAGACAAGCATGTAACCGAATAGGCATGGAAAGTGGAAAGTTGTAACTATCCAAGATGGTCTTTAATAGACATCTTTGTCTAATCAAAAGGGAGGAGAAAAGTAGAGAGAGTCGATAGTTGATAGGGAGATTAGTTTGGGAATAGAGTAAGAAAGGAGAGAAAAACCCAAATGGCTCTCTGGCGACAACCAGAGAGCCATTCATTTTGTAATTGCAAACAGTATTAATGGATTCCTATTATTCTTAATCATTTTTGAGGTGTCTCTCTACCGTGAATGTTAATGTTGTTTATGCAATCGATTCTGGTTATTTTGAGTTCCCAAGTTTCGGGTTCTAAGCTATGAGCAATCGATATTTAATAGTTTGATGATATGTTAATTTGATAGTTAGGCTGGAATGATATTGGGAGCCGTGACTATTTTTCAGAGGACGTATTTGGTTAATGTGTTGGGCCATTCAAAGTTGGCTAAAAATGATATTAAAGAATCGGTTTTTCTTATGGTTCGGTTTTTTTTTTACAACAGTCCCAAATCGAGATAATGGGAGGCATTCTATTTGACAACCAATTAGTTCTGATTCTGGTTGCACTTGAGTGCATGAAAGTGGAACAGTCTACAGAAACCGTTATGGAACTTTGTGTGGGCACCATGTGTGCAAGCTGCATCGCAAAAGGTGGTGGCCTTCGTGAACACCCACGTGACCAGGAACCAAACCCGTGAGCTCTATGAGCAGAGCTGAGTGTTTTGAGAACAGCTGAATGATAGTAGTGATCATTCCCACCCAACAATTGTAATGTTTTATAATTTAGAGTTATCAATCTTTGATAATGGCAGAAAGGTAGCGGGTATCATTTTGAAGAAGACCCACGGGAGTGGCCTGTTGCAGAATACTTGGTACTTGAAGAAACTGAATGATATCAAATATCATTCCTAGAAAGACCAGCGAATACGACCATGGTTTGAACGTGACCATTAAGTGAGAGAAAGGTTGCGGGAGTAGTGTGGTACGGTCTACTCGAGTTGGAGTTGGCATGCAAGGAGGGCCGATAATCATCATGTCTTTGAACACAGCATTGGTTAATGCAAAAGGTGGCGGACTTATGTGCATAGGTGTATGCTTGTATTAAGTCGACCGCATGGTAATGGGGTTCAATAGGACTGCAAGATAAGTAGAGGAAGATTCTCTCTTGTTGGTTGGTGACCCAAGAGAGAATCAGTGACCAATTTGAAAAGGTGGTGAACGTATTTTTGCATACGAATATGATGATGGCATGGCAATCTTCGATGAAGAATGCAGATGAATAATGTGAACTGAAGATTTCTATGGAGAAAAAGAGTGTGTTGATTTCCTCCACATCAGAATGGTATCAGAGCGAGCGAAAGGTCTAGGTAGACATATATTGTGAGACAAAACTTGACACATCTAGCTGCAAGAAGGAAATAAGTTCCTGGAGAGTTTGTGTGGGCACATAGGTGACTTCTATCCTGACCATTCTCCAACAGAAATACATCTAGAGTAGGGTGCCAAGAGGAACCACTGAAGAGAGAGTGGAAGTGCATCACCAGACCGAGTCTACTGTTGGGTAAGATGGATGGTTTGTGTTGGGTAGTTTGTTGTTATGCAGCATTGTGAGAGATGGAGTCAGTTTCAGTATCAGAGAACGCACCAGAAGAATGTGCAAGGAGTTTTGGTCCAGCGTGATACCAGGCATTTCCATAGGGACATGGAAATCTTTTCTCAACGGGAGTATGGTGTGGGAGCACCTCAACTCGTGCCATTTATGACAAGTTTCATAGTATTGTAATATCTTAGGCATTTAGGTTTTTGTAGGACCATGTCTAAGACATGCATCAATCAATCAAAATTGCATTATAGTGTACATCATAATGGATCCTATGGCATTTTTACCCATTTGTGATTGTCTTTATTCGACAACACTATGTATTCATGGAAACGGTTATGAGGAGACATTAAAATTCATAACTCCCTAGAATCTCTTTGAGAGACAAGCATGTAACCGAATAGGCATGGTAAGTGGACAGTTGTAACTGTCCAAGATGGTCTTTAATAGACATCTTTGTTTAATCAAAAGGGAGGAGAAAAGTAGAGAGAGTCGATAGTTGATAGGGAGATTAGTTTGGGAATAGAGTAAGAAAGGATTGAAAAACCCAAATGGCTCTCTAGCGGCAGCCAGAGAGCCATTCATTTTGTAATCGCAGACAGTATTAATGGAGTCCTATTATTCTTAATCATTTCTGAGGTGTCTCTCTACCGTGAATGTTAATGTTGTTTATGCAATCGATTCTGGTTATTTTGAGTTCCCAAGTTTCGGGTTTTAAGCTATGAGTAATCGATATTTAATAGTTTGATGATTTGTTAATTTGATAGTTAGGCTGGAATGATATTGGGAGCCGTGATTATTTTGTAGAGGACGTATTTGGTTAATGTGTTGGGCCGTTCAAAGTTGGCTAAAAATGATATTAAAGAATCGGTTTTTCTTATGGTACGGTTTTTGTTTTACAACAGTCCCAAATCGAGATAATGGGAGGCGTTCTATTTGACAACCAATTAGTTCTGATTCTGGTTGCACTTGAGTGCATGGAAGTGGAACGGTCTACAGAAACTGTTATGGAACTTTGTGTGGGCACCATGTGTGCAAGCTGCATCGCAAAAGGTGGCGGCCTTCGTGAACACCCACGTGACAAGCAACCAAACCCGTGAGCTCTATGAGCAGAGCTGAGTGTTTTGAGAACAAACAAATGATAGTAGTTATCATTCCCACCCAACAGTTGTAATTTTTTATAATTTAAGTTATCAATCTTTGATAATGGCGGAAAGCTGGCGGGTATCATTTTGAAGAAGACCCACGAGAGTGGCCTGTTGCAGAATACTTGGTACTTGAAGAAATCGAATGATATCAAATATCATTCCTAGAAAGACCAGCAAATACGACCATGGTTTGAACATGACCATTAAGTGAGACTAAGGTTGCGGGAGTAGTGTGGTACGGTCTGCTCGAGTTGGAGTTGGCATGCCAGGAGGGCCGACAATCATCATGTCTTTGAACACAGCATTGGTTAATGCAAAAGGTGGCGGACTTATGTGCATAAGTGTATGCTTGTATTGAGTCGACCGCATGGTAATGGGGTTCAATAGGATTGCAAGATAAGCAGAGGAAGATTCTCTCTTGTTGGTCGGTGACCCAAGAAAGAATCAGTGACCAATTTGAAAAGGTGGTGAACGTATTTTGGCATACGAATATGATGATGGCATGGCAATCTTCGATGAAGAATGCAGATGAATAATGTGAACTGAAGATTTCTATGGAGAAGAAGAGTGTGTTGATTTCCTCCGCATCACTTCTTTTCTCCTTCTCCCATATTTTGATGATGTTATTTATTAAGTTTAACTCATTCATTGTTACAAATACTAATGTAGAATATACTATAGAATGAATACTATAGTGCATTGTTGGTGTAATTAAATATTCCTATTTACACTTTTCTTAATCGTTCTCAGGATAATGCAGTGCATACTAGTTTCCCATTGACACATCTAGGAGTTTGAACCTTAATTAAGCACATGATTATTGTTATTTCATTCCACTTTATGTGTGAGATCCAACTTTAGTGCACATATCACATTGTCATGCTCATACTTTATTGCATAATGAAGGATGATTCACCTTCAGTAGACATTTGATTCCACCTTGTCTAGGTGATATCTTATCTTATCCCTGTCATTGTCTCTTAATGAGAATATAGTTTTTTCTTGTTCATATCATCTCTATTTTTTTTGAGCTATTGTTTGACATCTAGATCCTAGATTCACTGCTATTTCAAAACTCTTTCATGGTATTAGAGCCATTGGAGAATCTTGGACAGCCTATTTGGGGAGTTCTTCATGCATGCATCAGCGGTCAATATCTTAGATCTAAAGAGCAGTGTGTTGTGTGAGTGTTTTGGATTAGGTTTGACCTTTCTATTGTATTCGGGAGGCTATTTCAGTGAAAATTGACTCTAAATTTGCCTATATTTAGAAAAAGTCAAATCTGTGGAAAAATTATTTTTGCATAGACACACAGCACGATCGTTCGTGCATTGTTGGTACGATTTTATTAAGAAAATATTTTTTTTTGGATTTTTTAATTTTCATTATTTGCAATTTTTATTATACTATCGGAAAAATTCTTGGGGTTGGCCCCCTATATATCGTGTGGTTTTGTCAGAATATGTCTCAGATCTGACAATAAGCACAGAAGACAACTCTCTATCATAGACAATAATCACATAGGACAATCGGTCAACATAAAATTTATGGGAAATTTTCTGGCAAATGACGCTCGCATACACTGAACACCATATCAAACATCTCAACCAATGACAAAAACAACTCCAGAAGCTTCATTTCAAATAACGACGACCCTTATGTTGATTCCATTGTGGGTTGTTTTCATATCAAAACTGCATAATGAGTAGACGCACAAAGCATGTGAAAATAAAAAATCTTGTAGTCCACATTCAACCATCCACTGCTAGAAAGTGGCACCACAAAGCGAAAAGTGAGATCTCCACTCACCCACCCAGCGTGTGGTGCAACAAACCCGCCCACCACTAGACTCACGCAGGTTTCCCTATCGACAAGAATGACCGTGACCCACATCTATATCCACGCCACATGTATCTCGTAATGGCCAATATTTGTAGTAAAACATAGTAAAGAGACACATCGATCACCATCTCACAGTGTCTCGTCAACCGCCTATTGATAAACAGATTTGCCTTTCTTTACAAACACCTTTAGTTCATGAACTAAGTCTATAACCCACATGTGAAAGACAAAGTGTCTCGTCAACCGCCTATTGATAAACAGATTTGCCTTTCTTTACAAACACCTTTAATTCATGAACTAAGTCTATAACCCACATGTGAAAGACAAATAGTTACTAGTGCTTCACCAAAATGAGGTGTAAGGGTTAGTCAATAAGAAGTTACATATAACTTAATATATGAGAGAGAATAATTTGATATGTGGAAGATACATTAGTTTAATTTGCATTATTTTATTCTAATTATTTAAGGTGAGACTTTAATTTAAACGAATATCTTGCTTAATATGATAATTAAATCATTAATTTATACAATATGTAACAAAAACAAATATTGGATATATGTATATACCTATGTATGTATGTTTAACAGTCTATATTTAATTTTTTTCATAATTTTTTAATAAAAATAATAAAAATAAAATATTATAATAAAAATGACCTTTTTATTTGGTAGTGAAAACAACTTGAGACAAATTAGAAATTAGGAATGAGAAAAATAAAAATTATTCAAGAATCTACACCACTTGACTATTTCCACATACAAGTCAACACCTTATTTGTTATTTAAAGTTTCGTTATATGAAAGATCAAAAACTCCAAGTGAAGACAACTTATTAGCCATTGACCATTTACTTTTGGACCCCCAAAAAGGAAGAGTGATGAATATACAACATAATCAACATTGAATAATTCCCCTTACTCACACATTGTAAGTTACATAAATATGAGACTCACCAAAAAATATATTAAATTTGTCACAAAAACTACCAAGACCTATTTTTTTAAAGGTCTCTCATTAAATTTATTTCATTTGTGAATGCCCAGAATTGTCATCTTCACAACACATCATTTTCTACACATTTCAACTACTGTTCATCTTTGAAAGAGAACTCATTTCTTAGAGATTGGTCAAAATGCCAACAATGTTTGCATTAGAGAATGCACTCTCTTTATAACTCGTGGAAACAAATATGATCTCATTGTAGAAGATAAAATTGCCAACATCTTTTACTTTTAATTACTCAATATGGTCTCATTGTCCTCAAAACCAAGAGTTGTGAAATTCCCTTGGGCATGTGACTATGCAGAAATTCTTTTGAATAGTCATCTACATCAAGGTAGAAAAGACATTTGAATTCTTCTATCCACTTAGATAGATGCTATAGTATACTGCAAATTATTTGAAACCTTGAGAATTGTCAACTATTCAACACATGTTGGCAAGGTAAAGATGATTTATTTGTCCTTAGTTTGTCGTGGTTTGCAGGCTATGCTATTTCAATTTTGGTAATGGGATTTGGAACCTTTCAAGAAAATGCATATGGCTGGTGCAGAGCCAGTCCATTAAATCTTTGCCAGTATGCCTCTCTGCTCTGTCAATGCTGGGAAGTAGCAGGGACAGTGCATGGGTAGCTGTCAAGACATGTGGAGTTTTGATCAATGTTTCAAAGCGTTTTTATATTTCCCTTTTCCTACGCATAGTTTTGAAGCTGGATGTTGGTGGTCATCGTGAGGGTGGATTTACATCTACCAACTACGTATGCTTCTGAGCTTTCAAGTATTTTCAAACAAATTTCTTTGTGTATACCTGGGAAATTGGCATCCATGAAATGACAAGACCTTGAGGCACTCTACAATTCACGTGCCTTTCTTTTTTTTTTTTCATTGCATCGAGTGACAATCTCTAAGGTGTGAAATAAGGTGTTGCGGTCGCGTGAGTTTAAAAAATCTGATCTCATGGCTTGCCACGTTTGCAGGCGTATTTCGCCTCTGTAACACCTCCACGACACTCCCACGGATGTTGAAAACCGAGAGGGGATAAAAATAATAAAGATGACAATAAATCAGTGTGACAGCTTACCTTTTTTATACTTTCTACCACATTTTGAGGGCAACGGACAAAATTTTATTACTAGAATCACTGGCGTGAGACAATTTCTCCATCGGAGGTTTCTACCCAATGAAAGCCTATCAGCTAATAATAGAAACTAACTTTTATTTCCCTCTATTCTTAATTTTTTCTCTTATTTTTATCATATATTTTTATCATCACAAAAAAGATAGACCTTTGAAAATACACTATGTTTTACCATTTGATAATGTTTGACATTTAGTTATAGTCTCTATGGTGAGATAGATGGTGAAAACTGTAATATTGCATTAAAATTACAATCCAGCAATTAGGCCTTACATTCATTTTAAGATAAAAATAGAATAAAATGGAATAATGGTGTTAGAAAAATGAAATAATTGAAGAAGTTTAAGAAAAGGAATAAAAAATACTAAATTATGGAAAATTAGTAAAGATCTAAAGATAATTTTTTTTCAAATTAAAAATATTGATTTAAATTGAAAAAGAGAAAAAGGACATTTAAAAAAAGGGAACAAAAATAAAATATAAAAAATGATATTAGGGGAAGATGAAGTATACAACTAGAAGGAATTAGCCATTTTTGGGGTTCATCTAGATGATTTGGTGCCTACATTTTTAATCATGTAGGTAAAATGGTTTTGAGAAGCTGTTAGTTATAATGGGTGTCAATATTTTTGCAGATTAGAATTATATTGAGTGGTAGAGTTTATATAAGAAAATTTATATCCATGACTGGAGGCCCATTTGCCCATCATCCCAAATGGAGAATCATTTCAAAGATGGACATGATGTTATACCTGGATTAGGCCATACTATATAAGATCAATAGGATTTGAGGCCTAAGATTTTCTAAGAGCCAGAAGGATGAAAGTGCATATATGGTGGTAGTGGGAGCTAGTATTGCAGGAATAAGTTGTGCCTACAACCTTGTCTAAGGAAGGAAAAAATGTTGTACTCCTTGAAGCCAAGACCAAAGGCTTATACATGTGTTTGGTATCTAATTATTCAATACTGTGTAGTTATTTAGTACATTCTAAAGAGCTTTATACTATGTAGTTCTTTAGTACATTCTAAAGAGCTTTTTTATGACTTCTTGATTGACTGTTTAGAAAAACATAAAGTTTCATGCCTATTGTTGAGGGTTTAGTTTTATAATATAAATCCTTATGATTTATTTTTTTATTTTTAAACTATGTTAAAAAATGGCCTATTAAAATTATTATTGACCATTTGATTTAATGGTCCATAGTTCTTTAGTACATTCTAAAGAGCTCTATACTATGTAGTTCTTTAGTACATTCTAAAGATCTTTTTTATGACTTCTTGATTGACTGTTTAGAAAAACATAAAGTTGCATGTCTATTGTTGAGGGTTTAGTTTTATAATATAAATTCTTATGGTTTATTTTTTATTTTTAAACTATGTTAAAAAATGGCCTATTAAAATTATTATTGACCATTTGATTTAATGGTCTTGTAAAATTACCATTGATTACTTGATTTTCCATTGCTTATCATTTTTTTTGGGATGAGTTGGGGTAAGGTCAAACTGTAATGGACTATCCTATACATTTCTCTTCGATTCTTAATTAAATTATAGAGGATAAACATAGTTATTGTTAAGTTAGGAATTAAATTAAAGAGGATAAACATAGTTATTGTTAAGTTAGGATTTAAATGTATGTAAATCTATTGCAATGTAAAGACTTCTTTGTTAACTTGTTAAGTTAGGAGTAAAATGTATGTTAATCTATTGCAATGTAAAGACTTCTTTGTTAACTATAAATATACTTTTAGTAATTTGTAAAGGCATAAAAATTGTTATCCTAATATCCATTTCTATTGACTTTTTCCCTTTCCTGTTATTTTTTGATGATTGTAATGTTTTATTTCTCACCTAAATTTCAATGTTCAGGTGATATTGAATAATATTTTTTTGGCTGGAGTATATCACCCATAAATTATTTTTTGCAGGGGAAAAGGTGACCATGCCTTACATAATACTATGTGAGCGTAATGCTAGAAATATAGTCATGACTTGGAATGAGAATGTAGGAGAAATGGGAGACGCATATTATTGTGCAACAATGACAGTAATGGCTTCTGATTTTGTGGCCAGATTTATCATAGTACAATTACAACAAATTTGGTATTGAAATGAATAAAAGTTGTTACGGAAATACTACAGAATGGAACTTATGATTTCATCTGGCTACCCCTTGATCATGGTTCTTAAATTGTTTAACCATAGATTCAAACTTTGAGTAAATTATTTTAAAAATTTGATCTTGATGTACTGAAATTTTAATCTATGAAGAATTCATATGTTCCTAGTGACCGGGTTGTTGCAATCAGAATTTCTAGAGATAGGTCTACATTTTACAGTCGTCAGCTTCTTCGTTTGACATACAATTTTCGTCTAATCCTGCCATACATTTTTGTGTAGTGAATAACCGTGTCGAAATAATAATAAAAAATATAATAATAATAATAATAATAATAATAATAATAATAATAATAATAATAATAATAATAAAAAATGGCCCATTCTATTTATAAAATATTTTAGTAATTAGAAGAGGAGAAAATAATAAAAAATCAAGCAACAATCTCAATTCAACATAATTCAATTGTCTGCAACATTTTTTTGGTTTGCTCTGCAACTTTCCGCTCACCTTCCCGCCCAACTCATTTTTCAAACTGAAGGTTCCCATGCCCACCTCCCCGGGGGGAGATGCTGCCCCCCTGGCAGACCCACCTGCTGGACCTGATGGACCCCAAATCATGGTCACTGTGCCAGAGTCAATGGGGGAATCTCAAAAAGAGTCTTCATGTGCTGATCCCCCGTTCTCCCCTAAACCTAACTAGAAAGGTGCTCTTGTTGGTGATGCCCGACAACCCTTGCAGGCCCTTTTGGTGGATTTTGTTTAGACAGAGGAAGGAGCAGAACTGTCGCTCCCTGACTCTATGGTGAATCACACGATGGCTGACTTTCAAATGGCTCTGGTTGGTAGATTATTCAATTTCAGACCTACCATTGAAATGGTTAGAAAATGGGTTTCTAACCAGTGGAAGATCAAAGGATCGGCCCTGGTTTTGGCCATGCCGGGAGAGCTCTTCCTATTTAAGTTTACCACTCTCAAGGACATGACCAGTGTGCTGTCTGGTTCATGGGTATATGGAAAGCATTTTTTAGCCCTTGCTAAGTGGAAGCCCGGATTCAATCCGGCGACGGACCTAACTAGATCGGCTCCTGTTTGGGTCCGCCTCCTAGGCCTCCTGCTCAAGTATTGGGATGAGCAGGTCTTCCGGTGGATTGGTGATTCCTTTGCTTCATTCATCACGGTGGATCAGGTGACAAGGTTTATTTATAGGTTGGTGTTTACTAGATTCTGTGTGAATGTCACTATGAATAAAATCCTTCCCAACTTTGTTATTTTGAAATCTAAACTGGGTAGATGGACCCAAGCATTAGTGTATGAAAATGCTACCCTATTTTGCCATAAATGCGAATGCAAAGGCCACTCTAGTGATACCTACAAGGCCACCAATTTGGAAGAGAAACGACAGAACAAGGACAAAAGAATAGCAGAGGCCCCTCTCCCAGTTGAGAATGAGGAATCATTCGTGTCAAAGCCACCCCCGGTGGCCGTTGATATAGATTCTGATGTGCAGACACCTGTGGCCATTGATATAGATTCTAATGTACTAACACCTGAAGAAGGTGAGATAGTCTCCCCCCAGGAGCCAGGTGGAGGATGCTCTGGGTCTCCTCCAGACCCAACCCTGAGAGATCGAGTGTCCCAACTTGAGATGGCAATGGTTTTGGAACCTACTCTAATTTTGACGTCCCCCCTGAGGAGAGAAAGTTTAACTCTACCAGGGAGGAACAACCTAATATTATGGTAGCCCTTGAGTTTCATGACCCAATCTGAACAGCTAAGCACACCCCAAAGGTGGTAAAGAAAAGTACCCTTAGCTCCATAGATGGCTCTGAGGATGAGGAGGGGGAATGGAAAACATAGAAAAAGAAAATCAAATATAAAAAGGTAGATGTGGGGGTGGATACACCAAGAGGAAGACCCTTAGAATGGGTAAGAAGATCGAAAGGATCCACAAGGGAGGTTGCGGTAGGAAGGCAACAAACCCTGGAATCTAGCTTCAAAAGTAAGAGATGAACTACCTCTCTTGGAATGTGAGGGGTTTGAATAGCTCCCTTAAACAAATGGTTGTTAAACATTACATTTTTCATCTCAAGCTGGAGATTCTTCTCCTATAAGAAGTCAAGATGTCTGCTAGTATCTTTGCTACCCTGGCGCCGCTTCTTTGGTCAGGGGCTGCTTTCCTTTATTCTAAAGCTGCAGGTGCGTCTGGTTGTATTGGCACACTCTGGAACCCAAATAGAATAACTGGTCAGTTGGTTACCTCATCCCCTAACTTCCTTGCTATCACCTTTTAGAAGTTTGGTATCGAATGGACCACCTTCAATATTTATGCTTCGAACACCCGGCACACGCGTGCATCTTTGTGGAATGAGCTGGGCCACCGGCTTGATCAGGATGGCTCTGCTAACTTTTTGTTGGCTGGTGATTTTAACACCCCCCTTTACCCCTCTGAAAAGTGTGGTGGCCTCATGGATTACTCGGACAGTATGGGGGAGCTGGCATATTTTATTACTTCCATAGGTCTTCTTTATATTACTCTGAAGGGGGACCCATTCACTTGGTACAACAATAGGAAAGGTTCTCACCTTATCCAGGTGTGGCTTGATTGGGTCCTAGCCACTTCCTCTTGGAACCTCTGCCTGAACTCCACCTTGTCGGCCCTCCCTAGAAATACCTCAGATCACAACCCCCTCCTTCTCTACTGGTTTGACTCTCCTAAGGTCAGCCTGACACCCTTCAGATTCAAAATTATGTGGTTCTCTCACCCCTCCTTTAGGGAGCAGGTGAAATTATAGTGGAAGACTAATATTAGGGGTACCGCTATGTTTAGAATTTCTCAAAAACTAGAAATTATTAGGAAGGAGGTCAAAGGGTGGAGCAAACACAACTTCGGTGATTTCTGCAAGGAGAAAACCAATCTCTCTGAAACCCTCAAGGCTCAACTTGCATTCGTAAGCTTCCCACCTCAGATCCAGGGGGAGGAGGAGAGGACTAGACACAAGTGGTAGGAAACCTTGAAAAGAGAAGAAATTTACTGGAAGCAAAGATCTAGAATTTAGTGGCTTGCTGAAGGGGACAGGAACACGACCTTCTTCCACATGTCTGCTAGCATCCATAAGAAGAGAAATACCATCTCCTCTCTCTTGGATGAGGGTGGGAATGAAGTCAAGGAAAAGGATAAAATTAACTAGGTTGCGGTTAATTACTTTATGGATCTGTATTTGGAAAGGGGTCCTGTCTGTCCAGACCACATCCAAAACCAGCTCCTAGATCACATGCAAAGCGCTATTACCCTAGGAGATAATGACATGCTTATGACATGGGTTTTAGATGAAGAGGTTAAGAAGGCAGTTTTTTCTATGGGAGGTTACAAAGCCCTTGGACCGGATGGATTTCCCCCTGCTTTCTTTCAGGAGTACTGGGAGATTGTGGGAAATGATGTTACTAGAGCTGCCAGAGATTTCTTTAGGACTTGGTGTCTTCTTAGATAGTATAATCAAACTTACATTGTGCTTGTCCCTAAGAATGAAAACCCTACTTCTATGATGGATTTCAGACCCATTAGCCTCTGTAATACCTTGTACAAGATCCTCACCAAGATCCTGATTGGCAGAATCAAGCCTTTCCTTAACAAGATTATCTGCAACATCCAGAAAGGTTTTGTACCAGGTAGACAGATATTGGACGCGGCCATTTCCACTCATGAAATTATCCACTCGATAAACAAAAGAAGAGCCCCAGGTATGACCTTTAAACTAGATATTTCCAAATCTTATGACAAATTTAATTGGTCCTTTCTGCTCAAAATTCTTGCTAAAATGGTCTTTAATGAAAAGATTATCCAAATTATAAAAGAGTGTACCCAAATTGTTAGCTTTTCTGTCCTAACTAATGGATCCCCGAGTGGACATTTTACCATTGAGAAAGGTCTTAGACAGGGATACCCTCTCTCTCCTTACCTCTTTATCATGGTGGCTGATGTGCTTAGCAGGACTATGGGTATGCTATCCGCTATAGGAAAGATAAAAGGCATCAAACCTACTTCCACTCACCCTCAGGTGGTGTTGGAACAGTTTGTGTATGACACTTTCCTCTTCGGTTATTCTTCTCTTATTGAGGCCAGGCAATGGAAACAAACTTTGGATTTTTATGCTTGGGCTTCGGGTCAATGTATTAACTATCAAAAAAGCCACCTATTCTTCTTCAATACTCCAGTGGTCTTACAAAATAAGGTGCTGTGAATTTTGGGATGGTTGGCAGCCTTGCTCCCTTCTACTTACCTTGGCCTTCCCCTCATGGTCAAAGAGGTATCCCTTGAATTCTGGAACTCTATCCTGGAAAGAACCCAGAGGAAAATTGTTGGCTGGAAAGGAAAGATTTTAAGCAATGCTGGTAAACTTCAATTGGTTTCTTCTACCCTCCAGGGGATCTTGGTCTACTTTCTATCCCTCTTCAAAATCAGAAGCAATATGGCCAAAAAAATGGAAAAACTTCAGAGAAACTTTCTATGGGCAGGGACTAAAGAAAAAAAGAGGATTTCACTTGTCAACTGGGACACTAACTGCCTCCCGAAAAGATTGGGAGGTCTTGGGCTTAGAAAAATTGGTCTGATGAACAAGGCCCTTACTACTAAGGTGGCTTGGAAGCTCATTAAGGGAAAAGTCAATTGGTGCAGAATAATGGAAACCAAATATCTTCAAAGCCATCCCTACAGAACGATGTCCCATAACAGTGACCTCCCTAGTGGTTCCAAACTCTGGATAAACATCTGCAAGTGTAAGCCCCTCCTATCAAGAGGGGCTTTTTGGAAAATCGGTAATGGTAGGTCCATCAGATTCTGGAATGACCATTGGATCATGAGCCAACCTCAGTTGGGTCATAAATTCAAACCAATTATGGACTACCTTTGACCTACCTTGGGTTTTAGAGCTTCCAACTACACCAACGGAAGAGTTTGGGCTGGTTTACCCAATCAATTAAGGGATAGACCGGATCTCCAACACTTAGCAAAGGAGCTTATGGAAATCCTGACTAGTATCATAATTTTTGAGGTTGATGACTCTATTATTTGGACCCCCACCCAGACTGGTGCTTTCGTAGTTAGTTCTGCTTATAACCTGCTTCTTAAGGAGGAGAGAAACCTAGGGGACTGGAAGAAGGTGTGGATCCCCCAACTCACGCCTAAAATAAACTTTTTTTGGTGGACCCTAATGCACGGTAAGATCCTAACCCAAGCTAATCTTACTAAAAGAGGCTTCTCAATGGAAAACAGATGTGTCCTATGTGAGAAGGTGGAAGAGACAGTAAATCACCTCTTCATCCACTGTGACTATGCTACTAGCATGTGGCAAGGAATTTATGATAGATTGGGTATCTCGTGGGTCCTAGGTGGCGAGGTGCACCAATTTGTTAAATGGAGATCCCCCTCAAACCACCCTCTACTCCAACTCCTCTAGCGTATGCTTCCCCCACACATATGCTAGTCCATCTGGAAGGAAAGAAACAATAGGATATTCAGGGAGACAGGCATCCAGCCTGAAACCTGTCTCCTTATTGGAACTAAGCTTCTAAGTGAAAATGCCAGGGTGGCTAAATGGAAGCTCCCATCCAGCCCTCCTGCTGCCTGGGAAGATAAGATAGTAGAATGATGGAACCTCCTAAGTGGGTTCTCCAGGTTTGACAATACTAAAAAGACTGCAGAAAAGCTACCAAATGGACTGCCCCTCCTAGAGGCAGGATAAAATTAAACTTTGACGGGGCAGTTAACAATCTTGGGCACAGTGGGGGAGGAGTGCCAAGAGAACACCATAGCACTTGCCTTCTGGCTTATGTGAGACCAGTTAATAACTGTACTGTCACCCAGGTGGAAGGGACTGCTCTTCTCTGGGGGATTAAACTTGCAAAATAGATGAACTTCAAACAGCTGGAAATCAAGGGAGATTCCAAAGTAATAATAGAGGCAGTCAAGAGTGGAGATGGTGTGGGGTGGCAGACTAGACCCATCATTTTGGAGATCTGTGAGCTTCTTGAGAGCTTCCAACATATGTCTATAGGCCATACCTACAGAGAGGGAAACTTGGTTGCTGACTCATTGGCTACAATTGGTCTAAAACAAACCAAACTAAATAGTTGGATGTTAGTTGGTGATTTACCTTTGATGACTCAGCGTATCATCGAGGGAGAAATGAATACAATAGTCTAAATGTGCCAGGCTGGCTTATTTATTACGAACCCCTCCTCGATCACGTGTTGGCGTATTTGAGTTACTTGTGTGATTATGAAAGACAAAGCTCAAAGTCCCATAAAGTTCAATAATTACCTTTTGTTCATGTGGAGTGATCGCTATCAGTGTCAAAAGGCATTTTTGGCAATTAATGGTAGTAATGATATTATTACTATTTATGTTACCCGAGGATCTGTTAGATTTGATAGTACGGAGATCGATCTCAAAAATCCCCAAAACTGGCAGGGTATGTATAAGCTTTTTTTGAAATGGATTTGTAAAAGAGAGTGGTTTTATATGGCATGCAACAACAGTCAGCTCTCAGACCCCAAGGATATTCCAATGATTGAAGACCAGACCTCTGATATGGGGGGTAATGTTCTCTTTATCGAACTTGATAATATTGATGAAGCCTTTACTTCTGATCCGCTGGTCACCCATTATTGCAAGGAAAATTGAATTTGGGGTTTCATGGAACGCATGAAAGGTGGCCATGATGAGAGAATATCAAAAGAGTTTGTTTCCTCCTGGAACAATAGAAATGTCTCAGTGGGAGGCATTCACTTTCAACTCAATGAGGAGGTCACTACTGAGGCTACGGGGCTCCCTATGGTGGGGAGAAAGTACAAAAAGACTATTCAGATTGTCGACCCTACCAGCCTAAAACAATTTTTCAAAGAAGGGGAGCTGCCGGTCAAGAAACAGGGGGGTTTCAATAGAGAAGAGCTACCAGAATTCTGGCCAAAAATTTGTCTCATTATCATGAAGTATTTCACGCTTGAAGGTAAGTTCACTGTGTTTTACAACTACCACTTACCTTTCCTGAATCATATTAGGAACAAAGATTTAATTTCCATACTGTTTTATCTTTTGCACTCTATTGAAAGCAATATCCTTGATATCAAAAGCAACCCTGACAGAGCTATCCTCCACCAAGGCCTCCCCCTCTGTCTTTTCTAGTTTCACAAAGCCATATGCCCGGCACCCCAACCCCCTCTGATTATTCAGATGATGCCCCAGGAGAAGCCCTTTGAAAAATCCAAAAAGACCTCCAACTCCTCCTCCCAGTCCATCCGTATCACTCAAGGGCCTGCGAAGTCTGAGAAAAAAACCCGTAAAAAAAGTATTAAGATCCCCACCTATAAGAAGGATGGCTAGGAGGATTCTTATGTTTCAGACTCCGTGGATTACATTGAAGGGAAAGGGGTTGACAACACACCTAAGACTGATTACAAGCCCAAAAAATAGAAAATTATAGAAACCCTGGTCAATTTGGAGGTGGACCTAAGCAGTTTTGGCCATAGGAGGTCTAATAGAATAGCCAAGGAACAATGCAAAATCAAGATTTTGGAGACGGCCTCTAAGGAGCTCTCCCTGACAAATGTCTCCCACTCCACAAACTCTAGAAATGATTCCTCAGAAGGCTATATGAGCCTAACTAGTAATACTCCCCTGACCAACCCCCAAAGAGCTACAATAACCCTCAAGAATCCCACCCGACCCCAAAGCCCCCACCATGATCCCCAAGATAAACCTCTCTCCTCTGACATGGAGGAAAAATGCAATTTCGCAGGCACCCTTAAAAGAAAGTTTGTGATTATTGACAAAGAAATTACAGAGATCAAAAAGAGTATGCAAGACCTGATGAACCACTGCATGAGGACCAACAAATTTGCACTGAAGGTTATGCATGCCTCAATGACGACCCTCTGTAATGTGCAAGAAAAGCTGGAGGATGGAAAATTGGAAGCGGACGAGGATAACAAGGATCTGTTCCTGTTCCTCTAGGAGGAGTGGGCGAGAACCCTACTGTTTAAATAGCTGGGAGGGAAGAATTAATGCTGCTGCCTATGGTTTGGGTTATTTTGGCTGGGCTTGTCCCTCGGTTCCCCTGTTTTGTGTTTGGGGTTAATTTTAAGTTTGTTATTTTGGTTTTCTTGAGCCCTGTGAGGCTTAGTGACAATATTTTTTATGCTAATATTGATAGCAATTGCTCTGGTTTAATCATTTTGAGTAGAACTGTTACTTTTGTTTTTGATAGAGGCAGAACTAGATTTGGTGTCTATGATATCCTGCTAAACTGTTGTTAAGCTTTGACTAGTTCCATTAATATGCTGTTAATGTGCTACTAGTCCCCTGTTCCATGGGCCAACACCCTCTTGCTGATTTTTCTTTCAAAAAACATAATTCAATTCCATACACATGCAAAATCGTCAAAATTCTCAAAAACTCCAAACTAAATTAACTCCATACTTCTTTGAAAATCCTAGGAAGATCCCAACTCTATCAAATCTAGTAACAATCAAATGTTTATTATGAAGAAGACTACCCGACGGCTATATCCTACATTGATTTTTGGTTTGATAAAGGTACCACAGGAGAGAGGAGTCCAGTACATGCTCCAGATTATGAGTACTACAATAGACTTTGTTTAGAAAAGGTTTTTTAGAAAGGGAATGTGATTTGGGGGACATAGTTGATCAAATCAGCAAATGTAATTGATGCTATCAATTTTTATAGTATATAAAATAAAATGCTCAAAATACATAATCACACCTCAAAATTAAATGCCACAACAAAAGAAGTACTACAGGAAGTTGTGAAAATGGCATGGCACAAGTAGCAATTATGGAAATGCAACATAATGAAAAATCAAGTTAAAAGAGTAAAAAATAAGTTATCATTTGCCACATCATACAGATTACACTATTACATTAGACAATTACACTACTGCTTACTACATTTCATGAAGCATTGGACCTTAGTCCTACTTTATAAGCCTTTAGTAATGGTTCACATTCATGTTTCTGGACTATAAGTTCAGATTTAGAAAAAATACAAACCAAACATTATATCTTTTAATAAAGTAATATATTGAATGGAAAAGACATACTAATTCCACCAGTAAAGCTGCCCACAATAATAAGATAAACAAAATGAGTGAAAGATAAGAGGAAATTGAATAGACAACTTATCTGCCTACTACTTGCAGAAGAATTCTATAAGTGGGATATCTTTCTGTCATAACTTAGGCATAGAGAACCAAAGTGGCTATAGAGATCCATGCAAATACCATTTTTTTCAACTAGGATTGCAAAAACATTTTAACAGGAAAGAGGGATACAAATGCAAAGTGTTGGGGAATGAACTAGATTGAAACTCGTTTGGTTAATTCTGCAATGTAATCTGGTTGACCAAGGATATTTAAAATGGGCTTTGCAAATATTAACATTGGTAAGAGAAAAATTGTAGCACCAAAGAGGAAAATCTATGCTAGTTGCATATATAATCCCAAAAAATGATATTTTTGAGCCCCAAAGTCTTGGCTGCATAGGGTCTCCAGGGCGCTACCCATGCCTAACTGTCATGTTTAGTTCAAAGTTCAACAAGAGAAATAATAATAGAGATCAATATCCCATCCTTAAAGTTTAAACTTTCTCATTCCTTAATATTCATTGATTGGATCCAAAATCCATATATACTATTAAAGTTAAAAAAGGAACAAGAATGACAATAGAAAACAAGGATTACAAAACTATGAACACTTACAGATTACCATGCCAACAATTGTTTGCAATTTGGTACATGGGTTGGCAAATGACACACACAATGGATGAAATGATGCAAGAATCAGGAAAGATGTGCTACACCATGAAAATTGTGGAATCATAGGAAAGACACATAGTAGACTAGGTGTCTAAGCTAAACAATAAAATGCCACATGGACATCAGCTATATTAACATTAATTTGGAAAAAATCTGTCAAAAAAACTTCCAGTGTAAGAAAGTTTGGAAAAATTTAATTGGTCCCTCGCTTTCA
Organism: Thuja plicata; assembly: GCA_018584345.1. Classification (NCBI taxonomy): domain Eukaryota; kingdom Viridiplantae; phylum Streptophyta; class Pinopsida; order Cupressales; family Cupressaceae; genus Thuja; species Thuja plicata. Next base: position 1,372,102 of record MU223344.1, on the reverse strand, counting down.
CAAATTCCACCTCGAACTCATAATAACAATTCCTTACTTTGTCACATAGTTTCTCAAATTCCTCCTCCAACTGATATAGCTTGGTTTTTGTTTGCCTTGTTTCAATAAAAAAAAATCAGCACTTGGCCGTTATCTTGAGTGTGTTCATAAGATTGCTCAATCTATTCTTGCATTATTCATTGTTATTGTACATGCAAGAGCCATGTGGAAAGAAAACAATCTTGGAAAGTGACGCGTGAAAAAGCAGGTGGGAGACGCTATTTCTAGCTCGAGTCATTTCTGGAAAACAAAATTTAGACCGGCAAAAACATTCCATCAGATTTTCAGTGTGAAACACATTTCCAGTCATGTCTTTCTCCCCATATAAAGCCTATCAGCTAACAAGAGTTTTGTAAATGTACAATGATTGCTTCCCTCTGAATTTTCACTTCGATACAGCTCGCTATTGGATTTTGAATGAATATCCTAAATTGAAACTTACATTGGCCTTTAACCCAAAAGTTTTAAAGGCTTCTACACTCGCTCTTGGGCGATGAGCTCAAAACAATAAATGAAACTGAAACTTAAAGAAATTAAAAAGTGAGTAAAACATAGTTCTGTTAACAAATTTACCAAGAAATTTTAAAATAGAACTCAAATTATAAAAAACTAAAACATGGTCATCAAAGAACCATTTAAGATGAGAAAAGGGAATGAGCTAAAACTCACACATAAATATATCATCCACTTGTTCTAAATAACAAATATTTAGAATAGATACATAATTTTGAATTGTATTCAGGCAACACAAGAAAAAATCATAGTTGCTCAGATCACAAACATCTAACACTAGTTTATGCAGAAAGTAAAATTCTATTCTAATTTTAATCCTAACTTCATAACCCTTTTGCATAGTTCACTTGATATCATTTATAGTTTTAGGTAACAGAGAGGTCTCCCTAAAAAATAGACCTCTCAGTTACATTAGTTACAAAAAGAATAAACAGTTATCAGGCACATTTCTATCTAAGTTCAACATAAAAAAAAAAAAAAAACATAAGGAATAATTAAATCTCTAGGTCAGATTCCTTGTCAATTGCAGATTCATCTTTTTTATTACTTCCATCTTCCTCTTCCATGGTGACACATGCAACACTCCACTCCTTGTACTCCTCTATTAATTCCTTCACTGCTGGGAGATATGGGACTTTGAGATTCAGGATTTGGGTCTTCGATTCCTCTTTTTACCACTTTATCTTCATAATATTCTCATCTTGGCTATGAATCTAGTCCATGAAAATGTACAACAATGACTCAATCCATGCAACTTTGAATGAATTTTGTTGCCTCTGGATCTGGCTTCCCTTTGGTAGTGTACATTTCCTTCTCGAATGCCTTTGAGGTGTTGTCAAATTCCCAATTACTAAGACTTATTCAATAAGGGTGAGAGTGATTAATCACTTTAAGTTCATTGATCATGGACCTCTGCATCTCTTTGACTTCATTCTCCTATTCTTTCGTATCCCTTACGACAATACTTAGAGTAGATATTTTCCACCTAATATTCTTCCTTGTGATGAAGAAGATGGAGTCGTGAGTCAATTTCAAAGCCTTCTCAGTGTAAAACTTGGTGATCACATACTTGTTAATGTGGGAGAATTGGGTCATAGTTGTAACCCATTTGTGTTCTTATTTTTCCTAGACCTGAAGTTGGGTCTACAATTCTCCAACGAAAGCTTATGGATCTTGATAGACCAACTAGGAATCCTTGATGCAATTGTTACTAGCCTTTATTATACCATCAATCCATTCATCAGTAATGGAGATTAGGACCTTACCCCTCTATATTTGGTTCAACAAAAATTTTCCCTCTTATGAATTTGGGTCAAAATACTAAGGGGATTGTACCATGGTAAGAGGACGTAAAGCAAGTATAACTGATGAACTATTCTATAGTAAGGATATTTTTCTTCATTTCCTTCTTCATCTTTATTTCTTTCCATGACTCGAGTAGAATTTTTTCTGAAGACTCCTTGAATAAGTGATTATGACCCATGCAATCCATGGTTCCCATTTCAATCTTTTGTCACTTCAAAATCTTTGGCTCCAAAGATGCTATGCTCCTTCTTTTGGCTTATACATAGCCACCTCTATCGAACATTTCCTAGTTTTAGCATCAATGAACACTCTAGATGTATTCTTCTCTTTTTTGGCTTAAGGAATTTTTTTATGTACTTACTTAACACGACCATGATAGGCAGCGAGATGGGAACCAAGCTATGCTTTTGGTTCACAGATGAAGTCAGGCACTTTGGCGTAACTTTAGTTGTGGACAAAGCCTTAGGTGTCCTTTTAGGAGTCTCCATGATATCTAGAGTAACACCTTTGATCTCAAAGAGGTATTTCCTAATTTCTTCATCATCTTCTACATTTAAATCTACCTCCCTTGACCTATTCTCTTCGAGGTCTACAATCTTTGCATTGGGAGAAGCCATCTGATTCAAATTCTTAGACTTTGTTTTTGACCTGGTATGCTGGGGAATGTGAATAGAAGCAAAATGCTATACATTTCCTTTGTTATGGGGTTTTCTGATGCTTTTTCTCTACTTTGAATCTGCATCATCCATGAGATTAGAAATATAAGAACTAGAAGCAGGGGTTGAAATAAGAGTTTCTATAGACTCATCTACTACTATTCTAGGATATCCTAATCCTTTTCTTGCTTTAAACCACTTCTTGATCAAATGAAACACTTTATTATTCCTTGATTGTAAACTCTCTTCCTCAATGTTTTCCCAATCGACAGTGTACATAACTCATTTTGTAAGCTTTTCAAATTCAAGTTCAACCAAATCTGAACCATCCTCTTGTATCCCCTTGACATTCATTTTCAACCTCATAGATACAATATAGGGAACCTGTAGCCTATTGTTCTCTCTCTTCATCACTTCATTCTCATTTGTGCAATCTTTCCAAAAATCCTTGAGATGAGGTGTGGTAAAAATATTAGCTTTAAGCCCCAGATATCAACAAGAAAATATATTGTCAAAACCTCTTCTTTCAACATAGTTTTTTAGACCAAAACTACAAATATCACTCAAAATACTTAAAGCATAATCCAAATATTGGCATGTAATTCTACCATAATTAATGGGAAAAGGAAGCTCCCACTTTTTTTCATGGAGGAATAGTTTCAACACCATCAGGACTTGTCTGCATATCTCGGCCAACACAAAACAATCAAATGTATATCTTCGTAGCTGGAGAGGTTCATCTTCAAAATCGCTGATTCTAATGTAAGCAAAGCGGGAGGACTAAATGTAGAAGCTTTCAAATTTCTTTAGTCTATTCTGGGCTTCCAAAGACAATCATTTTGGTGGGCGACCTACTAACTCGAGACACATCTTCCCAACAAAAACATCATGAAAAATCTTGAAATTACTTAGCACATTCTTCTTCTGCAACATAGGGAAGTACTCATAGATACACATGTCCTCTAACTATGGTTCTCATGGAATGGTGCTTCAAACCTAGTTGCAAGACAAACAACACATAAGATACAAACACATGAATAAATCACTGCAATTCAGTTGTGACATATTGAGTTGCTAGAATTTAATGAACTAGCAATTAGTTGTACCCAATCCAAAAATTATTTTCCTTCCAATATAATTTGGAAATAAAAGTACATCAATTCTTAAAAATAAAGGCTTTGGGATATCCCTTGACTCTATAAAGCATAACCATCAAGTATTGTATGTAGGGACAGAAATGATCCCTATTCACCCTTTAGGGTAAGCATGAACTGCATCTTTGAGGAACTAAAAGCCAACTCTTTGCAATGGAGGTATTATTTTTCTTCTGCTCATTGTTAAATTTAACAGTGGCTTGGGTGGGTGAAAACTCACCAAAAGATTTTCCTGGTATTTTGAGGCAAGAAGATAAAATATCTCTGTTAACTTTAAACACTACACTATCATCCCTTTTTAGGATACTCTCTGTCTGACTGTCGTAATTCATAATGCATTAAACAATCAATTTAAGACACACTGCGGCAACAGGGAAAATAGATTCTTCAAAGAGACCGCTACCCAAAATCTCTACTATGAAGGGTTCCGTGACACAATCGACTATACAAATTTTTAAACCCTCTAAATCAAACCTTTTTAAATCCGTATCAAAAATTGCAGGGCCATCACATGGTAAGATAAAAACATTTCCAAAGAAATGGATAGATGATGTCATGTCATTTACAAAAAAATTACAAAAAAAATCTCTTCAATCCTAAATTCTGCAATAAAAGCCTAAAAATTTACCAAAGAAGAGAACAAGCAAACTCACCTTCCTACATGCAAACAAATTCTAGCAATTCCTTAGCTTTATATGACCTTACCTCTATCTTTAGCTCTTAAGTGTTGTAGAATGTGGGAAATGCTTAAAGGAACTTTAGTTATTTTTACCCATTTAATGCACATCCTACAGTGTGGAATCCCCTTACATTTTATTAGACGTTCACACACTTCACTTAATGATTTACCTTTTGCAAAAAATTTGAAAACATCAGTTGCCATCATTATATAACCACCTCAAATTCTACCACCTAAACTTCCCATGACCATCATTTAATGCCCATCTTATTGGGACCCACTCCTGATCTATACCATGATATTCCTTCTCTTTTTTGAACTCTGAACGTACCTTGAACCTCGACGAACCAGGAAGAACGTGTTTCAAATAGGTTCAAAGGTGTTAAGAAAAGTTCATAACCAAAAAGTTACCCCACCACTTTCTGAAATTCCTTAAACCACTTTGAAATGCCTTGAATTAGGTTCAAGGTGGTTCAAATTTTTTCAAGCGAGTTCCAGGGTGTTCAAACACAACATGAAAATGCAGTGACTTGACACTAGTCAAAATATTGAAGCTAAACAAAGGCCAAGGTTGAAATTTTAAGCTTTATTTGTACAAGGGGAAGGCATAAAATAGGAGTGATCTTGGGAGAACATTGAATTTAGAAGATAACTTGGACACAGGAAGCGTACGATTGTAAAAAGGTGACTCCAAAACAATATCGGAAGACCAGGTTGAAAATGGGGACTAACAACAGCTCCAACTGGGGAGTGTGCTTCTACCAAAGTGCAAAGTACTCAAAAACTCTGGTTACGCAAAACTGAAGAAAGGGGGAACAAAACACAAAAAAAGAAGACCATATAACCTAGGAAAACAAGGAGACCTACTATTTACAATAGACTAACCTTTTAGGACCTTATAAATTGAACAATTTAAAGTCTTGTCTATTATAAGAAAAGGGTAAGACTGCACCATCTAAATATGCCAACCTGAAAGCATTCAGTCCCAACTCATCTATAATGCAAAAAAGGGACTTTCCAAAGAGACTCAAACTTTCAATGAGAGCCTTGGGCTCTTTTATTTTGTCCCATAGTAAGACTTCATCCCCTGTTATAAACATGTGGGGCCTAACCTTTTTATCAAAGATATTTTTTATTCTGACTTGATGTTTTGTAATTTGATCGATCATTCCTTCTATTTCCTCTTCCAAATTATGTAAATACATGGTTATTTTTGATGCAGAGGGCATAGATGGTATTTCGATAATATGCATATCTTTGTTAGCTTTCTTAAATCTGTATTGAAACATTTTTAAATCTGCATATTATCCTTTCTCTTTCTGTATGAACATAGATTAGAGACTCACCACCTTTTACTACTCGATAATAACAACATAAAGTAAATATTACCTCCCATTAACATTTTTGAACTGAAGCTCACCATAATTAATCCATTAATGAACCAGACTTACTCCATCATCAGTACCCATCGAAACTTCAAAGCATGTATATTATAAGAAACAGGCTACACAATTCTTTTATTGATTGTCTTCAAAATAGACCCAAACACAGATGACTGTAACTTTTGAACCATTCCATATTATCAAAATTGCTTTGGTGAGCATGTTCCAAATTAGTATCTACCCAGCATATTAGAAATTGGTAATGATCCAATGGTTCAATAATTATTTATGCCCCCCGTACTGAGACTACATTTCACTATCATAGAAGATAAAAACATGCATGTAACAGTTCTTGATCAATTATCAATCATATTTGAAATAAAATCTTTGCTGAATAAAATGACCACTCTCTGACCCAATTCAGGACTTTAATAGCTTGAAACATATATCAAATTAAGACTTTGTAATGTCATTTGTAAATAACTCAAGAAACCCAATACATAAACCAGAATGGAATTATTAATATCCGTTGCCAAAAATGAACAAAACCAGATTTAATAAACATTTAAACTCCTTCATCAAAACTTGAAACCAAGAACCAAGTAATATCCAACCAAAATAGAGATCTTCGAAACTGATTTCATAAAGAAATAACACTATAGAGAAAAATAGGAATCAAAAGATATCAGTAAAGACCCTTTTATGAAATCACATAATATATTAAAGTTCAAATTCTTCATAGCATAAATGGCCATGGGATATGAATGGCTCTCTAGCTGCCAGCCAGAGAGCTGATTCTCTTTTACAATATCACTTGCCTCTCCAACTTACTCTCTATTGACTACTTCTTTGGATTACAAAATGTTGTCTATTTAAAAACAATTTGGATGGTTACAGACTGCTCATCTACTCATGACTATTTATATTTCCATTCGATTATAATGTCCATTCAAATCCTTAATTACACATTGGGAACATCTTGTGAATTTATAAATTTAGCAATATTATGCTTTTAAATACCTTTACATACATTGAAATGGGCTTTGGTTTATATTTTCAGAAAGGAAACATTGGTCTTCACATGAAATGTGATGAAATTAATTATTTGATTGGTGCCCTTGCACCATACTCTTGAGCTTTAGAATTTTCCATGTCCCATGGAGATTCTTTTGTAAGAATGCAAACATCTTCGCTTCCTTTTCTTCACTAGATCGATGCCTCCGCTTCTTTCTCTTTCGTTGTCAAATGACTCCCATCAATGGAGTTTATACTGCTTCCTCAATGATGCTATTCCACTATCCACTTGTCCATGCCACATCACAACCTTTGTCCCTTACCTGGGAGTCCCTCATGCCTCTATCCCCACTCTATTGGTGACACACAAGACCATCTCCTATGGCCTTTGGTAGACCTTCCTTTCTACCCACTGCAACTGAATGAACCGGCACAAAATCTGCAACCACAAACTGCATAACAAGAACCAAAATGATAACCAAAATACTTCCTGGTGTAGATTCCATCTACACGCTCATAATCTTTTGAGCTCTAGTACCATTTGATGTAGAGGGCATCAATGTTATTTTGATAATCTTCATATCTTTGTTAGGTTTCTTAAATCTATATTGAAACATTCTTAAATCAGCATATTATCCTTTCTCTTTGTATATGAACATAGATTAGAGACTCATCACATTTTACTACTCGATAATAACAACATCAAGTTAACATTACCTCCCATTAACATTGCTGAACTGAATCTCACCATTATTCATCTATTAATGAACCAGAGTTACTTCATCATTGATACCCATCAAAACTTCAACGCATGTATATTATAAGAAATGGGATACACAATTCTTTTATTGATTGTCTTCAACATAGACCTGAACACAGGTGACTGTAACTTTTGAACCATTCAACATTATCAAAATATTTTCAATGAGCATGTTCCAAACTAGGATCTACCCAACATATCCAAAATTGGTAAAGATCCAACAGTTGAATAATTATTTATGCCCCCTATACTGAGACTTCATTTAACTGTCATAGAGTATAAAAACATGCATGTAATGGTTCTTGAAAAGAAATCACTCCAGAAAAAATTATCAATCATATTTGAAATCAAATCTTTGCTAAATAAAATGACCACTCTTTGACCCAAGTCAGGACTGTTATAGCTCAAAACATATATCAAAATCAGACTTTGTAATGTCATTTGTAAACAACTAGAGAAACCCAATACATAAACCAAAATGGACTTATTAATATCAGTTGCCAAAAATGAACAAAACCATATTTAATAAACCATTAAACTCCTTCATCAAAACTCGAAACCAAGAACTAACTAATATCCAACCAAAATAGATATCTTTGAAACTGATTTCATAAGGAATCAACACTAAAGAGAAAAAGAGGAATCAAAATAAATTTGTAAAGTCCATTTTATCGAATCCCAGAATATATCAAAGTTTAAATTATTCGTAGCCTGAAAGGACATGGGATATGAACGACTCTCTGATTGGAAGCCAGAGACTTGATTCTCTTTTACAATTTCACTTGCCTCTCCAACTTACTTTCTATTGACTACTTATTTTGATTACAAAAGGTTTTCTATTTAAAGACAATCTGGATGGTTACAAACCATTCATCTACTCATGACTATTTAGATTCCCATTCAGTTACAATGCCCATTCAAATCCTTAATTACACATTTGGCACATCTTCTGAAATTATAAATTTAGCAAGATTGTGCGTTTAAATACCTTTAAATATATATTGAAATAGGCTTTGGTTTATATTTTTAGAATGGAGACATTGGTCTTCACATACAATGTGATGAAATTAATTATTCGATTGGTGCCCCTACACCACTTTTCTCTAGGGAGTCTCTGAAAACTTGATCTTCAATGACAATTTGTAGCTTTTCTACCAATAATTCAAATTGTAACGACACTTGTACACCTATTCCATATACTATTTCAAAGGGCACAAATCCTATTTCTCTCTTTGGTGTGATTCGGTCTACCCAGGGTAATTCATACAGCTTCTTAAGTGATTTTTTACCATTATCATCAACCGTTTTCTTCATAATAGAAATCAAATTCTTATTTCTTTACTCTTCTTGTCCATTTCCCAAAGGGAAATAGTCAAATGATTGAGCTAAACTAATACTATGGTCATAGCAGAAAAATATTAGTTCTTGTGATGAAAAATAGGTTGCTTTATTAGTAACAATCCTTTGGGGTAACCCGAAATGTACCAAGATGTTCTCCTTTAGGAATCGCACACCACTTGAGAGTTATATTTCTGGGTTGAGATGGCCTCTACCCATTTTGTGAAATAATCTATCACTGACAAGATGTACATATTCCAAATGTTAGAGTGAGGGTTCATTGATCCTATAAAGTATATACCCCATTGCTTGAAAGGTTCATCCACAATGACCGGTCTCAATGGAAGAGTTGCGAGTTGAGGCTTCCCTGTGAACAAATGGAATTTGTCACAAGCTTTCTAATAAATGTAAGGATCCTAGAACATGTGTGGCCAGTAAAAAATCTTATGAGAATTTTTCAATCTATGACTAAAGAAGAGTATTGTTCTTCGCAAGATTCTTCGTGGAAAACTCTTATCAATTACCGATTCTAATCTTTATCAACACACCTCAGGAATGTGTCATATTTTATCTTCTTTAAGAGGGTTCCTTGAGAAATCATGTACTTTGTTACCTTAAACCTCTGGTTACACCTCTCTTTGGGAGACAAGTGTTGAGGGCATTCTCCATATATGAGGTAATAGCCTATGTCGCAGAACCAAGGATATGTTAGACTTACTAATAATGCAGGAGGAACTTCATCCATGGGTTCTTCTGCCATCAGTGCATCTTTTGCTATGAGATTTCATAGAAGACTTACTTGAACTAGTTTATTTGGTTTAATGGTTAGGTCATACTCTTGGATCTTAGTTACCCATGTGACCCTCTTACTCATCGCCTCTATTTGTTGAGTAAGGAAAATTTTAACTGCCATCTCACAGACATACATCGTGGAATGTGAGTGAAAAATATAGAAATTGAAATGCCTAACTCCTTTGAATACTGCAAAAGCTTATTTCTCTACTACTATGTATTTGAGTTCATGCTTCTATAATGGTGTGCTCATAAAGGTGATGTTTTCTTCATCACCGGTCTTAGTCTTTTGAGTTAGGATACCATAAAAAGTGTATTCTGATGCATAACAATTGATAATGAAACCTTTCTTGTAATCTGGTTAGTTCAAGGTGGGAGCAGATGCCACAGCTTCTTTAATCTTTTCAAATGCTCTTTTTCCTTCCTTAGTCCATTTGAAGTTTTGTTTCTTGCTCATCAAATCCACAATATGCCTTACTATCTCTGAGAATTCTAGTACAAAATCCCTCAAGAAGCTAATTTGTCCAAAGAAAGACTTTACACTAGTCCTTGATGATGGAAGGCTAAGCCATTGAATCAATTCTACCCTATCAGGATCAATCTTGATACCTTCATTGGAGACTATATGACTGAGAAGCTTACCTTTTGTCATATAAAATATAGAATTTTTATGATTGAGTGAAATAGTGTGCTTCGTCCTCCTCTGTAGCACTTTCTCCAGATCCAAGAGATGATTTTTTCTCCTTCAGTAAAACATTAGGTCATTGAGGTACATTAGGATGATTTTTTTCTTCATATTATCAAATGATGAGTCCATTTCTCTTTGGTAAGTAGCTCCAATGTTTATCAGTTTAAAGGGCATTATGTTGTAGGTGAAGGTTCCCCAAGGTGTAGTGAAAGTGGTTGTGTGCCTACCTTCTTACACTACACTAACCTGTTTGTAACTAGATAATAATTCCAACATAGACATCATCTCAGAACTGGCCATAATCTATAGGATATTCTCCATATTTGGCAATGCGTAATTATTCTTTAAATTATCTTGATTCAAGTTGTGAAAGTCTATATAGATCCTTATTTCTCTATTTTTCTTCCTGGCTAGGATGATGTTAGCGATCCATCTCAAGTGGTGGATTGGGTATATAATTGTGGATTTCAACATTTTGTCAACCTCTTTGAGAATGAATTTTGATACCTTAGGGTTATATTTGCATAGCTTCTGTCTTAATAGTGGGGCTCCCGGCTTTAGGGGAATGTGATGGCAGAAATCCCTTTTTTTGAAATCCTTTAAATTATCGTAGCTCTAGGTGAAAAATATCCTGGTAACTCATCAAAAGGAATTAAAAATTTTCTTTCCCCTAGGGTAACAAATAGTTCCCCACATAATTCCACCTTGTTTCTATTGGGGTCCTGATATTTATCTTGTCACATATTTTAGAGTGTTAGAATGTGAGTTCTTCTTTAAGACTGAACTGTCATCCTTTCTTGAGAAAAATTGTTCAAGAGAGACCAAACCTTTAGGTATTTTACTACCCTTCAATTTAAGTACCTCATCTATGGCTTCCGTATCTTCTGAGGACTTCTTAATTTCTTCATTTGAACCCTTTAAATAGGTAGTAGGAAAAACTTTGACACATGCCATGAATTCCTTGATATGAGCATTGTCCTCAAACACCTACCAATGTCCAACATTATCTGGCACCATCAGACTAGATATCATCTCTACTCTGTAAGTGTTCACTTTCAAATATGGATGTGGGACTAACAAAGATACCAAAAATGACAATGAATTCACTCAAGAATTCCCATTCCTTGGCATGGCTTCTATGGAAAATGCAACAAAATATTCAATTTCATTCCAGAATAGATTCCTATAGTGCCTTACATGATCGTTCTTGACTACATATTTCCCTCTAAACTATTTAATGATTAGTCCAATATCACCCTTCAAAACAATTATTTTGACACCCTTATACCTTGCCTCTTGAAGTCCCAAAAATAGGGATTCACACTCCATGGTGTTATTTGTGTTTTTAAAATCTAATTTGAAAGAGAAAGGAAAACATTTCCCCTCTAGATCTCTTAATACCACTCCATCTCTTGATCCTGAATTAGAATAACTGAACTGTCGAATGCAATGTTCCAAATCTTAGTCTTTTCTTGAGGTGAACATGGTGAACTATGAGGAAATTCATCAGAATGAATCAAGTAGTTCCCAAATTCACATTCTTGAAAAAATATATGAGATTTTGGATCGTTTGATGGAAAGACTGTGTACTTGTTCTTTTCCTCAAATTTTATCTTAACCTTTCCTTTTCCCATGGTAATTGATAGATTCAAACCAATCCATATTTATTTCTCCACCCATGTCTTGGAAAAATGTCTAACTCAGAAACATACCATTGCTTGAAGGTATGCTGGCTACTAGAATTATCAATTTCAGCCTCTTGTCTGGGTGTGCTGCTAGGACAGCTTGTGTATCTTTCACCTGTCCAACCAGGGGAACCTGTTTTCCATCTATAGATTAACATCTTCCAAAGGTTTTGGTTAGGGTTAGACCTAGGGCTTTAGCAACTAATGAAGGCATAATATTTTCTGAAGTGCTAGAGTCTATGATACATTTACTCTATTTGTGTCTATTTAGGACCAAATAAATGTAGAATGGGCTAGGATATATTTCCTCTTCATAGAAGACAATAGTTTTTTTAGGAGGTGAACCATACTCATTAACTTGATGAACATGGGAATATTGAGCACTAGGGGCTCTCTTGCTCACACATGGAGTCCCTTTAGGGAACTGTATGGGCTCACCGTTAACATATTTCACTAATTTATCTAGTTCCTTGGGGTTTAACCTCAAATATTCAGCCGGTGAGATTTGAATGGTGGTAGATTTACATAATTGAACTATATTGAAAGAAGAGGGGGTGTCATTACTCTTTTGTAGAATTTTGAAATCTGCAATTTTAGAGCTAGAAGGTGAAATATTACTTACCAGCTCTTTGCCCTTTTCAAAACTATCGGTATCCAAAGAAGTATACTTTGGTGAACTTTGATTACTGGTGAGAACTATGTATGAAGTTACCTTGAGAGTGACCAATATATCTCCACCACTTTCCAAATCAGATTTGCATTCGAGGTAAAATTATCTGAAGTCACTAAGTCTCTCTCGACTCATTTCTTCTTTAGTAAACTCCCACAATGTATCCTTAGTAGTTACTATAGGTGCCAAATCATGTCAGAGAAGGTATTTCCATCATGATATGTAGTTAAAAGAAAAGAGAACATGATCTCATCTTTAGAAGGTGTGGCCTCCAGCGCCAATCTCGGCTGACATGAAGTCAAGAGGGGAGTCTTACCAAGGCAATGGTTGTTCTACCTTCTGTTCATATCTTGGTACATTGGAGGAAAATAGGATTTATTCTTGGGAAGTTGTCTCTTCACACCTGTAATTTCAATCACTAGCCTCTAAAACATAAAATCAGAAGAGGATGTAGATGCTTCAGATTGAGGGACTTGGACATCCTTGCATCACTTTCCTTCTATGATTAAATCATCCTCCTATTGGAGCTTTTTCCTAGGAAATATTATACAACAACAATTCTTGACTCTATGAAACCCAAATTTTGATTATGTCAAGAAATAGGTCCAATTAACAAGAATTAAATCCTTCTTCACCTTGAACTCCATAAGTTGAGGTAGGTGTACCTAACTTATGCCTTAAATACTTAATGGTTTTTCAAATAGGCAGTCATAACAAATATAGCATAAAATGAAAAATGATAACAATTTGTATAAGGATTTGATGGGAACCACACAATATAACATGTCAGACTGATACCTTATCCAATGGGCATGGAGTCACTTAATATGAAAAGAAATTCAATAACAAAAATATATCAAATTTAAATACTGTAAATGATCACTAAATCAGACTATGCCTTACATAATCCATTGATACTTCTAACAAGCAGAAATAACCATCAAATTTGTTACAACCCTTTACTCACTGAAACTACCTTAAGGATTTAATTCTCTCCTTGAAAGAAACCTTAAACCAGTTTGACACTCAACCTTACAAAGTGATGGACCAAAATGTCCTTAACAACCAATCAAAATGAGTATACAAGATAAAATAGAGACAACTATTCAATCAAACCATGCAAATCATTTGAAGTAAAAACATATATTAATATTACAACATTAAATACATATGAAATCAGATCCAAGGAGACCATTAATAAAATTGATCAAAAAATGCAATGCTTTACAAACTTTTTGTGGCACAAAATTCCAATCTCTAGTTAGTGATCCTGGAAATCCTTACATAGAAATAAGGATTACAACAAGCTTAAGATTTAGTAAGGTTAGGGATAAAAACTTAGATTACTACATGACAAAGAACATTAATTCATCATAACAATCAAGGATCTTTGTCATTTGCAGGTTGAAACATTCCCTTAAAACTTTATGTTTACAAAATCTTATCTAGCCACCATCCACCTTACGAAAAATGAAGCACAATACCCTACAACAAGAATGAAAAATGGAATATCTGATGTGCATTAATTACCATAGAAAACCTAACCCTTCATAATTCTAGAAAGATAAATACCCTATATAGAAAAGCTCAAGATCCAAAAACACATATGATTTTACCTTAAATCACTATGGAAAATGACTTCCTATTAAAGATGAAGAACAAAAAAGCCAAAATTAAAGATTTTTGACTTTACAAGTTAACTAGAAACCCTAAAAAGATTATATTTATTTAAATGCATTCATAAATTTGCCTATCTTTCCTTCATAAAAATCTAAAAACTCTTCATAAATGGCCCAAGAGATCAAATTTACCTTTTTACTATTCTACAACAAGACGACATAGATCACCTTTTTAAAAACCCTGAGAAAATATTTAAATATTTTAAAAATGGTTGTAAAGGCTACACCTGGCCCTGAATTCTCCATCAACGGTCTAGATTGAATCTTTTTGGCACCTTAAAATATAGTCGTTGATGAAATGTAGTTTACCCAGGTTTTGGAGATCTAATCAAATAGGTGTCGAACACGCGCAATGCCTCAAACCTTATCTTCCTCGCATCTTTACCTTAAGGATTTACACCCACTGTCAGATCCTTTCAAACTTATCTGACCCTTATCTTACTTTAAACATCAAAACTATAGGTCCCACTTAACTGGGAAGGACATGTGGCACACATGCACGATGCCTTAAACACTAATTTTTTTGCATCTCTACTTTAAGGCTTTTCACTGACCGTTAGATCTATTCAAACTTACAACCTTCTAATTTTCTTTACTTTTGGCTGGGTCCCATTTCTTGTCCATGTGTCACATAGGAACAATGCCGCAAACACTATCTAATAATCATATTGATGTTGGAGAATATTGGGTCCTTGGCAATCCTACTCAACCAAAAATATGTTTACTGCATTCCTTAGTTTGTTCTATGTTGCTCAGTTTCTGTTGCTCAACATGCTTGCCGAGTTGCTCGTGCGTGCTTGTTGTTGTTCCTCGGCTCTTCTTTGGCCGAGTTCTCTATTTCTCAATCATGCCCTTGCCGAGTTGGTTTATTTTTGGAGTTAGAGGTGTGGCTAGATTTATTTGGGATCTATCTTTGGGATTCGTGTGGACCTAAATCTTGGTCTCTGCTTTGGTTTTGAGCATCAACCTCTTTTTTGGTCTGTTGTATATATTCTTGGGTGATCCCACAATAGTGGGTTACACTTTTTTAGAGGAAGAAATTCCTCACGAATCCGTGAGGTGGGAGGATTTAGTCAGGTACTTTTGATAGAAAGTACCTGATTGTTTCGATCGAAACATTAATAGTTTCGATCGAAACCACCTTTTTTGTTTAGTTTCTATCGAAACTAACCTAGTTTCGATCAAAACTAAGTTAGTTTCGATCAAAACTAATTTAGTAAAGATTTTAATGGGATTTTGACCCATATGCATGTTAAATGAAGAAAGTACTTTCGATCGAAACTAATTAGTTTCGATCGAAAGTATTTTCTATCGAAAGTACTTTCTATCGAAACCCCCAAAATTGAGGCTATCTGCAAAGGCTAACAGAAATCTACAGTTTTCATGGCTTCGGGGCTCAAGCGTGGGACTCAAATGAAAGAATAGGGACACCTCCTTTTGCATCACACAAGTACTCTGAACAAGCTTTCTAACGAAAATAGATTTGACAAATTTTGAATTAATTAGGTCTAAGTTTTTTGACGTGCATCAGATGTAGGTTTTTTATCAAATATAAACTTCCAGGTTTGACGTTCAATGAAAAATAGTAGAAAATAGAAATTTTTTTTTGAAAAATAACAGTGCCCTCCGTTTTCGAGTCTTCTTTCTATCAAAAAAAAATAATTTGAATTTCGATAAATACACAACAAGTTATCAGTTACGCAGACAAGGTATGTCAAAATTATAGTTGACTCTACTTCAAACGTTCATAAAATATGCAATAATCATGATAATGTCATCAAACCAATTGCATGCCCTCC
>MU223344.1:1292256-1355728 GCA_018584345.1 Thuja plicata | reverse complement strand
TACTTTGTCTTCTGATTTCAAACAGTTTAACGACAATATGCATCCGAATGTGAAATTTTTTCTCAAAATGTAGAGTTCAATGTCCGTTTAGGCAAAAAAGTGTAACCCACTATTGTGGTATCACCCTCTTATGTATGTTCTTAGTTTGGCCGAAAGTCTTAGAGAAAGAAGGAAAATGTTAAGATATTGAAGATCTGAGATTTGTGATGAAGGACATCAAATTGTAATAGATTTCTTTGTATATGGCCATAACCAGGAAGGCCTTATAGCTTGGCATGTATTGAGTTTGATCAACTAATGATAAAAGATCTCCATGTTTCTCTCTCTTAGTGTGTTGTTGTGTTCATTTTGCATTGTTTCTGCAAGATGGATGGTTTTGGCTATGCCCTAGGCCTCGTCTCCTTCCTCCCTTGTGTCAGGTGGTATCATAGCGAGTTGAGATCCTTAGTTCCTTCTTGTAAACTCTAAAGATATTTGTTGTAGGGTTGCGGGTTGTGATCTGACCTACAATTGTAGAGAGTTTAAAGATGGTTTGTGGGAGATAAAATGTGGATCAAGGTCTAGCTGATATGCTTAGATAGATGGCTACAAGATTGGAAGCTGTTAAAACATCTCAGTGTAGAGGAAGACATCTTGAAGATGTTAGTGATGATGAATTTGAAGAGGTTCAAGGTGAAGCTGCACCTGCACCTATGATGAACTAGGAAGAAGAGTGATTCCTGAGAGCCTTGACAAGTTTGAAATCCACCCCTGAGTTCAATCCTCTGGAGTATAGTGGGAAATTGGATTCTGATGAATTGATTGACTGGATAACTAAAATGGAAAAGTATTTTGAATATGAGAATGTTGTAGAAGATAAGAAGCTGAAGATTGCAAGCACAAAATTGAAAGGTCATGCATCCTTATGGTGGGAACATCTACAATTGGATAGAAAAAAGAAAGGTAAAGACAAAATCATGGTATGGGATAAGATGGTTAAAAAATTGAAAGGTAAATTTCTATGTTGTGATTATCAGATCAACCTAATCTTGCGAATGTAAAGTTTGAAGTAGAAGGAAAAATCAGTCAAAGACTATACTGAAGAATTATATAGATTAGACATCAGATCTGGACATGTTGAAGATGAAGTGGAAAGAGTTGCAAGATACCTGAATGGCTTGAGAAGTTCCATACAAAATGAAATCAGTTTGGTCAAAATGGAAGGTATTGAAGAGGCATATCAATTTTCCCTAAAAGCTGAAGAAAAGTTGAGCAGAAGATATGAACAAAGAAAAATAGGTAGAGGTGGTAGATTCCCTAGAGGAAGAGGTAGGTCTCATGGTGAGAATAGTAGATCATAATAATACAAGTCATTTTTAGACACATCTCAAGACAAAAGAAAGACTGAATGTAAAGGTGGAAATTCATATAGAGGAAGAGGCAATTAGTCCAGAGGTGGATATAGAAGAAGAGGGTTCCAAGTAACTTGCTACAATTGTGGTGAAGAAGGACGTAAATCCTTTGAGTGTACACATGCAAGAAAGAAAGGTGGTAGTAGTAGAAGAAATGCATTAATACAAGAACCATCCAATGAACGTGAAAGTAACCTCATGATCTGAAGGATACTATAGAGTGAGAAAGATAAGAAAGATCTAATCTAGAAAATTTTATTCAAGGCCAGATGTAGAGTTGCATACAAAGTTTGGAAGGTCATTTTTGACATTGGAAGTTTAGATATTCTGACATCTGAGGAAATGGTTGTAAATTTGCAGTTGGAGAGGATGAAACATCCAAAACCCTAAAAGATATCATGGATCAAGGATGAGCATACATTAATGGTGAGTGGACAATGTTTTGTGAATCTGAAAATTGGAAAATACTTTGATAAGGTGTTGTGTGATATCATGCCTATGGATTGTTGTCATATTTTGTTTGGTAGACCTTGGCAATATGATAGATGTGCTATATATGATGGAAGGTTGAATAGATTTTCTATTTGGGTTGATGGGAAGAAGCGAATTTTGTAACCCTTGGTTGAAGAATCTACTGACGAGTTATGTACATTTGTGAAAGTTTTTCTGATGGAAGGTAGATAGTTTGTTAAGGATTTGAAAAGAAATGATATATGTTATGCCTTAATTCCTAACAAACCATGTAAGAATACAGAAGATGACATTCCTATAGAAGTTGGAAATTTTCTCACAGAGTACAAGGAGATAATTTTAGATAATGTACCTAATGGTTTTCCACCAATGAGAGATATCATTCATTGTATGGATTGTATTCCTGTAGCTAGTTTACCAAACAAAGCACCACATATGTTAACACCAACTGAGAACGAAGAGCTTAACCGACAAGTTCATGAATTGTTGAACAATGGTTTGATCTGAGAAAGTTTGAATCCATGTGCAGTACCAGTTGTGTTGGCACCTAAGAAGAATGGAGAATAGAGAATGTGCACTGATTCTAGAGAAACAAACAAGATCACAGTGAAGTATAGGTTTCCTATACCAAGAATAGATGACATAATGGATTGTTTGAGTGGAGCAAAGTATTTTACCAAGATTGATTTGAAAAGTGGATATCATCATATCTGAATCAGAGAAGGTGATGAATGAAAGAATGCTTTCAAGACAAAGGAAGGTTTGTTTGAGTGGTCGGTTATGCCTTTTGGTTTAACTAATGCACCTAGTACATTTATGAGGCTGATGAATGAAGTTCTGAAGAAATTCTTGAATAAGTGTGTGATTGTATATTTGGATGACATTTTGATATTCAGTAGGACTAGAGAAGAACATATGATGCATATAAGACAAGTGTTGCAGAGATTAAAAGAAGAAAAATTGATGATAAATCTAAAGAAATGTTCCTTCATGAAAGAAGAGCTTGTGTATTTGGGATTTGTGATTTCAGCTGACGGTTTGAAGATGGATCTAGAGGAGGTTGAAGCTATATTGACTTGGCCTACACTAGAAAATTTTAGTGAGGTAAGATCATTTGATGGATTGGCAAGTTCTTATAGGAAGTTTATCCAAAATTTTAGTTCTATTTGTAATGCTATGACTGACACAATGAGAGGAGACAAAAGAGAACTCAAATCGACACATGGAGATGATAAGAGTTTTGAAGCTTTAAAGTTGAAAGTTGCTGAATTATCTATGTTGGCATTACCTGATTTCAATAAAGTATTTCAAGTTGAATGTGATGCAAGTGGAAGTGCAATTGGAGCTATGTTGACTCAAGAAGGTAAACCTATTGCTTTCTTTAGTTAAAATTTGAATGATGAAAATAGAAAATATTATGTCTATGATAAGGAATTCTATGCTATTGTGCAAGCTATGAAGAAATGGAGACATTACTTGATGCCAAATGAATTTGTGTTGTATACTGATCATAAGGCTTTGTAATATTTGGGTAGGTAGACTAAGTTGAACCAAAGACATATGAAATGGGTTGAATATTTGTAGAGCTTGACATTTGTGATTAAGCATAAGAGTGGAGTTTCTAATAGAGTTGTTGATGCATTGAGTATAAGAAGATCTTTGTTGACTGAAATGAGAGTTGAAATTGTTGGCTTTGATGACATGAAGAATTTGTATGAAAATGATCCTGATTTTTCAGAGCAGTGGAGAGTGTGCAGAGAACCTAATACAAATCAATCAAGTAAGTATGAAGACTATTTCATTTAGGAAGATATGTTGTTTAAAGGTATTCAGTTATGTATACTGAGAGGATAAATGAGAACTAATATGATAAAGGAGAAACATAGTAGTGGATTGGCTAGACACTTTGGCATTGATAAAACATTGAGTTTGCTGAAAGATGGGTACTTTTGGCCTCAGTTTTATAAAGATGTTCAAAAATTTGTAAGAAGTTGTGAAGTCTGTCATGTTGCAAAGGGAGGAAGTTAGAACACTGGTTTGTATACACCTATTATTGTTCCTGAGAAACCTTGGAGTGATATCAACATGGATTTTGTTCTTGGCTTACCTAGGACAGCAAGAGGTAATGATTCTATATTTGTTGTTGTGGATAGATTTTCTAAAATGACACATTTCATACCATGTAAGAAAACATTAGATGTAGTGCATATAGTAGATATTTTCTTTAAAGAGATTATCAGATTGCATGGATTACCAAGGAGTATCATCTCTGACAGAGAAAGTAAGTTTGTAAGCTATTTTTGGAGACCACTTTTGAAGAAGCTGAATACTGAAGTAAAAATTTAGTTCTACATTTCATCCACAGACCGATGGACATACAAAGGTTGTAAATAGAAGTTTGGGTAACTTATTGAGATGTTTAGTTGGAGACACACCAAGGAATTGGGATTTGATGTTGGCACAAGCAGAGTTTGCATACAATAGTTCAGTAAATAGAAGTACTGGAAAGACAAATTTTGAGATTGTTCATGGCACACAACCTAGAAGTATATCAGATTTGAGAGACATTGTTGGTGAAGAGAAAAGAAGTGTGAAGTAGAAAAATTTGTAGAATTTATGAAGACATTGCATGAGAATGTAAAGCGAAAGCTCAAAAAAAGTAATCAAAAATACAAAGATAATGTAGACATATCAGGAAGACATAAGACATTTGAAGTTGATGATGCTATGATGGTTCATTTGAAGAAAGGAAGATTTCCTATTGGAACATATGGAAAATTGAAGAGGAAGAAATTTGCTCCTTGTAAAGTACTGAGAAGATTTGATAATAGAAATGATTACGAAGTTTAATTACCTAATGACATGGATATATCACCCATACTAAATATTTTAGAATTATATGAGTATCATGAACCTAATGAAGAAGTGAAAATACCAAGTGATTATTCTAAGAAGCATATAGAGGAAGTTGAGAAGATCTTGAAACAAAGAGTTGGCAGAAGTACAAGATGAAGGGAATACATGGAATATCTGGTAAAGTGGAAAAACAGACTGATTGAGGACTCATCTTGGATTTCTTGAAATCTTTGGATTAATTTCAGGTTAGACCTAATACATGATTCAGGGAATCATTTCTTTTCAACCCCAAGTGTCTGATGCTGGAGCATCTTGGGTCCTTGGCAATCCTGATCAACCAAAATATGTTTACTACATTCCTTAGTTTGTTCTCTGTTGCTCAACTTTTATTGCTCGGCATGCTTTCCATGTTTCTTAGTCATGCTTGTTGTTATTGCTCGACTCTTCTTTGGCTGAGTTCTCTGTGTCTCGGTCATGCCCTTGCTGAATTGGTTTATTTTTGGAGTTAGAGCTATGGCCGACTTCTTCATTTAATTTTTGTGGCTGGATTTATTTGGAATCTATCTTTGGGATTCATGTGGACCTAAATCTGGGTCTCTCCTTTGGTTTTGAGTGCCAACCACTTTATTGGCCTCTTGTATATATTCTTCTATATGTTCTTAGTTTGGCAGAAAGTCTTAGAGAAAGAAGGAAAATGTTAAGATATTGAAGATCAAAGATCTTTGTTGAAGGAGATCAAATTGTAATACATTCCTTTGTATATGGCCGTAATGAGGAAGGCCTTACATCATGGTATGTATTGATTTTGATCAAGTAATGATAAAATATCTCCATGTTTCTCTCTCTCTCACTATGTTGTGTTCATTCTGCATTATTTCCGCAAGCTCTATGGTTTTGGGTGTGCCCTAGGCCTCATCTCCTTCCTCCCTTGCATGACATCTTCACTTTAAGGCTTTGTGCCAGCCATCCAATTAGAATCAAATAAACTTTGCTTGAACTTAGTTATTACCTAGAAACGTTTGTTTGACTTCCCTCTATGTGGCATATTACTAATGGCCTTGAGAAATACTTGTTTCCTTCTAACCTACACTAATAGGGCTAGACACACGTCAAGTAGGTGCATTACATTTATCATTATCTCATGATCATCTATTTTTCTAGGAAAAATGTGAACCATCAAATGAAATCTAATGTGATCACTCATTACCTTTCCTTGGAATTGAGCTAGACCCACCTTGTACACATGGCACAAAGGCGCAATGCCTTGATGAATAAATAACTTCATCTCTGACTTTAGTCATAAGGATGATCTTTCGATTGAAAACAACTTGCTCACCAAATAAAAAGAATAAGACATGTCAGGAAGTAGGAAAAAAGGAAATATTAAATTTCAACATGCTAGGAAACATGACTTAGGAAATAAAAAGGGCCCCACCCAGAAATGAGACATAAAAACACCTGACATTAAACACTTAAGTTACTCAAAAAAGTAACTTCAAAATATAAAAATGCCATGAGGGTTTAGTGTTTAAGACATATTTTCATGATGAAGATAGAACCCTAAGGGTTAGAGACCTAAAATACTTTATAGAGACTCAGGCAACTATACATAACCTTAAAATTTTGAATAGCACTAATAGTTGCTCCTACTTAGGATGGTTGATTGCAAGATGAAGGCAATAAACCAGAACTCTATGGAAAACAAATGAGGGAAAAGACAAATCTCTACAAAAAAAACTAAAGATTATATACAAATGTACAACCTATAGAACACCAGCACACCTAAAAAATAACTACCTATATACATGAGTACTATACATTAAAATAAATTTTGATTAAAGAAACGTTTTAGGAATTTTACATGCACTGGAAACTCCAATACCTCATTATCCCAATTTCTTAAGAAATATGAATCCTTACCATGTGTCTGATGAATGCTATAAATCCCTAACCATAAGGATTCAAACTTTTTATGTTTTTCTTTATCTTTAGCCTTAGCATTCTACTGTAATACCATGTCATATGGCTAGAACCTTGTATTACTAACTCTTTTGTCAAACATATATTTCATTTTCTATTGTCTCTTCAAGTTTTTATTTTGTTCTTTTCGTCTGATTTCATCCAATTCAACTAATTGGACCATTCTATTATGCATGGTATCACTTACTTCAAACCCTTCATCCTCAATGAATTTATAAATAGGAAGTAAATTATTCAATGGTAACCTGTACTGCATACCATACACCAATTCAAAAGGGGACTTTTTAGTAGCCTTTGTCATAGTTACTCTATCAGCTTATAAAGCTAATTTTAATTTAAAATGCCCAGCTATTTTGTTTGTTTTCAAAAAAAAATTCAAAATATGTAGAATACTCTTATTACTAGATTCATATTTTCCATTAGCTTGGGGATGATATGGGAAGAGTCTGACATCATAACTCCATATTCATCACAAAAATCCATAAATTTTTGTGACCTGAAACACATAGCATTGTCCATTATAAATTTTATAGGGACATCAAATCTGATCAGAATATTTTCCATCAAAAAATCAATGACCACCTTACTATTTACCTTCTTATTAGGAATTTCCTCTATCCATTTTGTGAAGTAGTCTACGGAAACCAATATCCAACTATGTCCACTACTAGCTTTTTTGAAAACTTCCTTATGAAATCAATCCCCCACATGGAAAAAGGTGCCTCAACCACTACAAGATTCAGTAATAAAGCACAAGAATACTTCAATTTGCAAGCAAATCTCTAACATTCTTCACACTTTCATACAAACTTAAAGGGATCTTTAAACAAACAGGGCCAAAAAAAACCAGCCCTACGGATCTTGTGAGAATTAGTCTTGGCAGAATAATGTCCACCACACACACAAACATCCATTTCTATTAGGACCTTTTCAGCCTGCTCCTCATCTAGGAATAACAAAATTAGACCATTTCTATATTTCTAATATAAATCTCCTTGTACTAATGTGTATCTTTGAGCTTGCAACCTAAGGGGTCTTTTTTTATTATCACCCATAATGTTAGGGCATTTCACATTTTTGAGAAAGTACATAATATCAACATAACAAGGTTGTCTTTCAATACTAGTCACTGTCATTAGATTTTCTAAGCCTAATCCTCTTACTAATTTGGTAATATGGATTTTCAAATTAAATTATTCATTCATATTTATCCATTTGCATCGTTTACCAGTAACTTTTGATAGGGTAAGAATGTCCTTTATTGCTGCATGAGGTACATATGCAATCACTTTCACAGAAACTAGATAAGGTTTGAATGATTTCACAACTTTAACCAGGGCATATGCTTTTTTCATATCATCTCATAGTTCAACTTTGCAGCTTGGAGATATTTACTGAAAAATTCGATGGGATGTTCATAACTCTCCTCATGTTTTTTGTAGTAACACATCTGCAATTGTTTGAAAAGATGCAAAATAAAATAATATAAATGGTCTACTGTAATCAGGAAGCCTCAAAATGGGTGCTTCTTGAACTCCCTTCTTGATCTTTTCAAAAGAAAATTGTGCTCCTTCTTCCCACTGACACTTTGAATCCTTTAACAATTTAATTGTAGGCTTAATAATCTCTACAAAGTTATCAATAAAACTCCTCAAAAAATTAATATTTCCAAAGAAATATTGTACTCCTTTGACTTTTTTTGGAGCATCGAGCTTCTTAATTGCTTTTATCCTCTTTGGGTAAATTCTTACTCCCTCCTTTGATACAATATATCCCAACAAATTTCCTTTTGTTACTATAGATTGGCATTTCTTAGGATTCAAAGAAACACCATATTCCAAATCCTTATTAAAAATCATTTCAAAATGCCCACAATGGTCCTCTACTTTCTTGGAATTTTCTATGAAATCATCTTGATAGATCACCATAAATAAATCAATAAATTCTTTAAATACAACATCCATAGATCTCTAGAATGTTTCCCTTGCATTTATGAGACCAAAGGGCATCCTAATATTCACATATGTTCCCCATGAAGTAGTGACTGTAGTTTTAAATTTCTCTAATTCCTTTACTAACACCTGGTTGTATCCTAAAAAACCATCCATCATTGACAATGAATCACAACCAGCAACTTTTTGCAATATTGTCTCCATGTTAGGCAAGATAATTATCCTTTAAAGATGCTATATTCAAGTTCCTAAAATCAACACAAATCCTTATATCACCATTCTTTTTCCCTAGTGGGACCCAATTAGAGACCCAAGTTGAATGTCTTATGGGTTGAATAATCCCTTCATTCCTCAACCTCATCAATTCTTGTTGCATCTTGGGGGCCAATAATGGGAAGATTCATCTCTACTTTTGTCTAAATGGCTTGGAATCAGATTTCAATGGGATCTCATGTTGGAAAAGGTCCTCCCTATAGGATTTTAGTTCCTCACATGACAAGGAAAACACATGCTTGTGTTTTCTTAACAATTTTATCAAATTTTTGCTACCATAGGATTCTAACCTCCTTCCAATATATACCCTTTGAGGTGTTGTTTCTAATCCTAAATTTACTTCCTCTAGATCCTCAATTTTAGCACTACATTCTTTTTTATAAATGATCATCTTGATCACTAAATATTTCTTCTAGTTCTATTAGCCCATTAGGAATATGATTTGAACTTAACTAGACAACTTAATTGCCCACAAAACTATCCTTTCCATCAATCACCTTGACTAAAGCATTACAATATACATGCTAGGCTTCATAATGGTCAAGGCACTGGATAAACCTAAGACTATTCTAGTCATCTTCAAAAACTTTCTAGTTGTAAACATTGTAAGGAAAAAGTGGTCTACTCTTGACTACCACAATTAATACCCAACTCAAAGTCAAATCACCATTTTTTAAAGAAATATTAGCTAGGAAATCAGCCATTATGTTTTTTGACCTTTCTATCCATTCAATGTTAAAGGCATCAAAAAATTCAATTTGATCCCAAATAGAATTCTTTGATCTAGCTTACTTGGATCTAGCTTGTGCTACTACTAACTTAGAAACCCCATAAAATTTTAAACATTTTATACCATACCTAGTACCAATATTTAATCCCAAAAACAAGGCTTCATAGTCAGAAGTATTATTGGTACACTAAAAGGTTAACAAGAAAGATTATGTGAATGTAGTACCTGATGGAGAAATAAATAAAACACCAACCCCTTATCTATCTTTGGAACAAGATCTATTAAAGTAAATCTTCCATATGCCACCTTATTGTGTGTTCAACTCTCCAATTAATGGATCAATATTTTTGCATTGTGGAAAGATCTTCTCTACTCTAAAGTTTTCCATGTCTAAATCCACACAACAATTAAGCATAATATCTTTCACCTTTTCATCAGTCACTAGTGCTCATGGTTCTCTATACAATTTAATTCATTTCCATTTACTGGGATTGTTGCATAAGATAAGTCTAATTGGACTTGACCTCCAACTGTTGTAGCCCACTATCTTGACAATAGCATACCATAATGTGGTTGGGTATCTACAACAACTACATCCAATTTGTAAGTTTCCTTAGGAAACACAAACATCTTAACCTTGACTCCTTTTAGAGTTCCCACCATAGGGAATTCTCTGTTATCCATGGCATAAAACCTCCCATAAAAAGTATCAACATCCATACCCAATTACTTCATTACACCATATCGCATTACATTTGTAGCGACACCAGAATCAATCATACTATTTTTTACAAGTCTGTTGTTTATCAATAAGGTTACATAAAAAAGGTCCACTTGAGAGGGTTCTTGGGTAATCTTATTTCCCACATATAAGATAGGTGTTTTTGGCTCATGAATAACACCCTTCATTTTTCTTTCCCTTGTATTATCAACAGGG
The DNA here is from genome assembly GCA_018584345.1 of Thuja plicata. NCBI lineage: Eukaryota > Viridiplantae > Streptophyta > Pinopsida > Cupressales > Cupressaceae > Thuja > Thuja plicata. Next base: position 1,345,138 of record MU223344.1, on the reverse strand, counting down.
TCATCAACTATCCCTTTCAAAAATGACATTGAAGCATCCCAATGTTCCTTTTTTTTTTAACATTTCAATCAAAGGAACTAACACATTCATTTGTGTAAGATCATGTTTCATATTAAATGCAGGGAATCCAGACAAAATTTCATTTGTTCTCTTACCTTTCTTCCCTTTATCAGTAACAACTTTCTTATCAACTTTTACTTCCTTCTTTTCTCCTTGAGTAGAAGAAAACTCTCCTTGTTTTGTACCTTCCTTCTTATTTTTATCTTTTATTTGAGATCCTACAACAACCTTTGAGGCACTTTGTTTAATGAATACCAAAGCATTCTTACCTTGACTAGGCTCTGCCCTCCTATTTCTCAAACTATTAGCACTCCTAGCTTGATTGATCGTTGATATGGTCAAAGATCTTTTCTCCTCATCACTAGGCAACCTGAAATGAGGATATTCTCCATCATCACTAGAACTATAAATAATATTTTGCAGCATAGTATTAGTTTCATCATCTGACTCAAATGTTCTCTTAGTATCTATGTCGGCAACTAGCTCTTCATCTTAAAATGACCACATATCATTTTTCCTATTTATAGTGAACATATTTATTGTAGGTTCTTCTTGTTCTAGCTTCATCTACTCACTACTATCCTTCATTTACTCAACTAAACCTTGGGCAACAATACATTGAAAAGAAGAGTGAGACATATTGCAAGAAGGATGCCAAGGTGTATTTTCTACATTTTGTGCAACATTTATTTTCAAAGGATCAGGGGTTACCATAGTCTTCTGGCTCTCTTGATTTTAAACAATAGGTTTGTCATCCTTCTAATTTGTCTTATATGGCATATCCCTCAAATTTTGGAATCTATCATATGTTTGATATTGATACCTATTTTCATGAGGAGCCCGATCTTTTTTATCAACCTTGGAAGCAAGTTATTTTACTTCACTTACTAATTTATCCACCTTATCCTCCTCCTAGGAAGGTTTACTTGTTTTTCCTTTTGTATCCTTCCACAACCTTCCATCTTCATTTTTTCCCATTTTCCCTAAGGCTTTCCTATTTTAATGTTTATATCCATTTTATCAGCTTCACTCAGACTATGTGGACTCTTATCCCTAAAAATATATGAAATATTTCCTTCCATAGCATTGAAATATGTAGTTAAACATACTTACTCATCTAGTCTCAAAACATGAAATAACTTGTTCATTGACTTTTGGAATTTATTATTAAAATTTGCCATATTTTCATTTGGGAACTTCTTAATATTATTAAATTCATACAACATAAAACTTGAATTGAAATGGTCATTATATTTTTACCTAAAAAATTCAACAAGCTCTTCCCAAGATGCTATACTATTTTCAAGTAAGCTCCTATACCAGTCTCTAGCATCTTCATCCAAAAATTGAACAAATAATTTCATGAGTACATCCTCATGATCAATCTCCAAGTGACCCATCTTTTTAGTAAATGCTTTAAAGTATGCTTCACAAGTTATATCATTATTTCCACTAAACCTAGAGACTTTATCTCTTACCTCATTTGGGATGGCATTTGGGTAACCAAGAATGCCATCAAAAAACAATGGATGATACCTATCAAAATGCATAGGTATTCTGTGAAAATTTACAGCAGCATAAGCTCCACTTACTCCTCCCGCAGCTCCCTAATTTTATATGTTGCACTTACTCCTCCTGCAGCTCCCTAATTTTATATGTTGTTTGATACAATAGTAGCATGGTGACCACCCAAAAATTGTACACCTTAGACTGAACCAAGATTATTATTATTTTGACTAGGACCAGCTACTTGTGTACCACTTGTTGTTGCGGTATCAGTTATAGCGATACTTAAGAAGCCTAGCTTCTTTTTAATCTCAGCATCTGCTTCTTCCAACTCATCCTTTTCCAATTGCTTGGGAAGTTCTTTTCTTTACCCTCCTAGATTCTTTTAACTCAAGATCAGCCTATGACATCCCACCTAAAGAAACCTCCTTTGGCTTTGGATCTTCAATATGGATACTAGATTCCTTCATGTTTCCCTTATTCTTAGGGTCTTGAGTAATAAAGATTTGGTGGATGACAAGTTTCTCTTCAACCCTCTCAGGTTCTTCAACATTATTCATTGCCATTTGTCTCAATAATTTACTTTTTACATGATCAACCTTGATTTTTATTTTTTTATCTTATTTGTTCTTCCTTTTCTTTATTTCTATGTTGTGTGATGATAAATTGCTCTTGGAGTTTTCTCTCCAATTCAACAACATCTTCATCAAGAATTTCTGAATTTGGGAGGGTAGTGTTAGATCCCTCCTCTCTCTCATTAGGATAATAATAATCTCCATATGCACCCAATCCTAAGTCTGGAGCCTCTTCACATTTTGATATATATTCTTCATGACTATGCTGGATGGGATCCTCTCCCCTAAATCTCTCTTCTTGTCTCTTAATTTAAGGAAGTCCTTTATCATTCTTTCCTTTTCTTGATGACCTCCTCTAGAGGTAGTTGGAAGTTTGTCTTTCATCTTTTCCTTTGGATGTTTTCTCATCCAAGATCTGGTATATATGTTATTCATATTGAGAAAGTGTGTAAAGGATTATATATATTACTCAGAATTGCTGTAGAGATCTCTCAGAGTCGCCAACCCAAATTAGGTAGGAAAATAAAACACTAACCAAAAGGAAATTTTTGCGTCAAATTCCCCAATAGATTCACCAATTTTTTTGGAGTTTTGTTTCTTGCAGAATCTTATATAAAAACAATTCTTGACTCTATGAAACCCAAATTCCAATTATGTCAAGAAACATATCCAATTACTAAGGATTAAATCCTTCTTCACTTTGAACTCCACAAGCTTAGGTGGGTGTACCTAACCTTTGCCTTAAATACTTAATAGTTATTCAAATAGGCATGCATAAAAAATATAACATAAAATAAAAATGATAATAGCTTGTATAAGGATCTGATGGGAACCACACAATCTAACATGTCAGATCAGTGTCTTATCAAATGGGCATGGAGTCACTTAATATGAAAAGACCTTCAATAACAAAAATATTTCAAATGTAAATCTTTTAAATGATCATTGAATCAAACTATGCCTTACCTAATCCATTCATACTTCTTATGATAAGAAATAACAAACAAATTTGTTACAACCCTTTAATCAGTAAAACTACCTTAAGTATTTAATTTTATCCTTGAAAGAAACCTTAAGCTAGTTTGACACTCTACCTTATAAGGTGATGGATTAATATGTCCTTCAAAACCAGTCCAAATAAGTATACAAGATGAAATAGAGATTACAATTCAATCAAACCATGAAAATAATAGGAATTAAAGACATATTGATATTAAAACTGTTGGAATTATATTGGGATGATGTACAAAGAGAGGAGGGGTGAATCAGTACCTCTAAAACTTTTCTTGGTTAGCCCATTAACCCTTAATCATCAGTTTATAAATTATCTTATCTAACTGTTCATCTTTCTTTATGTATATGCAATCATATCATAAGTTTTTTTAGTATGTAACCATAATAGAAACATTCATGAAAATAGATAACACATAACACAAGATATGATATCACAAAAAAATCCTGTTAGGAAGTAAAAACTACGGTGGGGATTGTTACCCACAAGACTTCACTATTTGTAGATAAGAAGGGGCCGATTAAGGCTTACAATTGGTCACTTCTGATGACCTACCCTATTAGGAGTATTAAAATGGAGACCTATTAAGATCTACTTTGTTTGAAGCGTTAGCAACACTGTTAAGTGTGCACTCTGTTAAAGGTTTGTATAGAATTGTTAAGTCCACCTTCTACAAAAGAATTTTAGATGTGATGCACTTGTTAGAATGCAACTACATAAGTCTTTGATTTGATGATGTATGCAATCTTTAATTGCTGATAAAATATCCTATTAAGCTTCATACATATAAGTAATCATATTTCCATGATTGAACAATACCTTTATCTCCTCATCAGTAGCCTCTGTGTGTTCTTGACAACTGATATGATCTGTTTCTGAACTTTGCATGAATTCTGCCTTCTGCTCCTTAGATGCTCTTCGTGGCTATCAACAACTATGAACTTCATAACTCACAATTGAGTTGAACATCTATTTATACTAGTTATTGGCTCAATTATTGATTCACACTTTGCAATTTAACTCTAGATCCAAGGTTTACAACTTGACCTTGATCTTTAGTTAGATATTTTTTAGATCCATTAGGATGCTTTAAAACATTTACATAAATCTTTCTTGACCCTTAAGTTATGATTTAAAACAATTTAAAATTCTATAAATAGAATTACATTGCTTTATCTGACGTGTAAAACTCAGATCCACTTTTTGTGGGTTCTTTTACTGACTTTCAATTCTAACGGTCGGTTCTGATGGTCAATTTTCTTGGTCGTCGTTGTTCCTTTCTTGAATTGGTCATTGGGTATGCCTTTTCTATTCCGTCAATTTTGTTCTCAAAACTGTGTCACTGGTAATGCTTGTTGTCACCAGTGATGCTTCTCAATTCCATACTTAGCATTTTTCTTGTGACCTTTGTGTTATTTTGGGTATTCTCTCTATTCTCCGATAATACCTATAGTCCACCGGTAATGCTTGTAGGCCACCAATGATCTTTGTAGTCTTTCGGTGATCTCTATCAATGTTTTTCACTAAGTGTACTAATGGAAATATTAATGTCATCAATATCCCCCTTTGACATTAGTATCAAAAATATGATATGTGCAACATACTGAGTGTATTAGTATGTACACCTGTGTACACTCCTTCCTTAGTCATTTGAATGACTCCCCCTTTGTATATGCCGGTATGTGTAAGTATATATACATATCCTTATGTACTTTTCTTTTCCTCTTTTTTGATATATATATTTTACATAACTATATACATTTCCTTTCCTCCTTTTTTGATTCTAAAGGTAAAGGTACTTATAGCTTGTCAAAAAGGTGGGAATGTGAGGACTTGATCTCCTCCATCATCTTTTCCCATTTCTCCTTCAGCATTTCTAGAGCCATGTGCTCTAGTGAAATCCTTACATGTATATCATAGATGTTGTCTACTACAAACATCTCAGGGGTTTCTATAAGATTTCTTGCATCAAAAATATGCTGTTGTAATATAGTAAGATTAGGTAGAGTGTGTGCCTATAGTTCAGTAATCTCACCTTTGAGTTGAGTTTTAGCATCCCATATTTCTTTCCTTAGCCTATTCGCCTCTATGACCGTGTCATGATGTGTCTTTATACTATCTTTATGTGAGGTTAGGCTTTGTGCACTGGTTGTGACATTTGAATCTATCTCTGTTAGTTTTTCACTATTTTCTTTGGAAAACTTCTCAAGTGTGTACATCTTTTGAACTAAGGTGATTGCTTCAGCAATCATTGGCTCTAATTCATCAGTGAGTTTAGAGAGATTTACCTTGTTCAATGCCACTTCTTGGCTGATTTTATCAATTAACTTGTACTGATATTTCTTTTCTACTTGTTCTTCCATAGCATGCTCTGCATCTATACTTTGCTCTATGATGGCATCGGTAAGAACAAAAATTTGTTCCTTAACTATAGCATTTGCTCTATGATGGCATCGGTAAGAATATAAATTTGTTCTAGAACAATTTGTTGGAGAATGTCTCTTGCTTTTTCTAGTGCCATTGTTTCCTTGTGTTCTTGTATCATTTTCTTTTGTATGGCTTTTCTCTCACATAGCACTCCAAACTCTTGAAGTTTGTCACTATCTAAAGTGGTAATATCCCAATTTGGAACTTCAATGATTTCATCTAGTGTGATAGCCAAAATGTATTTCTTTACTATTTTCTTCTTCTTCTTCTTTGGCTGGGTGGCAAATTGATGTACTACCATATGTAAAGCCTGAGATTGTGTTAATTTTGTAGGTGAGGGTCGGGAAGATGAGGCGTCCTTGTGTATCTGTTCTGAGTCCACCGGCTGGTTTGATGAAGATGTCTCCTCATTTTCTTTGGGTGTATCAACATATATGTCTTCTTTGAGTTTTGTCCCCTCATCCTGCTTGAATCCTTCACTTTTGTCTTTTTCCTCAACCTCTCTCAATGTATCATCAATTTTGTCATCTGCCTCTTTGTTTTGATCTTTTGATACATCTTGCTGATCATCAGTTGCATCCTTCATTTCTGTATCTGTATCCTTGGGAGTGTTGGATGCAACTTTGTTTTCATCGGTACCCATATCCTTGGGTATATCATCATCTTTCTTAGATGATTTATCCTGAGTAGACTGAATATCAATAGCATCTATTAATATATTCATGTTTCTCATTGTATTGACTGTTCCATTGTAGTTCCAAGAAAATCATGGCTTTCAAAATTAGATTATGAAATCAAAATAGGATTAGCCAATATGTGCATTAAGGCACTATTGCATGAACCAATAGATAACAAAAAACTGATATTTGGTACATGGGACACAAGCAAACCCATTACCATTCAGATAGGTGAATTTATAACACATAACACAAGATATGATATCACAGAAAACTCCTGTTAGGAAGTAAAAATTGCGGTGGGGATTGTTACCCACAAGACTTCAATATCTGCAGATAAGAAGGGCCCAGTTAAGGCTTACAATTGGTCACTTCTGATGACCTACCCTATTAGGAGTATTACAATGGAGACCTATTAATATCTACTTCATTTGAAGCTTTAGCAACACTGTTAAGTGTGCTCTCTGTTAAGAGGTTTGTAAAGAAATGTTAATTTGACCTTCTACAAAAGGATTTTAGATGTGACACACTTGTTAGAATGCAACTACATAAGTCTTTGATCTGATGATGTATGAAATCTTTAATTTCTGATAACAGATCCTATTAAGCTTCATACATATAAGCAATCATCCTTCCATGATTTAATAATACCTTTATCTACTTGTCGGTAGCCTTTGTGTGTTCTTGACAACTAATATGATCTATTTCTAAACTTTGCATGAATTCTGGCTTTTTCTCCTTAGATTCTCTTCGTGGCTATCAACAACAATGAATTTATAACTCACAATTGAGTTGAACATATATTTATACTAGTTATTGGCTCAATTTTTTATTCACGCTTTGCAAGTTAACTCTAGATCAAAGGTTTACAACTTGACCTTGATCTTTAGTTAGATATGATTAAGATCCTTTAGGATGCTTTAAAACATTTACATAAAGCTTGGTTGACCCTTAAGTTATGATTAAAAAAAAATTAAAACTCTATAAATAGAATTACATTGCTTTATCTGACGTGTAAAACTCAGATCCACTTTTTGCGGGTTCTTTAACTGACTGTCGGTTCTGACAGTCAGTTTTCTTGGTTGTCAGTGTACCTTTCTTGAAATGGTCATCGCATATGCCTTATCTATTTTTTCAGTTTTGTTCTCAAAACTGTGTTGTTGGTAATGCTTGTTGTCGCTAGTGATATTTGTCAATTTCATACTTAGCATTTTTCTTGTGACCTTTGTGTTGTGTCGGGTATGCTCGTTGTTTGCCAGTAATACCTGTAGTCTGTTGGTAATGCTTGTAGGCCACTGGTGATCATTGTAGTCTTCCAGTGGTCTCTATCATCAAAAACATCAAACATATATGAAATCAAAGCCAAGGAGACCACTGATAAAGTTGATAAAAAATGTAGAGCTTTACAACTTTTTGTGGTGCAAAAATTCCCATCCCTGATCAATGATCCTAGAAATCCTTATATACAAATAAGGATTGCAAAAATGATCATATTCATTAGGGTTGGAGCTTAAACATCAAAGTAATACATGACAAAGAACATTAATTCATCATAACAATCAAGAAGCTTTGTCATTTGTAGGTTGAAACATTTCTTTAAAATATTTTATTGACAAAATCTTATCTTTCCGCCATCCACCTTAGGAAAATAAAGCATAATACCCTACAATAGGAATAATTAATTGAATGTCTGATGTGCATTAATTACCTTAGAAAACCTAACGTTTCATAATTCTAGAAAGCCAACTACCCTTTCCAGAAAATCTAAGGATTGAAAACCACATCTGATTTTACCTTAAATCACTATGGAAAATGACTTCCTATTAATGACAACCAATAGAAAAGATAAAATAAAGGATTTTAATTTAAAAGTTAACTAGAAACCCTAAAAAAATAGTCTATGTTTAACTGAATTGAGAAATGACTATCTTTCCTTCATAAAACATCTAACAGTTGTTCATATACAGCCCAAGAGATCAAATTTACCTTTTTACTATTCTTCAACAAGACAACATAGATCACCATTTTGAAAACCCTGAGAAAGGTTTTAAATATTTGAAAAATGGTTTTAAAATCTACACCACGTACTGAATTATTTATCGACGGTCCTGATTGAATCCTATTCACACCTTAAATGAAAACCATTTATGAAACTTAAGTTACCTAGGCTTCGAATATCTGATCGGATACATGTCGCACAAGTGTAATGCCTCAAACATTATCTTCCCTACATCTTTACCTTAAGGCTTTATGCCAACCGTCAGATCCTTTTAAAATTATTTGACCCTTATCTCACTCTCAGCCTCGAGACTACATGTGTCACTTAACTAGGATGGACATGTGGCACACTAGCGTGATGCCTTTAACACTAATCCCTTTGCATCTCATCTTTAAGTCTTCACACCGACCATTAGATGTTTTCAAAATTACAACCTTTTAATTTTGTTAAATTTATGTCAGGTCCCATCACTTATCCACATGTCACACAGGTGCAATGCCTTGAACACTATATGATGATCATCTTCACTTTAAGGCTTTGTGCACGCCATCTAATTAGAATCAACTAAATTGTCCCTTAACTTAGTTATAACCTGGCAACCTTTGTCTGACTTCCCTCTTTATTTCATACTACTAATTTCTCTCAGAAATCCTTGTTTCCTTCTATCCTGGACTGACCAGGATAGGCACGTGTCAAGAAGCCACGGTGCCTTTATCATTATCTCACAATCATTTTTTCTTCAAGGAAAAATTCCAACCGTTAGATGAAATATAATGTGATTGCTCATTACCTTTCCTCAGCCCTAAGCCAAACCCACTTTGTACATGTTGCACAAAGGCGCAATGCCTTGATGAGTAAATAACTTCATATTTGGCTTGAGTCATAACACTGATTATTCAATTGAAAACCACTTTCTCAGCATATAAAAAGAATAAGACATGTAAGGACTTAGGAAAAAAGGAAATATTAAAGTTCAACCTGCTAGGCAACATCAATTAGGAATAAAAAGGGCCCTGCTAAGACATGAGACATAAAAACACATGACTGTCAAGACTTAAGTTACTTAAAAACATAACTTCAAAATATAAATGGGCCATGAGGTTTTTGGGTTTAAGACATATTTTCATGATGAAGACAAAACCCTAAGGGCTTGAGACCTAAAACACTTTTCAGAGACTAGGGAAAAGGCACAGAACCAAAACATTTTGAATAGGGATAACACCTCCAACTCTATTGCACATGTCTTCACAGTGGCTAAATCTTACAGCCTACTCCGACTCAAGTGAAAACTAATTTTGGGAGGCATAGATTTCACAAAAAAACACTATTGATTATTGATTATGGGTCTCGTGGCAACTAGGATCTTGTGAATCACCTTTCTATATTGGGCTACTTAATCTCTAATCATTTCCCAAATCTCTTTATTCATCTGGGTGAGTTATACCAACAATGAATTCTCATTATCGACACTTTTGAAGCAATTTTCAAAAAAACATTCATGTTGGCCCAATTGATTATTGAAAAGGCAGGGTGGTGACTAAATTATTCTACTACACCTTCGTTAATGTTTGAACAAAGAGCCTAACAACAACATCTTTATAATCAATGGCCAAAATTCAAGTGACCACATTAAAATAGTTGAAATTCTCTTCTACCAAACTCTTATCACCATTGAACTAAGGGAGAGTGTCTCTAGTCCCTTTTGGTAAAGGATGATGAGCGTTCAGGGAAGGAGGACCTACCATAGCTCCACAAGATTGTGTAGCCATCGGGTTGAGATTGAAATAGACTAGGTTGATGTTCAAAGGAGTAGGAGTTCCAGACAACACTAACGTTTGGAACAAGGTTGAAACAAGAGGTTTAACTTGTGGTGGCACACATTTGGATCTTTTTAGAAGGTTTAAATCAAGTGAACCAGTTAATCTCTAGACATCCTCTAAGTCAAGGGCAACCAACCCTTGCCTTGCATGCAACTAGGTAAATATCATGGACTCTAGTATTACATTTTTTTTTGCCTGGGAGGAACTTGGGAAAACCTTTCAACTATTTCTCCATCTAGTCATATGGGAAATTCTCTCCAAGAATTCCCTGAGCTCTTCTTCACTCTCTAAAACTGCCAGAACTTGTTGGTATTATTGATTACTCCTCTGACATATCCAGGCTTGAGAGTTCAAATCTAAAATGATATCTTTTTAAGTGTCTTGAAATCCTAGGTTTGGCTATAGAATAAGAAAGACATCATTATGTGACAGCATCGTCTTTTTGATATAGCTAATCTTTTTTGGACGTGGGTCTTTGATGTATTTTTCCTAGTAGAGTCGCCAAAAAATTGTTAGAAAACAAATTTGCACTTCAAAAGGAACAACACATAATGAATCACAATGCCTAGATAGAATTAAAAATGATACTAATATTTGGGTAAGATGTACAATGACTATCTTCCCTCTGAATTTTCCTAGGTACAACTCCCCATGTGAGATTTCTAATGAATCCACTGAACTATTGACAAAGATTCTTCTAACCTGAAAGCACGTAAGTCACACAAACATGTACCCATCCACATGGAATAGATGTGAAAGATATAAAAAACTAAAAATAAATAATGAATTGTATAAAAACCATTTATTCGATATTTATATTACAAGGAAAACAAAGGGAGAAAAACATATCAATCTTTCCAAGTACATGAATAACCAAGGCTCAAAGACCAAGTAGTAAACATATACATAGTCAAATGAAATAGAGTTACATTTAGAGAAAGGTGAAACAATTTAAATATTAATTCACTTAGAAGACAAGCATTTAGACTGAAAGAGCTGGTATACAAATATATCCCCACTCCGAACATGCAAAAAGACAATAGAGATCTTCTTGCCTTTGTAAAAAAATCAATATTTGAAAAAAAAAATATTCATCCTCATCCCTGCATTACAATTAGAAATATAAATAAAAATACCCTTTCCTGTAGCACATAATCTCTATAAAAATAAATGGAACCCCTATCCTATCTTTCTTTTGCATATTTAACTCTCATCCTTCCTATGGTTTCTTTTTAGTTTTAATAACTGATTCTTGGAAGTTATTTTCTTTATCATCTTATTAAACTCAATGTTTTACAAACATTAGAATTATAAAAAATCCAATACTAATATTTCATATCAAAAGATGTATGTATGGTCTATTCGAAAGGTGGCACTTGCTGGTGATGAAGTGTTGTCATAACTTTGTGGCTGTCATGGACAGTTTGAATAGTACTCTACACAATCGCACATAACTACCAAATGCAGGATAATTTCAAAAATTGCTTTGGTGAGGACTGAGTGAACTAGGTTTCCCAAAACATATCCCACATTTATCAAGATCCAATGGTGGAATTTGGAGTATATCCACTACAATATGAATATTTTTCTATCATCAGCAAATTTGTGTTTGCATAATCTTTATTAAATCTTTCTTCTGCATCATCACAATGGCTTCCAACATGATTTGTGGTCACTAAAATAGAGATCCCAAAGCTAATGATGGCCTCTATTTTGATACACATGTTGGAATTGATATCACATGTTGGCATCACATATCCCTGTTTTAACATCTCTAATCTACACATTGAAGACTTCACTAAAGTGAATGGAGGCATGGATATTATAAACAATAGTGGAAACCTATGTATCAATTTACACTAACATAACATTGCTTCCCTTCATTTTTTATATTTCTTAAAATTAGGCATGTCACAAGCTCATCCTTTTGTGAAGGCATCTGATGCAATGTTGTATCAAAAAAGACCATCTGACATTTTATGACTTTGGGGCTCAATGCCTTGTTCACGATTTCAAATTTTTCTTGCACACTAATGCCTAGTTCATAGTTTCTTTGAAGGGATATCAATGTGATCACACAGGTATTTCATCGAATGGTGCACGTGCATATTTTAAATCACAAAAATTGTATAGAGGCACCAAACATTTTGATGATTTTATGTGCTAGTTGGGGATATCAATGCTTTATCTCTTGGCATTATGTCAAACAAGTCACATGTTCATTCCTCTTAAATGAGTCTTCTCTACAGTGGGAGATACTACGACGCTTGCACATGAGCAATGCCATGACATATTCCTCTATGTTTGAAGGAAACCACCAAGCCATCAAGATGAATACTTCATCTAGACTTGATATGATATCAATTTTAAATTCTTTTTCTTTTTCTTTTTCTTTCAAATATTCTAAAATGACTTTTAGCAATGTCATTTTTCTATATCCCGATTGCAATGACGATGCCTCCATTTTGGCATTTGAGTATTTGAATTATGTTCCACTCTATGCTATGGAATTAACCATCGAATTATATATCTCTAAATCCCTGGAACTATGTAAACCAGCAAACCATGGGATTGTACCAGTCACCATGACTTGAAACTGATCCTTGAAACCTGCACTTCTGAACTCTGAACCTGTGTAGAGCTATTTCAACCATATTGAACCATCTTGACCATGGATGAACTCAATGAACCCTATTATATATGAAATTTGAATCGAGTTGAACCTCGGGGAACCATGTTGAACTAAACTAATCATAATATAAATTTCCCTAAACCTTCTGTCAAATTGTTATGAACCCTAATAACCAACATAAACCATTTTTAACCCATTGAACCACATTGAATCAGTTTGAACCTCTTGAACCAATTTGACATTATTTTGAAGGGGTTCAATAGTCATTCTTAATAAATAAAATGTTCATCTGAGTAAGGATTGACATGGAGGAGACTCAAAATTAGAATTTTAAATTGGGGTCCATGCGATGACTAACATTGGTTGCACAGGGGGACTTCATTCAATTAGAAAATAGAGAAATCCAACATCTCTGGTAAAGGAACATTTCCAAGAAACGCTTGGGAAATAGAGTCAAAAAAAGAATAAAGTGTGCATTATAGGATTTTTCTTGCAGATGGGCGGAGGGGAACATGGAAATTAGCCAACCAAAATACCTAAATTAGCAGCAAGATGAAGCTTGAGAATTATTCCAACTACCACTACGCACAAAAAAAAGATATTTACAATATGTACATAGGTAGCAAGATCGTACCCCAAGAAGAAAAGATATGAATAAATCACATATAGCCATTTACCAGTGTAGAGAAAAATGAGCCTTTCCTGAGTAGTGGGTTGTATCTGAATTAAATCTTCTGATGTAGCCTCCATTTTGGAAACTCCTTATGGAAAGGTATGTTGGCCCAATGTTAACATAATAGAAGGATGTGTACTAAGAGGGGAAGGGTGAATCAGTACACTTAAAAAGTTTTAAACAACTCTTTGCATTCAATGTATTGTACTAATTGACTGAGTACATTACTTAATCCAAACATATAGTATCAATGATGAAATGTAAATACATGTAAAATAAATATAACACATACAAACAATTAAGTACTCTTGACACTAGTATTTTGGTATGACAGAGAACCATTGTTAGAAGGTAAAAACTGGGGTTAGGATCTGACCCAAAAAACTTCACTACTATAGTAATTAAGGTAGTCTATTAAATATTTACAAAATTATCACTTCTGATGATATTACCCTATTAGGAGTAACAAAAAGATTGGCTAGATTTACCTCATGTGAGGATTCAGCAACACAATCTATATGGGCACTCAGTTAAGAGATTTACAAAAAGACTGTTAACTCTATTTTGTTAAGAGATTTAAGTATCTATTACAATTGTTATAGAGTAACATAGAGTCAATCTGAAACATATACAATCTCAAAAATTTTGATACAGTTTGATTAAGTTAAATCAAATCATATCACCTCAATGTGAATGATAAGGCCTTATGCTCTATTCTGCTCGATAACCTTGCCTTAGTTCTATAAATTGAATACTGCAATGTGGTCTTTGTCCTTCAATCCCTTGTTTGATCTCTGATATATGTAGTCTGGCAGCTACTTGATCATTTCTTTCTCAACACACATATAAAAATTGACATCTATACAATTATATATAAAAATGATATGTCCTAATTAGGGTTGAATAATTAGATCCTTATATCAACGGTTACAAAATTTACATTGATCAAATAATCATAGGAGACATAAACAATAAATGTTTGAAATTCATAATTAATGTCCTCCTCAATCATCTAAACCATTATCTAGGTCCGATTAAAATTTTTTACTTAGATAATTGTGCTATAACAAATTTTATGTGGACTTTGTTCTACTCGGTTAATGTTGTTCCTCGATGCTCAGTGTATACTGTGTATCTTGGTTATAGTGGCATTCAGTTATGCTTGTGTATCTCGGTGTTGTCTATGCTTGGTATTGTTTGATTATTCATGTATCACTATACTCAGTTAACTATGGGCATGATCGGTGCTCTCGGTTAACTCTACACTTTGGTGATATAAACTGACTATCTTGTGTTGACTCTATCATCGACTATCTATTGTGTCTTCTTGATAACTAATGACAACTTCAATGTGAAAGTGGAGTAATATTCTCTCCTTTTGGCATTAGTATCAAAAAATTAGTACTATACATCATGACTTCTCCTTTGTGCATTCTCCCCAAATGTATATACCTTGTATATGTATATGAAAAACCTGATTATAGTATCTTTGTTTACTATACATATATACATACATTTCCCCCTTTTTTCAAATAATGACAAAAGGTACATAACTTACAGTTTGTCAAAAATATTGAGATGGCACTCTAGAGAGTTTCTAATAGTTTCTCCCATTCCTCCTTTAAGTTTTCAAGGGTGAGTAGCTCTAATTGTAGCTGGGAATGCATATCATATATGCTCTCAGTTACTGATAAATTTAGGGTTGCAATAATATTATTTTCCAGAGTCACATTTTTCTGCATCATTTCTAAATGTTGGAATAACACCGCTTGGAGCTCGGTTACTTGCTCTCTGATTTCTTCCTCTTCTTTCTTCAAGTCCTATCTCAACCATTGGTTCTGAAGTATCTTCTTATAATGCATCTGTAATGTAGTTGCCCCAGTCGATAGACTCTATGAACTAGCATATAGATATTGATCTATTTTCTTGAGTTTTTTAGTAATATCCCTTGTGCAAAACTATTATAGAATAGTAATTGCTTAAGATATGATAGTTTCTATACCATTTACTAATTTGGACAAAGTTACCTTATGTACTGCCACTGCCTGGCTGATTTTCTTTGTAACCTTGTATTGGGTTTTCTTCTTTGCTCTTTCCTCTAGTTTTTGCTTGACATCTATATCAAGATTATCAATAGCCTCTTTTAGTAGCTCAATTTGTTCTAGTATGGGGTCTCGTTCATCAATTTTAATGTCTGCTACAACTTGCATTAAGATCTCCTTTTCCTTCTCTAGTACTTGTGCACACTTTGCTTCTAATTTAAGCTTGTCTTGTGCAACTTTTCTGGTGCAAAATTCACCATATTTCCTTAGTGATTTGATATAAAGTGTCTTAGGATCCCATTTAGGTATCTCTATGATTTCATCCAGTATAACTAGATCCTTGTTTTCTTTCTTCTTTTCCTTACCTTGAATGCTTCAAGACGGTGATAGAGCTAGAGTAAGATGATCCTTTTGCTTGGTTTCTAACTTTACTTTCTCAGTACTTGGTGTGAGTACTTGTTGAGGTTCCTTAGTAACTAACCTTGTGTCATTAGTAGAGGTTTCTACTATTTTATCAGTTGTTTCAATCTTACATTCACCTTTTTCTTTTGTAGTAGCATCACTGGTATCTTTTTGAGTATGATCTTGTTTGGTTTCACCACTATGCGCAATCTCTTTACCGAGATCTTCACCCTTTTCTTCATTTCCATCTATAACTTCTCATTCTCAATAGTCATGTCCAGTCTGAACTTGTCCATTTCTTTGATCTTTTCTCTCAAGTCTTTAAGCTTTTCAAGAGAGAGACTTAGCTTTGATACAAATTGTTGGAACTATATTGGGATGATGTATTGAGAGGGGAGGGGTGAATCAATACCTCTAAAACTTTTCTTGGTTAGCCCATTAACCCTTAACCATCATTTTGTAAATTATCTTATCTAACTGTTCATCTTTCTTTATGTATATGCAATCATATCATAAGTTATTTTAGTATGTAACCATAACAAAGACATTCATGAAAATAGATAACACATAACACAAGATATGATATCACAGAAAACTCTTGTTAGGAAGTACAAACTCTGGTGGAGATTGTTACCCACAAGAATTCACTATTTGTAGATAAGAAGGGGCTAGTTAAGGCTTACAATTGGTCACTTTTGATGACCTGCCCTATTAGGAGTATTAAAGTGGAGACCTGTTAAGATCTACTTCGTTTGAAGATTTAGCAACACTGTTAAGTGTGCTCTTTGTTAAGAGGTTTGTAAAGAACTATTAAGTCCACATTCTACAAAAGGATTTTAGATGTGATGCACTTGTTAGAATGCACCTATATAAGTCTTTGATCTGATGATGTCTGCAATCTTTAATTGCTGATAACAGATCCTATTAACTTCATACATATAAGTAATCATCCTTCCATGATTGAATAATACCTTTATCTACTCGTCGGTAGCCTCTGTGTATTCTTGACAATTGATATTATCTATTTCTGAACTTTGCATGAATTCTACCTTCTAGTCCTTAGATGCTCTTCGCGGCTATCAACAATAATGAATTCATAACTCACAATTGAGTTGAACATCTATTTATACTAGTTATTGGCTCAATTCTTGATTCACGCTTTGCAAGTTAATTCTAGATCCAAGGTTTACAACTTGACCTTGATCTTTAGTTAGATATGTTTTAGATCCATTAGGATGCTTTAAAAATTTTACATAAATCTTGGTTGACCCTTAAGTTATCATTTAAAACAAATTAAAACTCTATTAATAGAATTACATTTCTTTATCTAATGTGTAAAACTCAGATCCACTTTTTGCGGGTTCTTTAACTGACTATCAGTTCTGACGGTCAATTTTCTTGGTCGTCGATGTTCCTTTCTTGAACTATTTGTCGGGTATTCCTTTTCTTTTTGTCATTTTTGTTCTCAAAACTGTGTCATCGGTAATGCTTGTTGTCGCCAGTGATGCTTGTCAATTCCATACTTAGCAATTTTCTTGTAACCTTTGTGTTCTATCGGGTATGCTCTATGTTCGCCAGTAATACCTGTAGTCCACCGGAAATTATTGTAGGCCATCGGTGATCTTTGTAGTCTGCCAGTGATCTCTGTCAATGTTTTTACTAAGTGTACTAATGGAAAAATTAATGTCATCAAAAACATCAAACATATATGAAATTGGAGCCAAGGAGACCACTGATAAAGTTGATAAAAATTGTAGAGCTTTACAACTTTTTGTGTTGCAAAAATTCCCATCCCTACTCAATGATCCTAGAAATCCTTATATAAACATAAGGATTGCAAAAAGGTTCATATTCATTAGGGTTATAGCTTAAACATTAGAGTAATACATGACAAAAAAAATTAATTCATCATAACAATCAAGAAGCTCTATCATTTGTAGGTTGAAACATTTCTTTAAAATATTTTGTTGACAAAATCTTATCTTGCCGCCATCCACCTTAGGAAAATAAAGCATAATACCCTGCAATAGGAATAATTAATCAAATGTATGATGTGCATTAATTACCTTAGAAAACCTAACCTTTCATAATTCTAGAAAGCCAACAACCCTTTCCACAAAATATGAGGATTGAAAACCACATCTGATTTTAGCTTAAATCACTCTGGAAAATGACTTCCTATTAATGACAACCAATAGAAAAGCCAAAATAAAGGATTTTAAACTAATTTACAAGTTAACAAGAAACCCTAAAAAAATAGTCTATGTTTAACTGTATTGAGAAATGACTATCTTTCCTTCATACAAAATCTAACAGTTGTTCATATACGGCCCAAGAGATCAAATTTACCTTTTTACTGTTCTTCAACAAGACAACATAGATCACCATTTTGAAAACCCTGAGAAAGGTTTTAACTATTTGAAAAATGGTTGTAAAAGCTACACCAGGAACTGAATTCTTCATCGACGGTCCTGATTGAATCCTATTCACACCTTAAAAGACAACCATTTATGAAACTTAAGTTACCTAGGCTTTGAAGATCTGATCGGATACATGTTGCACAGGTGCAATGCCTCAAACATTATCTTCCCTACATCTTTACCTTAAGGCGTTATGCCAACTGTCAGATCCTTTCAAACTTATTTGACCTTTATCTCACTCTCAGCCTCATGACTATAGGTGTCACTTAAGTAGGATGGAAATGTGGCACATTGGCATGATGCCTTGAACACTAATCCCTTTGCATCTCATCTTTAAGTCTTCGCACTGGACATTAGATCTTTTCAAAATTATAACCTTTTATTTTTTATTTATTTTTGGCTAGGTCCCATCACTTATCCACATGTCACACAGGTGGAATGCATTGAACACTATATGATGTTCATCTTAACTTTAAGGCTTTGTGCAAGCCATCTAATTAGAATCAACTAAATTGTCCCTTAACTTATTTATAACCTGGAAACCTTTGTCTGACTTCCCTCTTTGTTTCATACTACTAATGGCTCTCAGAAATCCTTCTTTCCTTCTAGCCTGGACTGACCAGGCTAGGCACATGTCAAGAAGTCGCAGTGCCTTTATCATTATCTCACAATCATTTTTTCTTCAAGGAAAAATTCCAACCATTAGATAAAATCTAATGTGATCTCTCATTACCGTTCCTCAGTGCTGAGCCAGACCCACCTTGTACATGTGGCACAAAGATGCAATGCCTTGATGAGTAAAGAACTTCATCTTTGGCTTGAGTCATAAAACTGATTATTTAATTGAAAACCACTTTCTCGGCATATAAAAAGAATAAGACATGTAAGGACTTAGGAAAAAGGAAATATTAAAGTTCAACCTGCTAGGCAACATGAATTAGGAAATAAAAAGGGCCCTACTAAGACACGAGACATAAAAACACATGACTGTCAAGACTTAAGTTACTCGAAAACATAACTTCAAAATATAAATGGGCCATGAGGTTTTTGGGTTTAAGAGATATTTTCATGATGAAGACAAAACACTAATGGCCAGAGACCTAAAACACTTTTCAGAACTAGAGAAAAGGCATAGAACCATAAAATTTTGAATAGGGATAACACCTCCAACTCTATTTCATGTGTCTTCACAGTGGCTAAATCTTCCAGCCTACTCCAGCTCAGGTGAAACTAATGTCGGGAGGCATAGAGTTCACAAAAAAAAACTGTTGATTATTGATTGTGGGTCTCGTGGCAACTAGGATCTTGTGAATCACCTTGCTATATTGGGCCACTTAATCTCTGATCGGTTCCCAAATCTCTTTCTTCACCTGGGTGAGTTATACTAACAATGAATGCTCATTATCGACACTTTTGAAGCAATTTTAAAAAAACCATTCATGTTGGCCCAGTTTATTATTGAATAGGCAGGGAGGTGACTAAAACATTCTACTGCACCTTCGTTAATGTTTGAACAAAGAGCCTAACAACACCACCTTTATGCTCAATGGCCAAAATTCAAGTGACCACATTAAAAGAGTTGAAATGCTCTTCTACCAAAATCTTGTCACCATTGAACTTAGGGAGAGTGTCTCTAGTCTCTTTTGGTAAAGGATGATGAGCGTTCAAGGAAGGAAGACCTACCATAGCTCCACAAGGTTGTGTAGCCATCGGGTTGAGACTGAAATAGACTAGGTTGATGTTCAAAGGAGTAGGAGTTCTGAACAACACTAATGCTTGGAACAAGGGTGAACCAAGATGTTTAAGGTTTGTTGGCACACATTTGGATGTTTTCAGAAGGTTTAAATCAAGTGAACCAGTTAATCTCTTGAGATCCTCTAAGTCAAGGTCAACCAACCCTTGCCTCGCATTCAACCAGGTAAATATCATGGACTCTAGTATTACCTTTTTTTTTATCTCCTACGAGGAACTTGGGAAAACCTTTCAACTATTGCTCCATCTAGTCCTATGGGAAATTCTCTCAAGAATTCCCCGAGCTCTTCTTCACTCTCTAAAACTGCCAGAACTTGTTGGTATTGTTGATTACTCCTCTGACATGTCCAGGCTTGAGAGTTCAAATCTGAAATGATATCTTCCTAAGTGTCTTGAAATCCTAGGTTTGGCTATAGAATAAGAAAGATATCATTATGTGATAACATCATCTTTTTGATATAGTTAATCTTTTTTGGACGTAGGTCTTTGATTTATTTTTCCTAGTAGAGTCACCAAAAAATTGTTAGTAAACAAATTTGCACTTCAAAAAGAACAACACATAATGAATCACAATGCCTAGATAGAAGTAAAAATGATACTAACAATTGGGTAAGATGTACAATGATTATCTTCCCTCTGAATTGTCCCAGGTACAACTGCCTGTGTGAGATTTCCAATGAATACATTGAACTATTGACAAAGATTCTTCTAACTTGAAAGTGCGTAAGTAACACAAACATCTACCCATCCACATGGAATAGATGTGAAATATATAAACAACTAAAAATAAATAATGAATGGCATAAAGACCATTTATTTGATCTTTATATTACAAGGAAATCAAAGGGAGAAAACATATCAATCTTTCCAAGTACACGAATAACCAAGGCTCAAAGACCAAGTAATAAACATATACGTAGTCAAATGAAATAGAGTTACATTTAGAGAAAGATGAAACAATTTAAATATTAATTCAATTAGAAGACAAGCATCCAGATTGAAAGAGCTAGTATACAAATATCTCCTCACTTTGAACATGCAAAAAGACAACAAAGATCTTCTTGCCTTTGTAAAAAATTCACTATTTGAAAAAAAAAAAATTCATCCTCACCCCTGCATTACTATTTGAAATATAAATAAATACACCCTTTCTTGTAGCACATAATCTCTATAAAAAGAAATGGAACCCTTGTCCTATCTTTCTTTTGCATATTTAACTCTCATCCTTCCTATGGTTTCTTTTTAGTTTTAATAACTGATTCTTGGAAGTTATTTTCTTTATCATCTTATTAAACTCAATGTTTTACAAACATTAGAATTATAAAAAATCCAATACTAATATTTCATATCAAAAGATGTATGTATGGTCTATTCGAAAGGTGGCACTTGCTGGTGATGAAGTGTTGTCATAACTTTGTGGCTGTCATGGACAGTTTGAATAGTACTCTACACAATCGCACATAACTACCAAATGCAGGATAATTTCAAAAATTGCTTTGGTGAGGACTGAGTGAACTAGGTTTCCCAAAACATATCCCACATTTATCAAGATCCAATGGTGGAATTTGGAGTATATCCACTACAATATGAATATTTTTCTATCATCAGCAAATTTGTGTTTGCATAATCTTTATTAAATCTTTCTTCTGCATCATCACAATGGCTTCCAACATGATTTGTGGTCACTAAAATAGAGATCCCAAAGCTAATGATGGCCTCTATTTTGATACACATGTTGGAATTGATATCACATGTTGGCATCACATATCCCTGTTTTAACATCTCTAATCTACACATTGAAGACTTCACTAAAGTGAATGGAGGCATGGATATTATAAACAATAGTGGAAACCTATGTATCAATTTACACTAACATAACATTGCTTCCCTTCATTTTTTATATTTCTTAAAATTAGGCATGTCACAAGCTCATCCTTTTGTGAAGGCATCTGATGCAATGTTGTATCAAAAAAGACCATCTGACATTTTATGACTTTGGGGCTCAATGCCTTGTTCACGATTTCAAATTTTTCTTGCACACTAATGCCTAGTTCATAGTTTCTTTGAAGGGATATCAATGTGATCACACAGGTATTTCATCGAATGGTGCACGTGCATATTTTAAATCACAAAAATTGTATAGAGGCACCAAACATTTTGATGATTTTATGTGCTAGTTGGGGATATCAATGCTTTATCTCTTGGCATTATGTCAAACAAGTCACATGTTCATTCCTCTTAAATGAGTCTTCTCTACAGTGGGAGATACTACGACGCTTGCACATGAGCAATGCCATGACATATTCCTCTATGTTTGAAGGAAACCACCAAGCCATCAAGATGAATACTTCATCTAGACTTGATATGATATCAATTTTAAATTCTTTTTCTTTTTCTTTTTCTTTCAAATATTCTAAAATGACTTTTAGCAATGTCATTTTTCTATATCCCGATTGCAATGACGATGCCTCCATTTTGGCATTTGAGTATTTGAATTATGTTCCACTCTATGCTATGGAATTAACCATCGAATTATATATCTCTAAATCCCTGGAACTATGTAAACCAGCAAACCATGGGATTGTACCAGTCACCATGACTTGAAACTGATCCTTGAAACCTGCACTTCTGAACTCTGAACCTGTGTAGAGCTATTTCAACCATATTGAACCATCTTGACCATGGATGAACTCAATGAACCCTATTATATATGAAATTTGAATCGAGTTGAACCTCGGGGAACCATGTTGAACTAAACTAATCATAATATAAATTTCCCTAAACCTTCTGTCAAATTGTTATGAACCCTAATAACCAACATAAACCATTTTTAACCCATTGAACCACATTGAATCAGTTTGAACCTCTTGAACCAATTTGACATTATTTTGAAGGGGTTCAATAGTCATTCTTAATAAATAAAATGTTCATCTGAGTAAGGATTGACATGGAGGAGACTCAAAATTAGAATTTTAAATTGGGGTCCATGCGATGACTAACATTGGTTGCACAGGGGGACTTCATTCAATTAGAAAATAGAGAAATCCAACATCTCTGGTAAAGGAACATTTCCAAGAAACGCTTGGGAAATAGAGTCAAAAAAAGAATAAAGTGTGCATTATAGGATTTTTCTTGCAGATGGGCGGAGGGGAACATGGAAATTAGCCAACCAAAATACCTAAATTAGCAGCAAGATGAAGCTTGAGAATTATTCCAACTACCACTACGCACAAAAAAAAGATATTTACAATATGTACATAGGTAGCAAGATCGTACCCCAAGAAGAAAAGATATGAATAAATCACATATAGCCATTTACCAGTGTAGAGAAAAATGAGCCTTTCCTGAGTAGTGGGTTGTATCTGAATTAAATCTTCTGATGTAGCCTCCATTTTGGAAACTCCTTATGGAAAGGTATGTTGGCCCAATGTTAACATAATAGAAGGATGTGTACTAAGAGGGGAAGGGTGAATCAGTACACTTAAAAAGTTTTAAACAACTCTTTGCATTCAATGTATTGTACTAATTGACTGAGTACATTACTTAATCCAAACATATAGTATCAATGATGAAATGTAAATACATGTAAAATAAATATAACACATACAAACAATTAAGTACTCTTGACACTAGTATTTTGGTATGACAGAGAACCATTGTTAGAAGGTAAAAACTGGGGTTAGGATCTGACCCAAAAAACTTCACTACTATAGTAATTAAGGTAGTCTATTAAATATTTACAAAATTATCACTTCTGATGATATTACCCTATTAGGAGTAACAAAAAGATTGGCTAGATTTACCTCATGTGAGGATTCAGCAACACAATCTATATGGGCACTCAGTTAAGAGATTTACAAAAAGACTGTTAACTCTATTTTGTTAAGAGATTTAAGTATCTATTACAATTGTTATAGAGTAACATAGAGTCAATCTGAAACATATACAATCTCAAAAATTTTGATACAGTTTGATTAAGTTAAATCAAATCATATCACCTCAATGTGAATGATAAGGCCTTATGCTCTATTCTGCTCGATAACCTTGCCTTAGTTCTATAAATTGAATACTGCAATGTGGTCTTTGTCCTTCAATCCCTTGTTTGATCTCTGATATATGTAGTCTGGCAGCTACTTGATCATTTCTTTCTCAACACACATATAAAAATTGACATCTATACAATTATATATAAAAATGATATGTCCTAATTAGGGTTGAATAATTAGATCCTTATATCAACGGTTACAAAATTTACATTGATCAAATAATCATAGGAGACATAAACAATAAATGTTTGAAATTCATAATTAATGTCCTCCTCAATCATCTAAACCATTATCTAGGTCCGATTAAAATTTTTTACTTAGATAATTGTGCTATAACAAATTTTATGTGGACTTTGTTCTACTCGGTTAATGTTGTTCCTCGATGCTCAGTGTATACTGTGTATCTTGGTTATAGTGGCATTCAGTTATGCTTGTGTATCTCGGTGTTGTCTATGCTTGGTATTGTTTGATTATTCATGTATCACTATACTCAGTTAACTATGGGCATGATCGGTGCTCTCGGTTAACTCTACACTTTGGTGATATAAACTGACTATCTTGTGTTGACTCTATCATCGACTATCTATTGTGTCTTCTTGATAACTAATGACAACTTCAATGTGAAAGTGGAGTAATATTCTCTCCTTTTGGCATTAGTATCAAAAAATTAGTACTATACATCATGACTTCTCCTTTGTGCATTCTCCCCAAATGTATATACCTTGTATATGTATATGAAAAACCTGATTATAGTATCTTTGTTTACTATACATATATACATACATTTCCCCCTTTTTTCAAATAATGACAAAAGGTACATAACTTACAGTTTGTCAAAAATATTGAGATGGCACTCTAGAGAGTTTCTAATAGTTTCTCCCATTCCTCCTTTAAGTTTTCAAGGGTGAGTAGCTCTAATTGTAGCTGGGAATGCATATCATATATGCTCTCAGTTACTGATAAATTTAGGGTTGCAATAATATTATTTTCCAGAGTCACATTTTTCTGCATCATTTCTAAATGTTGGAATAACACCGCTTGGAGCTCGGTTACTTGCTCTCTGATTTCTTCCTCTTCTTTCTTCAAGTCCTATCTCAACCATTGGTTCTGAAGTATCTTCTTATAATGCATCTGTAATGTAGTTGCCCCAGTCGATAGACTCTATGAACTAGCATATAGATATTGATCTATTTTCTTGAGTTTTTTAGTAATATCCCTTGTGCAAAACTATTATAGAATAGTAATTGCTTAAGATATGATAGTTTCTATACCATTTACTAATTTGGACAAAGTTACCTTATGTACTGCCACTGCCTGGCTGATTTTCTTTGTAACCTTGTATTGGGTTTTCTTCTCTACTCTTTCCTCTAGTTTTTGCTCAACATCTGTATCAATAGCCTCTTTAAGTAGCTCAAGTTGTTCTAGTATGGGGTCTCGTTCATCAATTTTAATGTCTGCTACAACTTCCATTAAGATCTCCTTTGTCTTCTCTAGTACTTTTGCACACTTTGCTTCTAATTTAAGCTTGTTTTGTGCAACTTTTCTGGTGCAAAATTCACCATATTTCTTTAGTGATTCGATATAATGTGTCTTAGGATCCCATTTAGGTATCTCTATGATTTCATCAAGTGTAACTAGATCCTTGTTTTCTTTCTTCTTGTCCTTACCTTGAATGCTTCAAGACGGTGATAGAGCTAGAGTAAGCTGATCCTTTTGCTTGGTTTTTGACTTTACTTTCTTGGTACTTGGTGTGAGTACTTGTTGAGGTTCCTCAGTAGCTAACCTTGTGTCAGTAGTAGAGGTTTCTACTATTTTATTAGTTGTCTCAATCTTACCTTCACCTTTTTCTTTTGTAGTAGCATCACTGGTATCTTTTTGAGTATGATCTTGTTTGGTTTCACCACTATGCGCAGTCTCTTTACCATGATCTTCACCCTTTTCTTCATTTGTATATGTGAATTTCTCAAGTGACTCCCTGTTCTTCAGTCTCAATCTCAATTTCCTTAACAAAAGCAGCTAACTTGCCTAGTGTAGTAGCTCGGGCGAGTTGTGATATATCATGTTGATCAATAGTCTAGGTTGCACAGATCAACTCATCTTCTTTGGCCTTTTCATATGGATCTTCTTCTATTACATCAATGATTGTTGTATTCAGGTCACCTAAATTTGTTAGTAGTGTAGGTATGCCATCTAACACATTATCAACTATTGCATCATCAACTGTCATAGGGTATTTACTTGGTTAAGTAGATGCAACATTAGTTAATTCCTTAGTTTCCTAGGTGTCCTTAGATAGATTTAGAAATTTGTTCCATATTTGAGTGCTCTCAATATACTCTTCCTTCAAGTTTCCTTGCAGGATATTCATTGTCCTTTTCTTCTTAGGAAATTATTTGGCATACTGCTTCATCAGACTACCTATCTGCTCAATTGGATAATCTTCTTTATTAAGATTGAGAACATCCTCTCTCATTTGTTTCTTAGTTTGTAGTTCATATGACCATATTGATGATATTTTATCATACAATTCTGATCGAATAGAAGTAGAAAACTCAACTATAACTTTTTTCAAGTTGATCATCATTTCTATTATTTCTTCTTCAAGTTCCTCCTTGTTCTTGGTAGATATATTCTCATATGCTTGTATCTTTGGATGTCCTAATTGTCCAGTTGTCTTTATCCTCTCTGCAATATCATCAATACACTGTGATGGATTATTTTGTACAACCTTGAATTGTTCTAGATTCTCATTAGAATCATGGTTGTCTTCTTTGTTTCAAACATATATTCTCTTTCATTGTCTCAGTGTAGGATTACCGGTTGTACCCTTCTGTTTCCTTGTCTGGTAAGTAGATTTCGGTTAGGGCCTTGTAATTTTAGCTACACCTTTCTTCAAATGTTGTAAATCACTGGTCACTGATTGTGATCTTGTATGAGGTGGGGATATAGTCTTTGTACTTTTTCTCTTGGTGGCCTTAATGCCTAACCTGGTGTATCATCCGACTCGGTGGCATCTGTGTCATGTTCTGGTTCATCTTCTTGCCTGACTAAGGTCTTCTACTCAGTTTCCTCTTTAGATTTATCCATGTCCTCATTTGTGATCGCAAGTTTCCTTTTCAATGTTTTTACTATTTTGGTCTTGTAAAGATTAAAAATTTATTATTATTATTATTATGTTTGATTGATTAATGTTTAATTGAATGTGTTGTGATGAATGTGGGAAGATATGATTTCCCCCATTTACCCTAAATTAATAAAGGGAAGATCCAATTAGATTAACCCTAAAGAAAGGATCAATGCATAAGTGAATCAACCTATCAAGAATAAATATAAAGAGAAAAACCCTAAATTTGGTTTTATAGAAAAGAGTGTGTAAAAGATTTAGGAAGATTAAAACTTTAATTGAAATGAATTGAAGACAAGTAATAACCTCAAAATGCAACAGATCTGAAGAATTCTATTTTTGGGTGTTTGCACTGAATTTCTAGAAATTATGCAACTGGATCTGAAATAGAAACACAGAGATTGAGAAAACCCAGAAATATTTTTCAGATCTAGTACACATCTGATTTTGACCCAAAAATGAATGTCACATTTGACCCAAAAATGAGTGTCACCTTTGACCCAAAAATGAATGTCGCCTTTGACCTGCATAGTCTGACAGAAAATCTATTTCCAGATCCTGAAAGTTTTCCGAAAAGGGTATTTGAATCTACCTCCAATTCATTGTTTTGAACCTTTCCCTACAAGAAAAATGGTTTGTTTTTTTAGGGGAAGTGATTTTCCTTGGTCAAACCTCAATTTTTGAATTAACCTTATAATTTAACTGAAATTTCATAAATAAACAAAGTAAATGAATAAATTCACCTTCGTTGTATAGAAACCCTTGTGGCAGATTCAAATCCTTAGATCCGCAACTAAATATGATCTAAAGGAATGTGGAATGTAGAAGGTAGGATGTCTCAAATAATTTGTCTTTAGATCTTCAACACAAATCTTGAATGGATCTTTGAACAGGAAGAGGCTTGGAGAAATGTCGATGCAGAGATCTTCAACAAGAGAGCTCCATTGAACTTGGGTCCTTCAATGGCTTCTAATGGATCTCCTTGATGGATGAAATAATTGAAGGTTCTTGAATTCTTTAATGTATATGGTTGCTTCAATAGATTATTTCTTAGGTTGCTTCTAAGTGCTTCGCGTTTATCCTTTCAATTCTTAGATATGCTTAGAAATTGCTTAGATATCGCTTCGATGAAAATGAGAGGAGAATTATTCCTTATATACAAATCTAGGGTACAATCTTCTAGAGAGGCTGACATAGGAGAATTAAATTCCAATTAGACCTATAAACCTACAAGTGGACCTATATTAAATATAATTTCAAGAGTTGCTTCATAGACCAAAACAGCTGACTCAAAAGCGGGACTTAAATCTTTCTGAAGCCCGACATCCATAAACCCTGGAAACTTGAAATCTGGACCCTAGGTTAGAATCAAAGTTGACTCTAAACTAGGTTAGGGTTGAGGTAAACCTTGACCCAAAATGTCGACTTTGACCCTGAGGTCAAGAATCTCAAATTTGCAGGTCAGAATGCCAGAAACAAGCTAGAGAGAAGTGGAAAATGGGGTAGAACAGGGGGAAAATCTAGATCCAAGTTGGAGACCCATTCAAGGTGCTTGACATGACCCCAAAACACTTACTCAGAGGGATAAACTAGTCAAAAATGGAAGTGCTTCCATTTTTTGACAATACAGGTCTTTTTCTGACCTAATTATTGTACTTGTAGTTGAATTTGTATGTGGGTCTTGGTCTCATCATAAGTGCCAAATCTTATGGCCGATTTGTCAAAAAGTTCATTTAGTAATTTTTCAATTGCATCTATAGCAACACCAATATTTAATTCATACTCCATTGAAGGTAGCCATGTAGTCCTCAGATTTGTTGCTTTTATCAATGTTGTATCTATATGTACTACAAAACATATATTGTCTTGGTATTTATCTACAAGTTGTTGTGGAATATGGGATCTCTTTTCCATTCTAGTTTTAAACTTGGAAAAAAACTCATTCATTACTAGTTCAAAATTTTGACCTAGACTGGTGATCATTTCATCTATTTATACAGTAATCGGTCTATCTATCTTCCAGTCTTCCATTTAACTTTACCGATTGATGGGAAGAATTTTTTCATGTAGAAGAATATGCATAGCACTAAGGAACCAAACTTACATGTGTTTGACTTTTTTGACTTGATGGTTCTCATATTCTCCTCAAATTGCTTTCACAACAACTCAAAAAGATCAAATTGTAGACCCTTCTTTACTATATTGTAAGCTATATACACAACTCCACATTGTATACTATTAGGTATGCTAGATTGAAATATCTTATACTCGATGGTATAAGCACTGAATCTCAATTCACCATCCTTGATATAGTTGACCTTCAATCCTCTACTATACCACTCAGCTAATGTAAGCTTCTCAAACTCGGTTCTCGGTAGGTGTCTTAGGGCCTTAGCTTTGTCACATATTGGATATCTTTTAACTGCACGAATGACATCCTTGGTTATTTTTTTAGGTTCATCTAGCCATATCTTGAATCCATGTACTCGTCTTACAATGTAGATCCACTCATTCTTAAAGACCTTCAGGAAATATAGGGCATGAGTTAACCCTTTAACCTCTAAGTGTTTATGGTCTTCCTTCATCCTTATGTCTATGCACATTGTTTGATAAGTAGACATGAGTTCAAAGTCTTTGATTTCTCTAATCTTGCAGTGTATATATGCACACATGTCTTGTAAAAGAAAAACCCTAGGTGGAATAGATAAAAATGTGCCTTGATTATCTAATTGTGTTGCAACTTGTGGATGGATCTTGTAGTTAGGTTCTGTGCAAGTGGAGTTCTTGATCAAAGCAACCTTCTTGTCCTTGACTAGCTTAGCTTTCTCTGGGCGAGATGAAGATGCCATGGTTCTTAATATTTAGGGCTTCCATAAAATGATGATCAAATGACTCGGTGAGTTTAGAATGTACAATAATTGACCTCTATGTGCTTGAAATGTGCTGAAATATCCGTTGAATGCTTGAAATAAACCTTTCTGCAACTTTTCTCTATGACCTGTGTTATTCTCTCTAATCGCGATGTGAGAAAATGAGATCGTGTCAACAAAATTTATAGAAAATTACTTAGGGAGGTGCATTGAATGTGTTTCACCAACCACTCAGTGAACAAAAAATAAGATTGCTTAACACTATCAATTCTTTAGCTCAATAAATGGTTCAATTTATATTAGTTGTCATAACAGCTTAGTTGTCTCATCACATTTTTACCCACTGTCAGTTTAAACTTCGTACATATTAATTGACTAGACTAGATCATAGTAATCAAATATGTAATGCCATAGTGCATATTTATTCATTCTGATTTGGCATATGTACAATAAATATAGGAAATGATGTAAGATATAGCATTGCAAAACATAGTTCCATACCTACTTTTATTGCTTAGTTGGAGATGGTGGAGCCATCTAACCCATTGGAGTAGTTGTCACCGACTCTTGTGCTTGGTCCTTCATTGTCATTTGATGCTTTTATCCCCATTTGATTCCTAATCCTCACAATTTCATCAATTTTATTTCCATTACCATAAGTATTTATTCGATCTGCATAATCTCTACTTAAGTGAATGACTTTCTAATAGTGAGAACATGCCATGCTAGAGTTTGACCAATTCCTACATTTTATTTGCCATAGTCTCATATAGTTTTCTTCTATATGTCCATATTTTCCACATGATTCACACATGCTCAAAGTGTTGTAATCCCTTGTATAAACATTGTCTTTTCTTCTTGGTTGGTTTACTGATTATTTTCCTTTAGGCTTCAAGATCTTCTTTGTGTTCTTTCTGCATGCTTGAGTTGTGTGAGCATTCATGTTACAATTTTGACATTATTTATCCATGTATGGTTTATTTTGTGGTTTGTTTGACTTTGATCTACACTCATGATCCTGATGTCTATGCTTATTATAGTTATATAAAATACCATTAAATTTAGGAGGGTTTCTTGGAATACATTTTGTTTTTCTCCTGCAAACATTTGATGTGTAGCCTTGTTTTCCATAGTGATGGAAAGAGGGCTTCTTCATCTTAGGATTTGAGTATACATTCCTTTGTTCAGCTTGATTTGATAAATCACCTTGCTTGGTATACCCTAATCTGGTATTATTATTCAATCTTCTTTGATTGTTCAGAAATTCATCCATTTTATTAGTGCTTTCTTCAGATCTCTTAATCACTTCATTATGTTTTTGTAACATCTTCACTTCATTTCTCACTTTCTCATTTCCTTCTTTCAATATACCAATATCATCTATTCTTTTTGCAAGTTCATCATTCACTTGGTTAGCCTCATGATTCATAGAAACTACTTGATTGGTTATTCATATATTATATATCTCAGTTTCTTTCTCTTGTAACTTTTCACTCATCTATCTTCTATCATCAAAAACCATGTTTCTATCTTGTTCAGATTTCTTTGCATCATTCAAGACTTCAACCATTTCAACCATTTGTGTATCTTGTTTTATCTGTAGTGCTTTCACTTGTTTAGTAACTTGTTGCTTGCTCTCAGTTAGCTTTGATATGATTCCTTCAAATGCATCATATATGCTCTCAGAATTAGATCCAAATGTATCAAATGGGTCATGAATCTCTTCTTCATGATAATCAATCTCACGAATGTGAGGTGCCATTTTCTTCCTCTTAATAAACATCTCCCTGAGTTTCTTTTTAGCTTCCTTATACTGTTTGACATAGATTTGTAGTTGTAACTTCTAATTCTCAATAGCTTTGTCAAGTGTATACCTCTCCATTGTAAGATCTTTTCTCTTTCATCTATTAAACCTTCAAAATAAGATAACCTGGCTATGATACCAATTGTTGGCCAAATGTTAAGATAATGGAAAGGATGTGTACTAAGAGGGGAGGGGTGAATCAGTACCCTAAAAAATTTTTAAACAACTCTTTGCATTCACTATATTATATTAACTGTCTGAGTAGATTTCTTAATCCAAACATATAGTATCAATGCTAAAATGCAAATACATGTAAAATAAACATAAGACATACAAATAATTAAGTACTTTGAAACTAGTATTCTAGTATCATAGAAAACCCATGTTAGAAGGTAAAAAATGCGCTGGGGATGAGACCCACATAACTTCACTACTATAGCAATAAAGGTATCTTGTTAAAGCTTTATAAAATGATGACTTATGATGATCTTACCCTGTTAGAAGTAACAAAAATATCGACTAGATCTACCCATGTGAGGATTTAACTATTGGAAAGATTGCTACAATGTAGACAATTGTTATTTTGTCATTGATGTCAAACCTTAACTGGTGAGACTATTGCTATATGTTTGAGTACCATATCTATTGATCGATGAAGATTTGAAGAATAGGATAACAAGAAGACCAAGGAAATGGTTGAGTTATGAGTATACACTAAGGTACTTGATCATTTGGCACTTTTGCAAAGTGATATGTTGTTTATCTTTCACTGACAGTTCACTAGAAGGTCGATGCCAAGAAAATAAAATTTGATTCCAAGCAAAGAGAAAGGTGATGCCGAGAAAAGAAAAGATGATGCTAAGTGCCAGTGAAATTATGACAGAGATAGAGAAAGATAAGCAACAGTATTTTAGTAATTGATGAGATTTAAGATCTCTCACAGACATAGTTGATTTTATTGCGATATGTATTTGTAATTAAGATTGGTCCACACTCATTTAATGCAAAGGAAACCGGTATTAGCGCATGGATTCAATGTTTAATTAATTATTTTATTGGAGAAGTAAATAAAATGTAATGATGGAAATATCCATTGGATCAGACCTAACCTAAGATCTAGAATCTTGATTAAGCGGCAAAAGCTCTATCTGACCTAGATGAAGAGGTATATGTTGCCCCACTTTTTGTCTGCATACCTTTAGACAAAAGTGGATGTTTGATGTGTAGTAGTGGTCTTGCAAGCTTCATGTGAGTCCTAATTCTAAGTCCAGCTATCCTGTTAAGCTAGGAGACCTTTATAAAATTTCCCAAATTTGACTTCTCTTTTGTGAGCTAGAGGGAAACTGTATTTGAGATCATGTTTTCATTGGGTAGGTTAAATTCCCAATCTAGTAAAGGCCATGGTTTTAAGAATTCTAACAATAGTCTTATATGTAGTTAAAGTACTTAGCCATAACTCTTCAAATTGTAGCATTGGCAGGAAATTGATTTCGAGCTTTGCCATGGCAGAAAATCACCTACAGAGTGCATTTTCCACACTTAATAGACCTAAGGGTACCAGATGTCAATAAGGGTTGAAAATGAGAAATTTGGAATAAGAAAGCTTTGGGAATTTAGATCAAACCTTTTTCAAGCAAAGGGAATTATTGAGTGAGAAAAAATTTAAGGTGTAAGATTATAGGTGGAAAAGCGGAAAATGGTTTCTCTACTGCTCTAACAAGTGGGTTTTGACCTGCGGAATGCATTTTCCACCAACCCTTTAAAATGAAGGAATTTTGAGGAAGAATCTATCTCATAAGGAATTCAAGATATAAAGAAGGCCGATAAGATCAACACATGTAATTTTGGCACCTTGATAGGCTAGCTTTCCCCTTCAGTAGATTTTTGAACATACAACACTCCAAAAAAATTTCTCCACCCAAAGGAGAAGTGGAAAAGTAATTTTTCGATACCTCAGGAAAGTTACCATTGCAGTTACTCAAGTGAAAAGACATTCCTTAATGGCCCGTAAGAGCAAAGTAATTAATTCAAATAAAGCTACTTTACTTCATAACAGACTATTTCATTAATGTTAGGGTCTTTTCATTCCTGTGGCATGGGAAGTCCACCATTAAATAGTAAGAATTAAAAAGTTATAAGATTAGTTGAAGGTTTCCAACAAGAGCTTCTGTTTGTTTAACAAATTGTTTGAATACAAAGCCTTTGATACTGGTTCTTCTTTGCCCCTACATTCTTTAAAGATATTCTTCATTACCAAATCAAATAATTTGAAGTATGGCTTCCAGATTTATGGAATTCAATGAAATGAAATGCATTACCTCTGAAAGGCATAAGATATCAGATACATCTCTGAAGTTCTTTGATATGTAGAACTTTCAGAGAAGGCTAGAAGCTCATAGGATGCATCCCATCACTGAGAACCTAAAAGAGAGCAGATTAGTTGAATCAGCTAGTTTTCATATGGTTGTTCAAGCCCCAGAATTGATCCAGAAATGTATAGCTTGATACAACCAAGATACCAAGAAAATCCTCTTTCCCAATGATACAGTGTTACTATCTATCGATAAAGAATCGGTCTAGAACCCGCTTCACATCCCAGAGAAAGATGAGTATTCAGAAATGACATATAGTCAGGCGGTGACTGAATATATAGCCATGAAGTCAGTTTGGAAGAAGGAGATAATGAAATCATGGTTTCAAGAGCCTAGGAGTGCCAAAGGGAAACTGCCAAAAACACTATATGGAATTAATCTGAAGCCAGAGATCATAGAAATCTTGGTGTTACTCAACTAGATTAGAGGTGAGAGTGAGGCACTCAATTTTGTTGACCATCACTTATTCCTTGTTCATGTAATATGTTCCCAACATCACTTCATTGATTGGGCCCTTATGGTAAGTGAGAACCTCTCAGAAGCCCTAGATAGGGCTAAGCGCTAGAATGAATTTTATATTTCTTCAGTCTTTTTATATATTCTGGCTACAATCAAAATTTAGATAGGGCTTCCTAGATTAGAGGAATTTCTTGATGATGTTAATGATGCATTTACAATGATGCGTTTACAATGAGATTGTGTAGGGAGCTACAAGGCTGTCTAGAAAGGAGATTCTCTCCCAAAGCCATGGATTTTATCATCCAATTTGGATGTTGTTTCAATCATTTTGGGGATTTCTCATACATTCATCTTGCAGGATTCGATGAATTCCCTTTTGAAGCTACCCAGATATCCTATGGATATTATCATGTTGGTGGAGGTGATGAGACAAGCGCCTTAAGTGAATTTGATCTGTGTTGATTCCAAGAAGAAAGGCTATGTCTTCCCTATGACTATTGGAGCATATAGTTATGCAATCCAGTCTGAGGTGAAGAATGTTCTAAAGGAATTCTCATAGAGGTTTTCATTGGAAACCTATGATGTTCTGAGGCCACAACATGATCCAGTTAATTATGCTCATGATTACCTACAAATGAGCCAAGCTATCCACTATGTAGATGACATTGAAGATTACTGGGCCAATTTTAGAGATGATTTGGAGAGAAAAGATAGATTTTATGCCAGGTTAACCATTGAACAAATCAAAAAGTTGAAGGTCAATCTTGCAATTGAGGGGCTAGAAGATGACAGCCAGCACATGTATGGTAATACATATCTCGAGAAGATCAAACCCCCCTCCATCAACTATGAACCCATGTTGGAGAAAACCATCAATGATTTGTAAACTTTGATGAGTTTGATATACAAAAGAACGAAGAAGTGGGTTGAATGGACTACAAGAAGAAGGAAGAGGTTGGAAAGGAAGCCTCCTACTCAAAGGACCCCGACAAAGGATACTTCAAACATTGCAACGAATTCCTTGGTGATACTACAAACTATGACCAAAAGTTCATCTCAGCCAACTAGGGGAGGTGATGAACCTCTTGAAAAAGAAGTTCAACCACAGAAGACTTGTGGAGAAGGCCCACTTCTAGATACTAGGTCGACAGAGGAAACTACCAAAGATGCGGAACTAGAGTAGCCAAATAAAGAAGTCACTGTAAATGTACCAGTTGGCACTTCAATCCAAGAATCTCCAAGGTGAGGGTCCCTTGTCATAGTAGAATTGGGTGAAGATACTCCTTCAACCACAGAATCAGAAGAAGAAGCCAAGAAAAAGTAGAAGGTTGCTTCAGTAGCCAAATTGGTGTCCTCTTCTCCTACTTTGGTAAATCCATTTGCTTCAAGTCCAAAGTCTACTCCTCCAGTCACTAGGAAACTATTTATAGAGGAGTTGGTCTCTGCTACTAAGGTCACTAGTGCCGAATCATGGACAGAGAAGACTCTAGAGTGAAAAATAAAGAGAGTGGAAGAAGGGGCTAACAATAAAGATACTTTAGCTCAAGCCATGCAACCCACCACCATAGAAGTAAACACTATGAAAGTGAATACACTATCCACATTGGGAAGAGACCCAGAGACTGGGCATTTCACTATGGAGGTAGCAAAGCCCATGAAGGAGGGTCATTTTGAAGATTTAACCCCTTCATATTTTCAGCTACACTCATTTGACATGGGCTTAGCCTGACATGATACCAAAGTATATTGGTGGAAATCCACTAATGTAGTAATTGAAGAATATTTGGAAGAACTTAAAATGACAAAGGCACAGCTTAAGGCCGAAGTTAGTGAACTGAATAATTTCATCGGGCAATTGGTTACTCCAGTTACTAGTATTCCCAGTACTCATACCACATTCGATCCCAATGTTGTAGATAATCAAGCCATAATAGCCAAGTTGCAGGAGGATAGGAACTTCCCATAGATTGGCAAGGGATGGGTTGAGACACTCAAATCTGAGGGATTGGCAGTTGTCAAAAAGCTGTGTAATTCTCTCTTGAGATTAGAGATGGAAAGGGACAACATTGAGAAGAATTTGCAGACTCTCACATCTCAGAGAGTGAAGTGTCAAGAGTGTATAGTGACACTCCATGTGGTAGTAAAAATGAAGACCAAAGAGGCATTGAAAGCTAAGATTCTGCAAAAGGGAGATGAACCTCTAATCGAGATGATCATCTGCGTTGAGACGGGGTTGCATCAAGTAGATGTTAAGGTCAAAGAAGAACAAAACAAAGACTATAATATTCTTCAAGGTTTGCACACATAATCATAGATGAGTGGGCAAGGCAAAGAAATGATAAGATTGGCCAATATGCAGAAATCATTTTCTGATTATATGCACAAGCTGTCAGAGCAATCTTCCACCCATTTGGACAAAGTGCCAGAACTCCAACAATTGAGTGGATGTATTTATAAAGCCATGGAATAATTAATGGATTGGACAGATGCAATTAAGAGCCTGGCTAAGGAGCACTCTAGGTGACTCATCTGATATACATATGTCCATGTCAACAGACATGAGGAGCTCATCACAGTTATCACAGTTGTCACTACCTATAGGGATAAATTAGGCAAAGGGAATGAAACTGAAGCTTGAATAGATTCTCTCTTTGTACCAAATTTTGATTGATATTGTAATGGATAAAATTTTTGTTATCATTTCTGGTTGGGGAATTTGAACCATTTCAGTTACCCCCCTTTTATTTTTTAATGGCCCAATCTGGGACTCTATATGTATTATTTCAAAAATCAATACAAATGTCGGCTAAATTTTGGTGTGAAAGATAGCATTTTTTCTGAGTAAGCTGAGTGTCTAAATACCATTTCTTTAACTATTCCATTGCATTCCATTTATCTTTCTATTGAATTTGAATGTTTCTTTGAGGTTAGATTTACAATCTGTATTCGAACCAGATTTATGTATTATGATTTGATACAGTTAATTTAGGGGAAGATATGTTGTTATCCCGAGTTGGGAAACCTTTCTATGATATAGATTGATTCATTGTCATTTCATTATTAATCTTTGTTCTTGCATCTTCATTGTTAGCAGAAGTTCATACATTACTGATATTGGGGGTTAATTTGTTTGATGAAATCTCAGGAACGGCTAGATTTAGAGTTGAATTTATCCTACCTGAGCTATTTCCTATCTATGTTTAGCTTGGTGTACCTCTTCTATTCTTGGGTCAAGAACATACCCCTGTTAGATTAGGAAAGATCATGATTCACTTAAGATCATTCATATAAGGGAGATGTACCTTTAAATTTAGAGGGAAATTAGTTTTTCAAAATAACAATTTTCCAACTATTGTATTCAATTGTTTCTTCATATTTGGGCATCTTAGAGTTATAACAATGAAGAACAATCTGATTACTAACAGATTTTTGGTGACTCTGGTGGGGAATTGAAAAATCATTATACTAGAAGCATATCATGGAGAAAGATGGTGCTTTCCCATGAAAACATAATTCATGTGCTCCAACCATATCTTGGATTCCAAGACAATCAAGAGGATCTCATTGCCTCACTAAATACTTTTGTTTGGAGATACAGAAGAAGCACCGAGCATTATAGAAATGCTAATCAAGTGCTAGAACAAGAGGAAGCTAGAGCAGAAACACTTGATAGAGCCATCTAGAGGAGAAATCTAAGAAGGGCACAACATCAAGAAGAACATGAAGCTAGGCCACCAAATTAGTTGAAAACCTGGAGCATAAAAGGTTTCTCAAGAGTACAAGGAAAGAAGGTAGCACAGACCCAGTATTTGAGATAATTGCGAATATTAATTTTTCTCTTTTAGAAGTACCTCGCCAAGGAAATAGAACCACAAGGAGCCAAAGTTGACCTTCTTCACCTCCTAAGAAAAATACTCGGTTGTCCACCACTTTCCAAGTGTTAAATTTACACATAGTAGTTTCCCCTCCTGTTATCAACCTAACACCCTATCTACCCCAAGTAGCTATGGCACTTCCTTGAGCCACCGTGGTTAGACCTCTACAGTTAGCAGCATATAATCATCTTCCTTCAGGATCTAGAAAGAACTTTCCTAAATTTTCTGGAGACGGGAAAGTATCCATAGACAAGCACATTGCTGCATTCTTTGCTTCAATCAATATCCTAGTAGTGTGAGAGGAGGATGTGGCCATCAGATTATTTGTTGAGACCTTGGTTGAGGGTGCTACTGATTGGTTTCACCATTTACCTAATTCTTCTATCACAGATTGGGCTTCCATTAGATATGCCTTTAAAAGAAGGTTTAAAACTATTGAAGACAAGCATGCCTGCAATTAAATTCCATCAAGAAGGAACCCTCTATCAGTATGAGGGTTTTTATAGCCAAATTCAACAAGCTTGTAAAGCGTATTCCAGTAGCTGACAGGCCTATAGCATGAAATTTGAAAACATTCTTCATAAGTGCTATGCCACCAGACATCAATTAAAATCTAAGAAGAGTTAACCCTGTAGATTTGGATGCCACACAAAGGACTATTGTAGAACTTGAAGACCATATGATCTCATCTAGGAAATGGAAGAGAGAGATACAATCTAGAGATTGTAGTACTAATACTACCTCATCAGATGAGATGATTCAAAAATTGTCCAATGAATTCATTGCCTTTAAGAGGCAACTTCTAAGATTTAATAATTCCTACCAACAAAACTTTTAGGAACAGTGTGAGAGAAACAATGAGGGGAGCAACGCTGATTGAAAGGCGTTACAGTTAACTTCTCCACCACAGAGGCTAGCTATAGAAGCTCATCCTAAAAAGGAAACATGTGTGCCTTCAACCTAACTATAGATCATGATGGAGAAAGCTGCCTCGATGTAGCCCGTGCTTGGAAAATGCATCAGACTGATGAGTGGAATGTTGGGGTGTCCGGAGCTGAACCAGATTCATACTTGCATGGCAACTCTAAAAAATTATATTTAGAGTATGAATCAGATTTAGAGAAAGAAGAAACATGTTATGCTACCATAGACGAGACCTCTTATACAGTCTTGACCCGAAGTTAGAATGATAAAATCCCTGCTTCAATGCCTCCACTTAAAAATAATGAGGAATCTACCTCCTATTCTAAGGAGACCAATGAAGGAGTGAGAATTCTACAACCAGTAAGGAGAAAAGCTGTTTTGACATTATTCAATTCTGTAGAGATTTAAGAGTTCAGATTTCCCCTATAGACTACCTAAGGTCTAATCCCATAGATCTGCAAAAGCTAGTAGATTACTATAAAGAAGGGAATCCGGAGTAAAACCAAAATTTCATGACTACTATGGAAAATGAGTCTATATTTGTAGAACCAAATAAGCAAGGGGAACCTTCTATTTTGGCTACTTTCCCAGGCCAAAAACCTGACCCAATCTATGTGTCATTATATATTAATGGTTGCAAGTTAAGAAATTGCATAATAGACTCTGAAGCCTTAGATAATGTCATGCCATCAACTGTAGCTAAATCTCTAGGAATCACCCTCACTAAAGACCATGGTAGATGTTACTCTATGGACTCTAAGGAAGTACCCCTGGTTGGCCAAATTAAAGATGCTCAAGTGGTCCTGGTAGTGCACCCTGAGAAGAAGATGTTGCTAACAATCCTTGTTGCTGATATACCTACTAGTTACAGTTTACTGCTAAGGAGGAGTTTCTGAAGAGACCTTGGAAGGGAGATAAATTTGGATTGGTCTCAAGCTTTAATCCTAGTGGGAAATAAAAGGATTAAATTGGTCCTGGAGGAGAAAGCTAAGTTTACAGTGCTAAAATATGATGACCCTAAAGCCCAAATTCTATATCAAGAATTGGAATTTGGTAACTATATGTTGTTTACTGATGATCACAAGGAGGAAACGAAACCTAGAGTAGAGGAAAAGCAACTTTCTGCCAAAGAAATGTCACCATATATTTGGACTCTTGAATTTGAAGGCAATTGCACATCATCAGGATCTAGTGCGGGTGTCATCTTGATATCACCAGATGGAGTATGCAAGCCCATGGCTTATAAATTGGAGTTCAGGAACACCAAAAATACTGTCGAGTATGAAGCCCTCCTGTTAGGTATTATTTCTGCAAAATAAAAGGGTGTGAAAATCTTGAGAACCTGTGGAGATGAAAAACTAATCATGCGTCAAGTCAAGAACAAATACTCTGTAAAAATCATAGATTAAAAATTATAGAAATAGAATATGGGATGAAATAGAGGTAGTGGATGCATTCTTTATTGAATCTATGCCAAGAGAATCAAACTCCAATTTAGACTCCTTGTCCGTGTTAGCTTCACTACTCCTCCCTCACCCAGAATTCAGAGATAAGAAGTACCAAGTGGAGATTGTATATCGACTATCTATGCCCAATAATGTAGAATACTGGAAAGTATTGAAGATGATCTGAATATCCTTCTCTTTATGGATAGTGGTGGTGACTTCCATAAGAATTTCCCTAAACGAACTGAGAGAGACAGTCAAGACAAGTTAAAGAAGGATAGGTCAAACGTCATCTAGTTACAAGGTAATATCATTCCTCCCCATTTGGTCAGTCTTGAGAAGCTTTTCAATAGGCATGACACCTTTGTAAAAAATAAAAGAATCAAAAGAGGTCCTACCACGGGTGAATATGAGGGAATGAAAATCGAAACTGAGAAAGACCCTAATATGATCAACATTGGGAAATGTTGTACTGGAGAAGAAAGGAACAAGGCCAGGAAACTATTCTTGGAATACCAAGATGTTTTTTCCTGGAGTTATGAGGATTTGAAAATCTTTATGAATGGGAAATTCAAACACCAGATTCCCTTAAAACCCAAAGCTTCTTCATTCAAGAAAAAGAAAAGGAACTACAATCCCAAAGTTGTAGATGCAATATTTAGGGAAGTTGATAAAATGCTCAAAGCAAGGATCATATACCCCATCCATCATTCTACTTGGGTCGCGAACATAGTACCTGTGAGGAAGAAGAACAGAGAAATAAGAATCTTTGTAGACTTTATAAATGTTAACCAATCTTCTTTGAAAGACAATTACACTCTTCCCAACATGGATCATCTCTTGCAAATCATGGCTAGAGCTGAAATGATGTCTATGTTAGACGACTTCTCAGGTTATAATCAGATATAAGTTGAGAAGGCAGACCAACATAAAATGGCCTTCACTACTCCATGATGTACCTTCACATATCACAGAATGTCATTCGGGTAATCAATGTTGTGGCTACCTTTCAGAGAGGCATGGACCTTTCTTTCATTTATATGAAGAACAAAATAATTGGTATGTATCAGGATGATTTTACTGTATTCTCCAGGAAAAGAGTAGATCACATAAATTACTTAAGGAGAGTATTGCAAAGGTGTCGAGAAGATAAGATTTCATTGAATCCTAAGAATTCAGTTTTCTATGTGACTGAGGAGAAATTTTTGGGTCACATTGTCTCCCAAGAAGGCATAAGGATCAACCCAGCAAGAGTAAGAGCCATCCAAAAATTTTGTTTCCCTGTGAACAAAACTGGAGTGAAATCATTTTTTGGTCAGGTAAAATTTCTCAGGAGATTCATTCCAAATTTATCTGAGATTACCAAAAGCATAATTGACATGATGAAAGGAAATGTGATTTTCAAGTGGAATGACCCTAATTGACATGATGAAAGGAAATGTGATTTTCAAGTGGAATGACCCTGGTAAACAACCTTTCAAAAACATAAAGAATTCCATAGCCAATTCTCCCATTTTATGCCATCAAGATTATAAGAAAGATTTCAAAATCTATTGTTACTCTTATAAACATACTCTATCATCCATTCTCATGCAGGACAATGAAGAGGGAATTCAAGCTCCCATTTCCTTTATGAGCACACCTCTAAAAAATCATGAGTTGAGATACTCCTAGACAGAAAAGCATGCTTTCGCAGTTGTAAAGGCTTTAAAGAATTTCATATTCTACATCCTACACTCACACTCTCTTGTGGATGTGCCTAATATTGCAGTGAAAAGAATCTCAACTCAAGAGTATGTAG
The DNA here is from genome assembly GCA_018584345.1 of Thuja plicata. Lineage (NCBI taxonomy): Eukaryota > Viridiplantae > Streptophyta > Pinopsida > Cupressales > Cupressaceae > Thuja > Thuja plicata. The sequence continues at coordinate 1,302,421 of MU223344.1, read as the reverse complement.
GATGTAACAACAGAGGAGAATGGGTAGCTAAAACCCAAAAATATGACATAGAGATCAAGCCCACCAAGCTGGCAAGGAGAAACTCACTATGCAAGGAAATGGCAGAAAATCAAACAGACAAAGACCCAGAAGTTGTACACTTAGTTTTGGTAGTAAGTATGCATGACCCTTGGTTTGAAAATATCATGTATTTCCTAACATATGGTGAATGCCCTGAAGGGTTAACTTTGAAGAAAAGAAGGGACCTAAAACTAAAACCTTATAAATATGTAATCTGGGAGGATAGATTGTATAAAAGATCTATAGATGGAACTTTCCTCTGGTGTGTCAATAGACAACATCAGGAGAAGTTGTTAAAGGTGTTTCATGATGAAGCTTGTGGGGGACACTTCTCCTCATCAGTCACTGCATTCAAGATTTTAAGAAAGTTTTAATACTAGCCAGGAATGTTTAGAGATGCATACCATTGGGTAGCAAGGTGTGAGAAATGCAAAATATTTATTGGAAAGCCACAATTGGCAGCACTACCTCTGAGACCAGTGATAATTAAAGGTCCTTTTCAACAACAGGGTCTTGATTTTGTTGGTCCTATAAACCCCACTTATAGTGCAGGTCATACCTACATAATCAGAGTGACTAATTACTTCACGAAATGGGTGGAGACAAAAGCAACCAAGAGAACTACTTCGGAAGTAGTATGTGAGGTTATCAAAGAAAACATTCTGGTAAGATTTGTTGTGCCTATTAAGTTAGTTATGGATAATGCCACATACTTTGTTTCTCAAGATATTATAGAATGTTTCTTTGAGTATGGCATTATGATCAGTCACTCATCTGATTATTTCCCTCAAGGAAATGGTCAAGCTGAATCCAGCAATAAAAATTTGGTAAACATCATAAAAAATCTTGTAGCAGACAACTAGAAAACTTGGCATAAGAAGATCTGTGAAGCCCTCTACGCAGATAGAGTGACTCCCAAAAGAGCCATTGGTGTATCTCCTTTTGAACTTGATTACGGGGTAGAAGCTAGTCTTCCATTACCATTAGAGTTAGCAACTTGCAAACTGAGAACAACAACAGAGGATGACATGTATGAAGATGGTTTAGAAAAAAATATTATGTACCTGAACAAACTTGAAGAAGAAAGGGAGAAAATGGTTAATCACATCAGACGACACCAGATTCATGTGAAGAACTTGTTTGACAAAAAGAGAAGACCCCAAAAGTTTATGGAGGAAGATATGGTTTTGTTATGGGACAAGCGCAAAGCACCCAAAGGCATGCACCGGAAATTTGAAAATTTATGGAAATGACTTTTTAAGATCCATCAGGTGTCTAAGAAAAATTCCTTTAAAGTGACTTGTCCAGATGGTGAAACACTGCCCCTGACATATAATGGTTAGGATTTGAAGCTCTATCAGATCTAAATTTAAAATAGGTAACCCATGTATTGTACTATAGTTACATTTAGTTCATGTTCTTCTTTTCCTAGTTAGGTTTCATTTCTACTTTCCTTTTTTGTGTCTTGCTTTAGTTTTTTTGTGAGCCGCCTTTTATTGAACTTTGCAAAAATAGAGACTTGAGTTCCTTGCTTGGACATGTGAATGTCCAAGTCCCTAGACAGAGCTAGCTGTTGCCACACTTTTTATCTGCATACCTTTAGACAAAAGTGGATGTTCGATGTGTAGTAGTGGTCTTGAAAGCTTCATGTGAGTCTTGAGTCTAAGTCTATCTATCCCCTTAAGCTAGGAGACCTTTATTGGATTTCCCAAATTTGACTTCTCTTTTGTGAGCTGGAGGGAATCTATATTTGAGATCATGTTTTCATTGGGTAGGTTAACTTCCCAATCCGGTAAAGGCCACAGTTCTAATAAATCTAGCAACAGTATTATATGTAGTTGAAGTACTTAGCCATAACTCTTTATATTATAGCATTGGCGATAAATTGATATCAAGATTCATCAGGGTGGAAAATCACCTTAAGAGTCCATTTTCCTAACTTAATAGACCTGAGGGTATTAGATGTCAATAAGGGTTAAAAATGAGAAATTTGGAATAAAAAATCTTTGGGCATTCAGATCAAACCTTTTTCAAGCAAAGGGAATGTTTGAGTAAGGAAAAATTTAAAGTGTATGATTATAGGCGGAAAAGAGGAAAATGGTTTCTCCACTGCTATAACAAGCATGTTTCGACCTGTGGAGTACATTTTTTTCCAACCCTTTAAAATGAAGGAATTTTGATGAATAATCTATCTCATATGGAATTCAAGATATAAAGCAGGCCGATGAGATCAAGACATGTCATTTTGGCACCCCAATAGGCGAGATTTCTATTTCAGTGGATTTTCAAATAGAGAACACTCCAAAAGCATTTCTCCACCCAAAGGAGAAGTGGAAAAGTAATTTTCCACTATGTCAGGAACGTTACCGTTGTGGTTACTGAACTGAAAATACATTCCTTAACGACCCACAAGAGAAAAGTAATTAATTCAAATAAAGTTGTTTAACTTCATAAATGATTATTTCATTAATGTTGGGGTCTTTTCATTCATGTGGCATGGGAAGTTGGACATTAAATGACAAGATTCAAAATTTATAAGATCAATTGAAGGTTGCCAACAGGAGCTACCGTTTATTTAACAAATTGTTTGAATTCAAAGCCTTTGATACTGGTTGCTCTTTGCCCCTGCATTCTTGAAACATATTCTTCATTCCCAAATCAAATAATTTGAAGTATGGATTCTAGATTTATGGGAGTTGATGGAATGAATGACATTACCTCTAAATGGCATAAGATAACAGATACATCTTTGAAGTTCTTTGATATGCAAAAATTTCAGAGCAGGGTAGAAGTTGACCAGATGCATCCCATCACTAAGAAACTGAAAGAGAGTGGATTAGTTGAAGTCGCTAGTTTTCCCGTGGCTGCTCAAGCCCCAGAATTGATCTGGGAATGTATAGCTTGACACAGCCTAGATAAAAAGAAAATCCTCTTGCACAATGATATAGTGTTACTATCTATTGATAGAGAATCGGTCCAGAACTTGCTTTGCATCCCAGAGAAAGATGAGTATTCAGAAAAGACATACAGTCAGGCGGTGACTGAATATATAGCCAGGAAGTCAGTTTGGAAGAAGGAGATAATGAAAGCATGGTTTAAAGAGCCTAGAAGCACCAAAGGGAAGCTGCCAAAAACACTATATGGAACTAGTCTAAAGCTGGAGATCATAGACATCCTGGTGCTACTCCATAACATCAGAGGTGAGAGTGAGGCACTCAATTTTGTTGACCATCACTTCTTTCTGGTTCAGGTAATCTATTCCCAACATCACTTCATTGATTGGGCCCTTATGGTAAGTAAGAACCTCTTAGAGGCCCTAGATAGAGCTAAGCGCCAGAATGAATCTTATATGTCTTTAGTCCTTTTATATATTCTGGCTACAATCCAAATTTTTCTAGGGCTTCCTAGATTAGAGGAATTTCCTGATGATGTTAAGAGTTACAAATTTTTCCCCTCTTTGCAATTGCACAATAGTTATGTTGAATATCTTCGGGTTAATGATGTGTTTACAATGAGATTGTGCAGGGAGCTACAAGGATGTCTAGAAAGGAGATTCTCTCCCAAATCCATGGCTTTTATCATCCAGTTTGGATGTTATTTCATTTAGTTTTAAGATTTCTCATACATTCATCTTGCAGGATTTGACGACTTCCCTTTGAAGTTGCACAGATATCCTACAGAAATGATCATGCTAGTGGAGGTGATGAGACAAGTGCTTCAATTGAATTTGATATGTAATGATTCCAGGAAGAAAGGCTATGACTTCCCTATGACTAACGGAGCCTATAGTTGTGTGTCCCGGTGTGAGGCGAAGAATGTTCTAAAGCCATTCTCAAAGAGGTTTTCATTGGAAACCTATGATGTTCTGAATCCACAATATGATCCAGTTAATTATGCTCATGATTACCTACAAATGAGCTGAGCTATCCACCATGTAGATGACATTGAAGATTACTGGGCCAATTTTAGCGATGATCTAGAGAGAAGAGATAGATTTTATGCCAGGTTAACCATTATGTGCACAAGCTATCAGAGAAATCTTTCACCCATTTGGACAAAGTGTCAGAACTCCAGTAGTTAAGTGGATGTATTTATATAGCCATGGAAGAATTGAAGGACCAGACATATGCAATTAAGAGCCTGGCTAAGGAGCATTCCAGGTGGCTCATCTGATATACCAATGTCCACATCAATAGATATGAGGATCTCATCAGAGTTATCACAACTGTCACTTCCTATAGGGCTAAATTAGGAAAAGGGAATGAAATTGAAGCTTGAATAGATTCTCTCTTCGTACAAAATTTTGATTTATATTGTAATGGATAAAAATTTGGTTATCATTTCTAGTTGGGGAAGTTGAACCGTTTCGGTTACCCCCCTTTTTTTTGATGGTCCAATCTAGGACTCTATATGTATTATTTCCAAAATCAATACAAAGGTCAACTAAATTTTGGTGTGAAAGATATCATTTTTGCTGAGTCAATTGTGTGTCTGAATACCATTTCTTTAACTGTTCCATTGCATTCCATTTATCTTTCTATTGAAATCAAATGTTTCTTTGAGGTTAGATTTACAATCTATATTCGAACCAGATTTTTGTAATATGATTTGATACAGTTAATTTAGGGGAAGATCTGTTGTTATCCTGAGTTGGGAAACATTCCTATGATATAGATTGATTCATTTTCATTTCATTATTAATCTTTATTCTTACATCTATATTTTCAATATAAGTTCATGCATTACTGATATTGGGGGTTAATCTGATTGATTAAAATCTCAAAACTGGCTACATTTAGAGTTGAATTTATCCTTCTTAAGCTATTTCCTGTCCAGGTTTAGCTTGGTGTACCTCTTATGTTCTTAGGTCAATAACATACCACTGTTAGATTAGGAAAGATCAAGATTCACTCAAAATCATTCATATAAGGGAGTTGTACCTTCAAATTTAGAGGGAAATTAGTTTTTCAAAATAACAATTTTCCAACTGTTATATTCAATTGTTTCTTCATATTTGGGCATCTTAGAGTTATAACAACAAAGAACAATTTGTTAACTAACAGTATAATATAACCTATAGAGGTTATTTTCATGGTATCCAAGTGTAAGGAGAAGTTGTATGCAAGAGTATTTCATGGTTCATTGACTGATTTGAAAGACCTAGAAATGAAGGCTAAGAAGAGAAGCAAAGAGATTGCTTGATGGATTTCCAAGTAGATCTAAAGTTTGAGATGAAAATGGAGGCCACTCAGTGAATTAGCATTAGCGCTTAAATTGGATCTGGATTTGCAAAGTAAGTTGTATGCATCAGATCACACTTGGTAATTACTTTCTAACCATTGTATCAGTTCAAATCCTTTAACTTGGTTGCCCTAGAAGTCAGTGTATAAATCCTTTGAATAAGGTGACATTCATATTGGAATTTTCTAAGTCCTCTAACAAGGCCACTCCTAACAGGGTGATTAAATCCTTTAACCAGGTCACATTTGACAGTGTGTTTTGTAACCTTTAACAGGGTTCGCTCCTAACAGAGCTCACTTCAAAAGAGTGAAATTTTGGTAGCATGTTACTGGTGGTTTTTCCCATATTGGGTTTCCATGTTAAATCATGGTGTCAAAATGTGTGAATGTTTATGTTAAGTTTCTATAAGCTTATTTCATTGGTACAGTAAACTGCACACTTTTTTTGTTGATTGCTACCGAGCATATCTGAGTTGTTGAAGTGGTATAAAGTTTTATATGGGTACTTGGATATAAAGATCAAGATGTATAAAAGGGATGGACCGATGATTAACAAGGATAACTTTCCTACATGGAAAAGTTTGATGAAACTTCACTTGGCTGGTATTGGTGATTCTACTAAGTGACATGTTGAACAAGAATATGTATCCCCTACTAGAGTTTTGAATGCTACATAATTAACAGAAAACCATGAACATAATCAGCAATGTTGGAACTTGCATCATCCCTGAACTATCATGAATTTGAGGACATCAAGGACTGTACAAGTGCAAAGCAGATATGGGATGCCCTTCAAACCATCTATGGAGGTGATACAAATGTACTTAGAGCCAAATCTGAAAGCTTGAGAGGTAAGTTTGATGATTTAAAAATGTAAGGAGAACATATAGTAAAATATTATGATAGGATAAAGGAATTTATAAATGCTATTAGAGGAGCTAAGGGAACCATTGATGATGATACTATCATGAGAAAGGTACTGAGAACACTTCTTCCTATTTATGCTATTAGAGTTTCTATATTTCAAGAACTAAGATGTACTCCTATCGACAATTTGACTCTGGAAAGTTTGGTGCAGACTTACTACATTTGAGATGTCAAATTTTGATAACTATACTCCACAAGCTTTTGAATCTGCATTCAAGTCATAATTGGTCATCAAAAAATCAAGGAAAGAAAAGAAATGTGTGAGAAGGGATAGTGAAACTTATGGCAAGGAGACTAGCTAGAGGAAAAGGAAAATTCAGAGGTAAACTTCCTATTATTTGTTTTTCTTGTAACAAAGTTGGTCATATTGCTATTAGATGTCCTGATAAGAATGAGAAAGATGAAAGAAGATATAGAAAGTAAAAAGACAAAAAGGATGACCGACACTACAAAAAGTACAATGATTACAAAGACAAAGGTACGAAATCTTTCTATATAGCTGAAGAAGCCTTTGACAGTGAATTTGATAAATCTAATGAAAATGATATAGAAGTTGTGTATATTGCAATGAAAGATGATTATGATGATGATGAGAAAACTACACTAATTTATTATATGAGTAAAGGTGATCATTGGATTATTGATAGTGGTTGTTCACATCACATGACTGGTGATAAGGAAAAATTTGAAACCTTAGATCAATGTAAAGGTGGATATGTTAAGTTTGGTAATGATACACCTTGTAGAGTTAAAGGGAAAGGATTAATTCAATTGACTGACAAGATTATATGTGATGATGTGTATTGGGTTGATGATCTTAAGTATAACTTGTTGATTTTTCCACAACTAAACACTTCTAGTTACAGAGTTGAATTCCATCACAGGAAAGAAAATATCTATAATGCCAATGGAGAATTAGTTGGAAGGGGTGAGCAGACTAGAGGTCACTTATTTTATCTAGACTTAGATGAAGAGACATGCTTGTTCGCACAATATAATGATGTTTGGTTATGGCATAAGAGGTTGTGTCATGTTAAATTTGATAACTTGGTAAGCATAAGTAAATTGAAAAAGGTTAGAGGGTCGCCTAGGTTAAAGAAACCCGAGAATGCAATGTGTAAGCAATGTCAATTGGGTAAAATGAATAAATCTAGCTTTAAGAGAAAAACTCATACTTCTGAGAATATTTTGAACTAGTTCATACTAACCTATGTGGACCTATTGGTGAGAAAATTTACTGTGGAGACAAATATTTTATTCTATTTGTAGATGACTACTCTAGGATGATGATTGTTATGTTTCTTAAAGAAAAATCTGATGTATTTCAGTTATTTAAGTGGTACTTGGAAAAAGTGGAAAAGGAAATAGGTAAGAGTCTGAAATGTCTGAGATCTGACAGAGGAGGTGAGTTTATTTCTAATGAGTTTAACAGGTTTTGTAATGATAGAGGGGTAAAAAGATAGATGTCTGCACCTAGGACACCCCCACAGAATGGTATAGCTAAAAGAAGAAATTGATCTATCATGGATTGTGCCAGAACATTAATGATGGAGAAAACTGTTGAACATAAATATTGGAGAGAAGCTGTAAGTACATCAGTTTATACCCTGAACAGAGTATAAGTCAAGAAAGGTACAAACACTACACCTTATGAATTAGGGCATGTATATGCACCTACTGTGAGTAATTTTAAAGTCTTTGGGAGTAGATGTTTTATACTGAAGGATATTATAAATGGTAAACTTGATGCTAAGGAGAAGAAGGCATATTTTTTTGATATTCTACTAAGAGTAAATCATACAAGTGCTTGAATTCTAACACTAACAAAATTGTGGAAAGTGAAAATGTTAGAATTGATGAATATGCAAAGAGAAATGAAGCTGAAAGCATGATTAAGCTTGAAAGTTACAGATCGTTCACTTATCCTGAAGAGGAGGATTCTAATGAAACTAAAAATGAATTTTCCGAGCAACAGTCTGCACCTGCCGAGACACACAAAAAAATCATCGAGCAACAGGAGGTGACTGTCGAGCTATCTAATGGAGATTTTGAGTCATAGTTTCAACCTGAACTAAACATGAACGACCAAAATGAAGCTCAGATGGAAAAATATGTGAGAAGGCACCACAAGCATGATCAAATCATAGGAGCAAAGGATTCTGCAGTTATGAAAAGAAGAAAATCAAGAGAAGACACATGTTTGCTATGTGATTTTGAGCCTAAGACAATAAAAGATGCTTTAGACAATGAATACTGCATTCAAGTCATAAATGAAGAGATAGAACAGATAGAAAAGAACAAGACATGGACACTAGTACCGAGGCCTAACAACAAAAATGTAATTGGTACTAAGTGGGTATTCAGAAACAAGTTGAATGAACATGGAGCGGTAACAAGGAATAAAGCAAGACTGGTATGCAAAGGTTATGCACAAGAGGAAGGAATTCACTATGGAGAGATATTCACCCCAGTTGCAAGATTGGAAGGTGTAAGAACTCTACTTGCATATGCAGCCTACAAAGGATTTAAATTTTATCAAATGGATGTGAAGTCAGCATTTCTAAATTGGATATTAGAAGAGGAAGTATTTATTGAACAAGCTGATGGATTTGTTCAACCAACCAAGAGAAACATGGTTTGTAGACTGTACAAGGCATTATATGGACTGAAATAAGAACCTAGAGCATGGTATGAAAGATTGCACAATTATCTGATAAAGATTGGATTTGCAAGAACAAATGACAACAATAATCTATATTTGAAAATAGAGCAAGGTAAAGGAATTTTATTGGCTGAATTTTTTTTTATGATGTCATATTCAGTGGACAAGATATGATATGCAAAAGCATTTGAAAAAGAGATGCAAATTGAATTTTAAATGTCTATGTTTGGTGAGATAAAATTCTTTGTTGGTTTACAAATATATGAAATGAAGAATGGTATCAATATCACTCAATAAAAATATGTCAATGAGATATTGAAAACTTTTGGTGTGGAAGATTCAAAACCAGTGAGTACACCCATGGCTACTGAACAGAAGTTGACAAAGAACGATGATACAAAAGAGGTAAATCAAACACTTTATAGATCAATGATTGGTAAGCTGCAACATGTTGTACATAGCAGACCCGATATTGCATTAGCAGTTGGAATTTTTGCTAGATTTTCTGCTAATCCAAAAGAGACACATATAATGGCAGTGAAAATAATTTTGAGATGTTTGAAAGGTACAAAATATTATGGCCTCTCTTACAAAAGGAATGACAAGTTTGAACTCAGAGTCTACACTGATTCTGACTTGGCTGTTAATGTCAATGATAGAAAAAGAACCACAGGAGGAGCATTTATTTTGGGGAAAATATTAGTTTCCTAGACAAGAAAGAAAAATAAAATGTAATTATAGAAAGATCCATTGGATCTATCCTAACCTAAGATCTATGATCTTTATTAAGAGGCAAAAGATCTATCTGACCTAGACGAAGAGGTATAATATAACCTATGGAATTTATTGTCATGGTATACAAGTGTAAGGAGAAGCTGTATGCAATTATATTGCATGGTTAATTGATTGATTGGCAAGACCTAGCAAATAAGGTTGAGCAGAGAACTAGAGAGAGATTTCTTGATGGATTTCCAAGTAGCTGATTACTTTCTAACCATTGTATCAATTCAAATCCTGTAACTAGGTTGACCTAGCAGTCACTGTATAAATCCTTTGAATAAGGTGACATTCATATTGGAATGTTCTAAGTCCTCTAACAAGGACACTCCTGATAGGGTGATTAAATTCTTTAACCAGGTCACATTTGATAGTGTGTTTTGTAACCTTTAACAAGGTTGGCTCCTAACAGAGCTCACTTCAGAAGAGTGAAATTTTGGTAGCATGTTACTGGTGGTTTTTCCCATATTGGGTTTCCACATTAAATCATGGTGTCAAA